>CM052896.1:67964320-68025718 GCA_028534135.1 Potos flavus
AAGATTTGCATGCATCACAAATGCCTTTTTCATTGCATAGTCATATCTTATGTGTGTTTAATCATTTGCAATTTATAAAGTGCTTTTATAAATATTACCTCCTATCCTTTGAAGTAAATGTTTAAATTCTCTCTTTATAAATAAGGCAACTGAGGCTTAAATAATTTAAATGACATTCCTAAGGTCATTTGATAAGAAAAACTTGGACTCAAACTTAGATCACTTGACTCCAGGGCCAAAAGACTTTCCACTACATCAACTTCCCAGCTCTTTCCAGATCTTTATCTTACCCACTTATGTTTTAATTCTGTAATCAGACAGATTACATTTTCCACATTGACTGAAAAAACAGACTAGTCTAATTTTCAAGCCGAGATGAAACAGGCCCTCCCTTCCATTTTTTACTTTTTAATATTTATTAAAAAGTATTTGACAATACATGAAACAAGCCAAATTGAACACATTTTTCAGTTTGGAAAAAATAACAAAAGAAGTCCAAATAAACTGTAAGTGACACCTCCTAAACCAAGCAGAACTTCTACTGAGTAATAGCTGTGGGGTAAAAATGCAAAGTGAAAAGGAAGTCTCTATTTGATTGATGCCACTTCTCATGAAGTGAGTTAGTTTTAGCTTACCTCTAGTAAGAGGTGTCCCGACTTGCAAAGTGCATCCTGACACAGCATTTCTAGACGTTTTAATGCCAAATATAATTCTATCTTATATCTTCACCAACTGTTTTCTTCTTTGGTAGTTTCATAGAACAAAATCAACTCTGGCTTTGATAAAGAGCGACATTCTACTAGTTGGACTAAACTGCCATTCTTCATTGAGAGTCTTACTGAACAGCTGTAGCAGAGGCTCATGGGTTTCATTTCACTGATCTCTCAAGTGGGAAAAACAATGTATTAAGTAAAACTGGCAAAAGAGAGTCAGTTTTGGAGTCAAAAATCAGAGTTTTTTAAAATTTCCTACTCTGGACATTTTGGAAGTTTCCCTAATTATCTTTTCAGTATCGTTCATTTTGTGTTTTAATCAATAAGGCAAGTATAAAATCTACTCATACCTCTTCAGAGGAAGACTAAGGTAAAAAACAGAAAATCAGATACAGAATTATTCTAGAAACAGTAGAATCCAAAACAAACTATTTTCAATTGAATGCTTCATCCATATGAAGAAAATGTACCACTCCTCTGGAGCTGAAAGCAAGCCATCTTATTTTTCGGTTCTATCGTCTGTTTTTCATCTTGGGGACCATAACAAGAGTTGCATTCTGTTGTTGTCACATGACAACATGCACACCATTTATTTTTCATATTCTTCTGTCTTCCCAACATTTTAATTTTGTTGTATTTTTAATGCACTGAGCCCATGTGCCACGCTCCATGCTGTTTACTGGGATTACCAGAGATTGGCAGAGTATCATTAAATAATCACATTTACTACTGCAAAAGCTGCCATGAGGGAAAAGGTACCTAGCACAAGAGAATGTAGAAGAGGCACACCTGACCTAGTATAAAACGACAGGGAAAGTTCTCCTGAGGAAAGAATATTTAAAAATATAAATTCTTTTCATTCCCAATTTTCACTTCCAAGTATAAGAACCATGGTTTCCGTTCATTAGTGTTCTTCAGATGCTCTTGTTTTCTTCTTCCAATACTAATCTGATGCTATTGAAATAACCTTTATATTTTAAAAATCTTCAATTCATGTTTTTCCTTTCTCTTCAGATCTGTTTTTCATATTTGGATATTATCCATTACCCTAGAGAACACTGGCTTGAAATGCACACTTTTCCCCAAGAAAAACCAGTAAAGCATACAGTTTTTCAGAGAATCTTAGGTAAGACGGTATCTCAAAAACCACAAAAGAATAACAGCGGTTTTAGCTACTTTTAAGAAACAGAGGAACTATATAAACAGTCAAAATATTTTTAAGGTAAACTTATACAATACAATATTGCAGTAAAAAATACTCATTTTTAAAATGTGAGTGTATAGTATCAGTTGTAAAGCAATGAATCCATCTTTAAAGCAAGATTCTCAAGAGTATTTATTTTATGAGTTAAAAAGCAGAACTAAATCACATTAATTGGGACATCTGGTCACTACTGGGCAATGAATAAATGGGAATTCAACTAATAACATATTAATATTCCTGCCAATGTAACTTGGTCAGAAGATATCCTTATAAATCTACAGAAGGAGTCAGACAATAATATAGAGAGTTTCACCTAATATCTAAACAGTAAAGCCTGTACTTAAAAGTCTTTAAGGGTGCCTGAATATGGAATCTCAATTTATCTACCAATTAATCCAATTCTCCCTTTTAAATGTAGACCCTGACTCTCAAAAAAAGAAGGCACATTCTATCTGACTCCAAGCATACACACAGTACATCTTAGGCAGTACAATGCTCTGGGTCCAATACCTATTCTTTCCCATAGGCTCTTAGTACAGGCAGCATGAAGAAAAGAAAAAAAGCTATCTTTTCTCCTAAGAATGCCACTCCTTTTTACCAAAAGCGTATTGTCATTTTTGCATTGCAAAGGCTCAGAACAGACATTTAAATGTTCCATACCACACACACAAGGCAAAGGGAGAGTGTGAGTATGTAGATAAATTGAGGGACATTTTGGTACCCAAAACAAATTACTCTGAAAATAACTTTAAGAGGAAGCAATTTAGGAGTGCCTGGATGGTTCCGTTGGTTAAGCGACAGACTCTTGATTTCAGCTCATGTCAAGATCTCAGGGTCATGACATGGAGCTCCATGTCAGGCTCTGTGCTTAGCTCAGTCTGCTTGTCCTTCTTTCCCTGTCCCTGCTCCCCCCACACTTGATCACATCCTCTCTCTCTCTCTCAAATAAATAAACCTTTGGGAAAAAAGGAGCAATTCACTTAAAATCCCAAGACCTTGGGATTAAGGTACAAAGGACAGAGAAATAAAGGAACAAGAGGACTATAGTTAACGGCCCATGTGAATAAACTTACCACTAGATTATCTCTCATAGTTTGCTGGAGGATTCTCTTGAATTGTCCCTAAGTTTGATCTTTGACCCAATGTTAAAATTTCTTTATCAGGTTTTTCCTCAAATAGCTGTATCTTAAATGAACTGAGAAATTACAGTAGTCTTTTCAGATCTTCAACTATTTTCTGTATTTTTCTGGAACACAAGTCATGTGTGCAAGCAACATCTAATTATAAAAATATACATAAAACTGCTACCATATATTTATGATAATATCAATCAGTCTGGGAGTACTTACTGATCATATGAAATTAATATACAAAATGCAAGGGAGGTAGGAGCCAAAAAATTGCATGCTCCATTGCATACTGAAGATAGTGTAAAGCATCATGGGGGTGGATGACTGTGCTTGTCTTATTCTCTTTGTAATTATCTCTACCCTCCAACACAATGAAACAAGCACTAAATAAACATTTGCTAAATGAGTAAGTTTTCAAAAATCCTACAATGAGGAAATCAAAGTGGCCATCAAAATGTTTTAGTTATCTATTTCTTGCCATTTGCCCTATCTCTATGTTGTTTCTGATACTGGCAGGAAATCCCAAATTCCACTCACCTGGCCATTCTCCATAATATCTATTATAACAAACCCTCTGTTAATCCTGTATTTTATTAAGACAACTGTCCATTAACTTCCATACATCTGAGATACAATAATACTTGTTAATAATTACAACTTATATGAGACCTTAGAAAGTACCTTTTAATCAATGAACATTACCTTGTGCTCAATACTCTTTAAATGTAATTTAATTTTTTTTAAAGATTTTATTTATTTGAGAGAGCGAGCCCAAGCGGGGGGAGTGGCAGAGGGAGAGGGAGAAGCGGGCTCCCTGCTGAGCAGGGAACCCAACTTGGAGCTTGATCCCAGGATCCCAGGATCATGACCTGAGCCTGAAGGCAGATGCTTAACCAACTGAGCCACCCAGGTGCTCCAATGTAATCTATTTTTTTTAATCTAGAATGTTCCATTATCCAAAAACTAAAATGAACAAAAATACTACTATTCAACCATGTTGAATGATGATATTCATTATACATTAGTCATTATGAAAGTTCACATAAGATAAAGTGATAGAAAACAATGCATGGAAATTTAGAAAGTATATTGCCATTGTTTTAGAACTGCCCCGAAGAAAGAAAGAAAGATTGATTAGCCTTGAATATGGCAACTATGCCATTTAGAGGTCTAGTCTGTTTCTCTCAATCAGTTTTCTACTGAAATAATAGGCAACACAAACATTTTATAAACAAAATACTCAAATGGTTAATTTCTTAATTAGCTATGTATTGGCACCATATAACACTGGCAGCTGCTATATATGATGAGAAATTCTGACCTAATTTTCCATCATCAAATGTTTGTCCCATGTGTTCCCTAGCACACTTCATTGGGACATGATATTACAAATATATATGAGGGACTGTTATGTGCTGTAGGTGTTTATGTCTAACTAGGAAAACAAGATCTGTGGGAGGAAGGATAAAACACAATGGCAACAGAGACATAGAATGATACAACCAACTCTACATGTTCAGGGGAGAGACAGATGACACATACCAATGGGAGGATGGGGGCAATTAGAAAGGAGGTAATAGGAAAGTACTTCCAAGAACTGACATATACAGGATGGACAGGATTTTAACAGGCAAAAAGGAAAGACAAACAGTAGACCTAAACAGGATTTAGAGAAAAGAGGGTGGCAGAGGTAGGAGGTTAATAAACAAAACCACTGGGGAATGAAGTTAGAAACAATAAGAAAACTGCTATAGTGGGTTTTGAGTTTTGGATTTTCTTTTTGTTTTTTAATTGAGTTATAATTGACATATGACATTATGTCAGTTTCAGGTGTACAACATGATTCAGTATTTGTATACACTATGAAATGATCACCACAATAAGTCTAGTTAATATCCCTTACCACACAAAAAAATGTACAAAAAGTACAAAAAAATGTTTTTCTTGTGAAAAGAAATTTTAGGACTTACTCTCTTGTCAATCTTCAAGTATTCACTAAATACTATTGACTACAGTCAACATGCTATACTACCAATGGTTTATTTATTTTAACTAAAAGTTTATAACTGAAAGTTTTTATAATTGAAACCTCTTGACTCTCTTCACCTATTTCGTCCATCCTTTACCCCCTCCCCTCTAGTAACTACCATTCTGTTCTCTATCTGTATGGTTTTGTTTGTTTTGTTTTTTAGATTCCATATATAAGTGAAATCACACAGTATTTGTCTTCCTCTATCTGACTTATTTCACTTAGCATAATTTTCTTAAGGCCCATCAATGTTATTGCAATCAGCATGATTTCATGCTTTTTATGGTTGAGTGGTATTGTGTGTGTATATATGTATCTTTATCTATTCATCTGTTGATGAAGTCTCAGGTTGTTTCCAAATATTGGCTATTATAAATAATGCCACAATGAACATAGGAGTGCATATATACTTTCAAATTAGTGGGGTTTTTTCTTCAGATAAATACACAGAAATGGAATTGCTGTATTATATGGTAGTTCTATTTTTAACTTTTTGAGGAATCTCAATACTGTTTTCCATAGAGGATGCACCAATTTACATTCCCACCAGCAGTACACAGAGTCCCCTTTCCTCCACATCCTCACCAACATTTGTTATTTCTTGTCTTTCTGACAAGAGCCATTCTAATACATGTGAGGTGGTATCTCCTTATGGTTTTGATTTGCATGTCCCTGATGATTAGTGATGGTAAGCATCTTTCCATGTGTCTATTGGCCATCTGTATTCCTTCTTTGGAGAAATATCTCTGCTCATTTTTTTTAATTAGATTTTTTTATGTTTTTGCTATTGGGTTGTGTTCATTATATATTTTGGATATTAACCCTTTACCAGATATACGACTTGCAATATTTTTTCCCATTTGGTAGGTTGCCTGTCATTTTATTGATAGTTTTCTTTGCTGCACAGAAGCTTTTTAGTTTGAGGTAGTCCCCATTGTTTATATTTTTGCTTTTGTTGCCTTTTTTTGGAGTCGGATCCAAAAAATCATTGCTAAGTCAAATGTCAAGGAGCTTGTTGCCTATGTTTTCTTCTAGGAGTTTCTTAAATTCAAGTCTTTAATCTACTGAGTTAATTTTTGTGTATGGTGTAAGATAGTAGTCTAATTTCCTTCTTTTGCATCGTGTTTTCCCAACACCATTTATAAAGGAGACTGTCCTTTCCCCATTGTATATTCTTGCCTTTGTTATCATAAAATTACATGCTAATATCCCTGATGAACATAGATATAAAAATCCTCAACAAATATTAATAAACCAAATTCAACAATATAGTAAAAGGATCATACATAACAAGGAAGTGAGATTTACTACAGGGATACAAGGATGGTTCAACACTTGCACATCAATCATCATGATACAGCATATAAACAAAAGATAAAAATCATATAATCATCTCAAAAGATGCAGAAAAACCTGCTTGGCAAAATTCAACATTCACTTGTGATAAAAACTCAACAAAATGGGTATAGAGGGAATGCACCTCAACATAATGAATACCATATAAAATAAATCCATAGCTACCATCATATTCAATGGTAAAATACTGAAAACTCTTCCACTAAGACAAGGAATGGCAAGGAAAGGTCTGGGCAAGGATGGCCACTACCCCCACTTTTATTCAAGACAGTATCAGAAGTCTTAGTTACAACAATTAAGCAAGGAGAAATAAAGGGCTTCCAAACTGGAAAGGAAGTCGTAAAACTATCACTATTTGCAGATGACACAACACTATACATAGAAAACACTAAAGATTCCACCAAAAAATTGCTAAAACTAATAAATTAAGTAAAGTTGCAGGGTACAAAATTAATATACAAAAATCTATTGTTTCAATCAGAAAAATAAATTAGGAAAATAATCCATATATAATTGCATCAAAAAAATAAAATACCTAAGAGTACATTTAACCAAGAAGGTGAAAGACCTATACCGTAAACACTATAAGACACTGATGCAAGAAACTGAAAAAGACACAAATGAAAAAATATTCCATGCTCATGGATTGGAAAAATAATATTGTTAAAATGTTCATATTACTCAAAGCATAGTACAGTTTCAGTGCAATGCTTATCAAAATTCCATTGGCATCTTTCACAAAAATGAAATAATCTTAAAATCTATATGGAACCACAAAAGATCCCAAATGGCAGGGCGCCTGGGTGGCTCAGTCAATTAAGTGTTGGACTCTTGGTTTTGGCTCAGGTCATGATCTCAGGGTCATAAGATCAAGCCCTGCATCAGGCTCTACGCTCAGTATGGATTCTGCTTGAGATTCTCTCTCTCCCTCCCTCTATGATCCTCCCTCAGCTCACAAGCATACACGCTCTCTCTCTCTTTCTAAAATAAATGAATAAATGAAATCTTTTTTTAAAAGATCCCAAATAGCCAAAACAATTTTGAGAAAGAAAAACAAAGCTGGAAGTATCAGACTCTCTGATTTCAAACCATATCATAAAACTATAATAATCAAAACAGTATGGTACTAGCATAAAAACAGACACATAGGTCAATGGAACAGAAAATCCCAGAAATAACATGCAAATATGGCCAATTAATTTACAGCAAAGGAGGTAAGAATATATAATTTGGATTTTGTTTTGAGGCTCATATACCCAATGCCCAATGAAGTTTGGCTTGCAGTAGACACTCAAATCTAAGAACCCTCATTTCATCTCTACTTGACATTGGCCTCCTATGCCGGCAGCCTCACCCCAAAAGCTGTCCTGATAACTGATGCACATTTAAAATCTTAGAAATCAGGCACCTGGGTAGCTCAGTTGGTTAAGCAACTGCCTTTGGCTCAGGTCATGATCCCGGAGTCCCAGGATGGAGTGCCACATTGGGCTCCCTGCTCATCAGGGACTCTGCTTCTCCGTCTGCCCCTCCCTCTTCCCACGCTCTCTCAAATAAATAAATAAGATCTTTTAAAAAAATAAAATAAAATCTTAGAAGTCAATCTTCTCACATTGTTTCTTTAATCTTTCTGGCTCTCTCAAAACCTCCCTCCTACTACCCATTCTCTTCAACCTGATAGAAACTTTACTCTCACAGTTTATAAACTCCCTCTTGATAACATTTTTTAGAGAAGGCAGCAGAAATTAAAGAAAGCAAATAAATATAAACTTAGAACTTTGAAGATGCTGTAAGATAAACAGAGTATGACAAAAGAGAGTTATGAGGCCTATTTACATAGCATGGTCAGAGGAAAACTCTCTGGGAGTGACATTTAAGATAAGACATGAAGGAGGAGAAGGAGCCACCTCTGGCAAGAAGGGAATATGGTGTTCCAGTCAGAGGGAACAGCACCTAAAAGGCTTGTAGGCGAGAAAGATCCTGGCCTCTTCGAGGCACAGAAAGGTGGCCGGTGTGGCTGGAACACAATGGTCAAGGGACGGAATAGATGGAAAGGTCAGACAGGTGGCAGGGGGTGTGATAAGGAGTTTGAATCTTAGGCCAATTGTAATTGGACTTCACTGAAATGTGTTAAACGGGAGGGTAACATGGTCAAATGGGTGTTGTTACAAGACGACTGTGACCATGGTTCACGGAGGTGGCACTAGCATGGCACTCGGGGCAGAATGGGTGTGGGGCTATATAAAGGAAGTTTCTGACACCCTGTCTAGTATAGCACCTGGCCCGTGCTAAATGTCCCAAAAATAAATGACAGAAGTAATGGATAAGTGAGCCAACAACCTCTGAAGCTGGAAGGGGCCGTCACAAATCAGTCTCAGAATGATTAGTCTGGCAAATGCGTCTTAGACTAGAGAGCATCTATGTCAGGAGAACATTAGTCATAGACCCTGACTATCTGGATCATTCAAAAACATTCTACAGTTGACTATGCCTTCCGAAATTTAGAGTCAAGCTTTATAGACTTTCCATATTCCAAAATAGCAGAGCAGAGCAGGGATCTTATTTATATGCAAAAAGGATTAAACGAATCTATAATCTGTATAATCTATAATCTATTAAACGAATCTGTAAGCTGTTCCTGGAGTTTAATAAGAGTCTTTGTTTGTTTATCTTGTGTCTGGCCAAGTGTGTGTCTGTGCGTGTGTGTGCGTGTGTGTGTATGTGTAATATATATGTTTAGAGATGCCGAAGACTGATGGTCAATCAAGAGAAACCCACACTGAAATTGTTAAGAGCTGGGAAGTGAGCCAGTTTGCAATCACTATAGGAACTGCTTGAGCTGAGTTCCTTGTTGCCTCTCTGGTAATGAGCATTCCTCAAAGGATGCCACTTTGCATGGTTTAGTCCTCTCTGATGCAAAATATGTCACTTCTGAAATCAGGCTGAATTGTTTTAAAAAGGAGTGTCAATAAAATTAAGCTCATCCTATTCACTGATTACAAGAACAATAAAAATAAATGTTGGCCCTTATGCTGTAAAAAATTCCACCAGAACTATATGGAAGGAAATACACTTTGAGAAATTTAGCTCTGAATCTGATCTTCACTGCATTTTTTTTTTCATCTGCTTTTCATGGAATCATATAAGAGGGGAAAAAGAGGTGAAAAATTAATTAATTCATGGTAGGAATTTTTCTTCCGAAGTAATAAAGAAGAGAAAGATATCTTCTTGAAGTGGAACTTTTCAAAAATATATATTATTATAAAAAGCCAAATGAACAGACTTCCTAGATAAATTCACATTCTCTTGCTTAGGAAATGTCTTCACACAACAATGAAACTCTAGGCATAGTAATATCAATTTATTATTTCTAGTTCCTATGGAGACCCGTATTCAACTTAGAGAGGCCAACCAACATGGACACAAGTGCAAAGCAAATAAACTTAGGGAGAAATCATATAATTTTTGTCTCTAGGAAAATGAGCTCTGAGATATCAGAAACAATCGCCAAGAAGGGTCCACAAGTCACTGTGAAATGTTCTCTGAAGGTACTAGCCACTAGTGCCATTAGGAAAATAAAAGCGAAAACATAATCCTACGCTTCGTAGTCCCACAGGTAGAAATGCTGTATGTAAATAAATATCACACATAGCAATATGAACGCTGAAAAAAAACTAGGCCAAACTCAAAGAAAGAAGAAAAGACAGACAGACAGAAAGACTGATTTACATATGAATACTGCCTTGTTCAATAAATAGCAGTATTTAAAAATGAATCTCCTAAATAAGGTCATATAAATGAGAGTACATACGGTACTTGTTTACAAAGCTGTTAGTTATGCAGAACCCGTGACCTCAAGAGAGATAATTAGGTAAAAGTATAAATATGTTTAAGTCAATCAGTAAATATTTGTTGGGACTCTATGCTAAGCACTATGCTAAGGTCTGTAAGGTAAAAAATGAATTTTAATTCATTTGACAAGAATTTATTGTGCATTCGGTTGGGCCATGTACTAAGACAACCATCAGGGAACATAAAATAGATAAGATATCACTCTACCAAACCAGAAATTGTTTGCAATATAATTTACAGGCATCACATGCTACTGGAATGGCTTTATAAGAAGAAAAATGGGCCAAATGAACAGTACAAACATGCGTGCTAATAGCTTTCAGAAGAGAGAGATCATGGCAGCTTAGTTGGTAAGAGAGGTTTTCACAAAGGGCATGAGAATTGACTTGGGTTTGAATAATGGATGAAGGGAAATGGACAGTGAATGTAACTGACAAAGTTGATAGAACGGGAATTCACAAGGTTGGTCTGGGCACTGGAAAAAAAACCTGAGGAGGGGAAAGACAATGATTCAGAGCTAGGCTGGGGCCAGAAAGAAATGCCCCTTACTGGATAAAGTGTTTTACTCTGGAGTGAAGCAAATGCTCTGGAAGTAGAGACAGGTGGTGGATGTACGACAC
This sequence comes from Potos flavus, assembly GCA_028534135.1. NCBI lineage: Eukaryota > Metazoa > Chordata > Mammalia > Carnivora > Procyonidae > Potos > Potos flavus. Next base: position 67,975,222 of record CM052896.1, read on the forward strand.
CATGATTGTTAGGAGAATTTCACCTCAATAAATTTTTTTAATGCCCATGATGACGATAAAATTATTGTTAATTGCAAAATATTGGAAATATCTAAACATCCAACCATGCAGAGACTGGATGTTGGAAATCCATAGGATAACACTGGAAAGTCCACCTGATAAAAAAAAAAACCTGAATATTTTCTAAATATAATTATGATAGAATATTTAATGACACAGAAATAGGTTCATAGTGTACTGTGTAACAAAGCAAATCCCAGTTTACCATTTCAAATCTATAATAAAAAGAGTGGAATGATATAGTCTGAGTGTTAGAATCATAAATGATTTCAATTTTCCTTTTCCTTATTTTTCATTGTAAACATCTAAAAAGTTGTTTTTAAGATTATTTTTATTAAAAATGTGTTTCCATGTAAAATACAGATTTTATCAGAATAGACTCATTGCAGATCTAGAATTTAGCAAGATGATTTAGGATCCTTTTCTAGATAGAGCCAGGCATAAAGTAAAAGAACTGCATACAACATGGGACTTTTTTAAGTAGCAACTTATAACATTTGCTGGAATTAAAATGAGCTTCAGGTGACTAGCTTACTCCATAGCACATGTAAAGGATTTTCTTTCTTTTTTTTTTTAATCTGATGATATTTATTCTCCACTCTGCCTGAGAATGACAACATGAAGACTAGCCTATTACTACACTGTTTTTCTGTTTTTGAAAGTAGGTTGAATAACACTGACTTCCATGTAGTCCATGGTCCTCCTTTTCTTTTGGCTTACAATCCTTGTTTTTCTGAAGGTGTTGCCACAGAAAGGGCTCTTCCTCTCAAAATATGAAATTTACCAGCACTGCTCACTTCCTCCTTTCCTCATTCTTAACAATTCCCCTTGAATATGGTTAACTTATGTCACTAGAGTCATCAACTCCAGGTTATTTTCATTTCTTCTCCTTAGTATTACCAAGGTGGGGTAAAAATAAAGGCAATCAGATGAAACTCTTACCCCTACTTCAGATTTCCTCCATATTTCATGAAATCCATCAAACAAATGCCCAGATTATATTTCACAGTAAGATGAGCAAAAGCACACCTCTTCAGCTGTAGGCCCCTTTGCTTGTACATTCATGGATGCCAAAATCAGAACCTACAGTTCGGAAGCTGCACACAGTTGCATCTTGTTTTGAGTTTTTGTTTGCAAACTGTCAGTAAGATCAGAATAAATTGCATGATATGCAGTCCAATATGTATATTCTTGAGCACATCTCAATGTATCCACCAAAAAATATTCATAGCTGCAGGTGTACAAAAAAAAAAGGCAGAATTATGGCTTGATTTGCCTTGATAAGCATGGCAATTTTCTGTACACTTTTCATAAAGTGCTAATCAATTTCAGCTCAAAATAGATTGAAACACCCAACAGATTGCTGCCATAGTCCACAAATGTTTGTCATTTGTAGGCTGTGGCAATAATGTGAATTCTGAGGAAGAAAACTGTAACTGAACTATACCTTGTAAAAATCCCTTCCATTTGTCTTAATAACCCCTGAAGCAACGCTAAGATTTTGAAATCACATAAGTTTGAATTTTCCATTTCTTTCTTGTTACATCTAAGTATTGCTTGTCATATAGTAATATCTGTTGTAAGTATGGTTATAGATGGATTATATTTAGAACTCAGTGTAATGATGATATTTAAGTATCAGATATCACATCCATATTGTTTAATATTCTTCTAAAATATAATTACAGGCATCGCATTCAATTTGGAACTGAATCATTGCAGACTTCTGCAATAAATTACTCTTTGTATCTTTATCTGTTAAATATAAAATAATTTTTTGATAATGTTTTGTCAATATTCTAGTCCTTCCATTAAGGTTATTTCACAAACACTTAGAGGTGTTAATATTCATATTAATGCACCTTTCTGAGTAGCAGTGTTCCTGCCATATGAATCATTCATCTGCCTGGGATGTTTTGCCAAACACAAGTGCCAAAACTTTGCTGAGCCCTGTTATACTCCTATACAAGGGAGCCTCTGCTCAAAACTGAGCATATACTTTCTCTTTCGTTAAGTGTGAGAAGCAAATGGTAATGACATTTAGATCTGGGTACAATATGCTCTCCATGTAAAGTAGGAAATTAAATGAGAATAGATAACATTTCAAATTTTCACACCTTCCTCTTTCAAACTACAAAAGCGATAATATAATTTGGGGGAGGGGGATAAAACTACACAGTTAGGCCTTAGAAGAAAAGGGTACTTGAAAGTTGTGACTTAAAGCAACTTCTGTGATCACCATCTGCCAAAAGATTTATCACCAAAATCAAAGGCAATAGAGTGTCACAGACCCAGTCTCTGTGGTCAGAAAGCCTGAGTTTTCCAGTTGACTTGGCCATTAAATATGTGACCTTGAACAACTCACTATGTCTGTTTCCCCATCTATAAAAAGGGGATTATGAGGGGCGCCTGGGTGGCTCAGTGGGTTAAAGCCTCTGCCTTCGGCTCGGGTCATGATCTCGGGGTCCTGGGATCGAGCCCCACATCGGGCTCTCTGCTCAGCGGGGAGCCTGCTTCCCCCTCTCCCTCTGCCTCCCTCTCTGCCTACTTGTGATCTCTCTCTCTGTCAAATAAATAAATAAAATCTTTAAAAAAAAAAAGGGGGGGGATTATGAGTAACTCATGGTAAGTGAGACAATGTATGCAAAGTTCTAAGGATTAAATGAGATGTTCTTAGCAAAGTAGGTACCAGTCAATTCTTAGGAAAGATTAGCTGTTCATATCAGCAATATCACCATCATCATCATCATTTGAAAGAGTCGTTCTAGTCCCACAGTCTGAGTATGATGGTAACTGTTCTTACCTGCTTTACATCAACTGTCTGCCAAAGTGTTTGTTTCTAGGTCTGGGTCCTAATGACTCACACATATTAACCTATTTTCTAAAAGAGATGAGAACATGTTTGGAAATCCAGCCAGCTCCCCATGAAATGGTAAACCTCTTGGCGCAAATTACCACCCACGAATCTTGTTAAAATAAGAGTGAAAAGGGTATGTAAAAAATGTGAAACACACTTAGAAAGTGTTCCTGATTCTCCTATACAAATGGAAAACTGTCACCTTTTCCTTATTCCAGATCTAGTATAACAGTAGCTGTATTCACTGATAAGCTGTTCCCATAATGTCACTCTTCTCACTCATTAGTGCCATCTCAATTTAGCTAGACAGTCACCTGCACGGAGCTGTGTGAGTTTCAAGAGCCACTGAGCAAAAAGTTTATGCATTCTGACCCTGAAAAATGGAATCTGATGTTTCCGGAGAGGAAATTCATTTATTTACCCAATGAAAAAACAAAAACACACATTCAGGAAAAACTTACTAATGTACTTAAAATGTAACCACAAAAATACATTTCAAATCTTCTTAAACAATTACTACAGTCAAAAGGAAAACAGCTGACTGCTCTGACTCAAAAGCCATTTAAAATCTCCATACCGAATACCTTCCTTTTCTTTCTTCCCCTTTAGAATAGTTCTGTTTGGTAGTTGCTATGCAGCAAATCAATGCACTAAAGCAGTCAAAGCAGAAGCACATTCAAGTGAATTCAGGTTATTAAAAAATATATATGTATTTTAGACATTGTTTTCCTGAGATCACACAGAGTGCTTTGCCAATTTCCCCTTGACACTCTCTTAGATTTTATGTACTTGTGTTTTTCTTCAAAATGCCAAAACATCAGCACAAACAACTTCATGTGATAAATTATCACCTCATTCACTTTTCCAAAGACAATTTAAATACAAGTTACAGATGATGGTTGCAAACACTGCTTTATAACTAAATCTGATATTGCTTATACTCCTTTTCTTCTACAGTTAGAGGCACTTCCTCAAGGGCAAGCTTTTGGAACGTTAGCTAGATATAGTTACAATTAAACTTTATTGCATATTTTGCAGAGAGCAAAGCAAGATCACAATATGTACAAAAATGCTTTGTATGTAATAAATATTCAACATACAAATGAAAAAAGTTCATTTGTGTAAATATTCTTCCCATATAAAGGATGTTTTAATATTTGTTTTAAAAAGTGCCTGAACATATCATACAAGATAGCCATTTTTTTATCAGTACTTTACACAAGTAGAGGTGAACCCATCCCAGAAATGAGCAAGAAAAGCCACTGTATAGAGAAAGAAAATGGAGATTATGTTCATACTCAATATTCTCATATTATTATTCCTACCTTTATAAAGTATATTGTTTTTATTTTATAATTTATTTCATAATGTATAAGTTGTATCACTACAATATCATTTATTAATGCAGATCATATATATAGGAATATATGATCAATTTTATTTTCACCAATGGTGTGGATGCTCAAAAGAGTTTGAAGAACTACACAAAATGGAAAAACTCTTCATTCGCGGATCAAATTCATGCAGTTATTTTATGTTATTAACATCTATCCTCTAACAATTTTATCAAATGTAGCTGCCAGGTATATTAATACAGGTTTTCACTGCTTGGTAGTCCACACAGCAAAAACCGCATGTGTCTTGTATAGCAGCTTGCTTTGTAACCTTACACATTTCAGCTTCAAGTTTTAGCTCCTATTTTAGTTTTAGTTTCAGTTTTAGTTTAGTTTGGTTTTGGTTTTAGTTCAGTGAGCGGAAAAATAAAGACCAATGATGAATATGTGTATATTGTCTTTATAGCTGTACAGATTTCACCCTGAGAGATATAATGCACTTATCTTAGGCAAACTTCGGAACCTTCCTGAGCTTCAGTTATTACACGTATAAAATAGAGATAATGCCTCACAGACAGAAAAAACTGGCAGGCGGGGTAGGGGCAAGGGAGTCCACAAGAGCCCAGACTAGAGGAAGTATTATCATTATTAAGGTCCAAGAATCGTACATAAAACAGAAAGCAAGTGTTTGCAATAATGTAGGGAAAATGGAACCCTGATCCATTGCTGGTAGAGGATGTAAAATGTCCCAGCCTTTGTGACAAAGTCATAGTTCCTCAAAACGGATAACACAGAATCACCACATGACCCAGTAATTCCACGCCCAGGTATATATCCAAAAAAATGGGAAACAGGTACTCAAAGAGATACTTGTACACCCACATTCTTAACAGTATCATTCACAACAGCCCAAAGACAGAAACAATCCAAGTGTCCGCAGAGGAATCTATCAACAATTTACAGTATATACATATAATGGAATATCATTCAACCATAAAAAGGAGTGAAGTTCTAATACATGCTACAACACACGGGAGCCTTTAAAACATTATGTTAAGTGAAACAAACCAGTCACAAAGGACAAATACTGGATGATTCCACTTATATAAAAAATATCTACAATAGGCAAGTTCAGAGAGACAGAAAGATTAGAATTTACCAGGGGTTAGAGGGAGGAAGGATTAGAGGGTTACTGCCTAACGGGTATAGAGTTGTTAATGGGGTGTTGAAAAAGTTTGGGAACTTGGGGCGCCTGGGTGGCTCAGTGGGTTAAAGCCTCTGCCTTCGGCTCAGGTCGTGATCTCAGGGTCCTGGGATCAAGCCCCACATCGGGCTCTCTGCTCGGCAGGGAGCCTGCTTTCCCCTCTCTCTGCCTGCCTCTCTGCCTACTTGTGATCTCTCTCTCTCTATCAAACAAATAAATAAAATCTTTAAAAAAAAAAAAAGAAAAAGTTTGGGAAATAGACAGCTGACTGCACAACACTATCAATATACCTAATGTCACTGAATTGTATACTTAAAATGAATAAAGTGGTAAACTTATGTTCCATATATTTTATCACAATAAAAATTTTTAAGAAATAAAAATAAAATTATATTATTATATCCTCTCTAGTATAATTCTTTCTACTCTACTCTCCTCCTCTTTACAGTAAAAATTCTTGAAATGGTTGTCTTGGCTCCTAGACTCCATTTCTAATGTAACTCAGCACCCCACTTCGACCTGCCCTGGGCCCCACAGCACTCCTGAAATGCCTTCCACCAAGCACACCACACAGCGCCTTGATGCCAAATCTTTCCCTGATAGTCTGTTGACTACCATCTCATTCCAAAAACACCCTGCTCCCTGGGTTTCTTGAAAGGACCCTCTAGGTTTTCCTCCTCCCTCTCTGACCCACCCCTGCTCAGCTTTGCTTTATTTGCGGTTTTGTTTTATTTGTTTGTTTGTTTTGTGTTTTGTTGGTTTGCCTATGTTTGGTTGTAGGTTGTTCACCTTCTGTTCATTCTTCCATTTTTTTCCCTCAGGTTCCTTATTTGGGACTTCTTTTCATCCCATTCCATGGACCCTCACTAGGCTTATCCATCCCCTCCCAAGGTTTCAGTGAAGATGGTTGTGTTTTCCCAAACCCTCTCCTTCCTTTTCTGTCCTTATCTTGGTGAACTGCTCCACCATTCACTCAATAGTCCAAGCCATAATGTCATCCTTTTCCCTCCCTCACAAACTCTCTCTCTCTCTCTCTCTCTAACACACACACACACACAAACTCACACTCAATATTCTTAAATCTTAGGTCTAGCTTTAAAAAAAAAAAAAAACCCAAATCAATACAGCTTTAATTCCACCTTTAAAACACAAATAAATCTCTGGTTTCTCTTCAGAGTGAATAAATCTTTCACTTTTTATTAAAGTATCACAAATAAGTCTGAAAAATCATCCAACATCTTGCTGTTTCTATAGCTGGGCAACTTAGATCTTATTCATCATCCTGCTCAATTATTCCTTTTTCAGAAACATATACACCTTCCAAAAATTTTCTGATATCCTTGTTTTTAACTGCGGTGGCTTGCTGAATCAAAGCCAGCTGAGTTTGATACAAGGTCAATGTCATTTCCTTCAAGAATTAAGTCACCTTTCTTGAGATACCAAACAAGCAACACCTAGTCTTACCCGAACCCTGCGAATATATTTTTCACCCAAGAAATTTCTGATTTCAACAAGAGAACCATTCTCCTGAATTACAATGTTGATGGGAGAGTGAACATGCACAGACGTCATCTTGTAGGGGAAGCCCAGTGTAACGCCCTTGATCACATTCTGTACATGACTACAAATAGGGGGAACAGTAGCCAGTTCTTTCCTAGTGCCCCAGCATTTGTCAACCCAGAACCTCTTCTTTTCTTTCAAGGAGATTGAGTTCTATACTGATGTGACTGAAGTCCCTTCTCAGAGTTCCTCTGGGGTCCTTCATAGTAACAGTATGCCCCTTCAGAGTGATGCCGACATTTTCTGGAATGTCAACAGTCTGATTGCTGAGAATGGTCTTCGGTCTCACAGTAGATGTGGCAAAGAGCAAGTCTAGCTTTTTAATAGCTCTGGAATTCACTCACTCCTTTCTATCCCTACAACCCGTGTAAGTTATTGTCCCCACGATACTGTTACCTTATTAAGTGATGGCCTTGCCTCTCGTTCCATTTCAATCTCTTCTCCTTAATGAATCCAGAATCAAATTTCTGAAGTACCAATCTCTCTATGCTACTCTCCTTTATAAAAGTCTTGCACGGTTTTTCGCTGCCAGAATCATGCTATAAGGCGGCATATATCTTCATAGTGTAGCCTCACCTTACGTGTGGCATCTCTCCTCTCCCCCGCCCCAAACTCAATGTTCCAAGCACAGTAAACTACTCTCAGTTACTAAGCCATGTTTTCTGAGCCCTACAGGCACGCCACCAAACCTGGACTTAGGACAGTGAAAGAGAAACCATGTGCTTCAGGACAACAGACAAAACTATCCTAGCAAAGCTGCAGTGGAAGCTCTCTCGACCTATAGGCCGCTGCATTTATTATTTCCTCCATTTTCTCTTTCAACCTAATGAACTTACATTTTTCACTGAACAAAGCTACTGGTTCTTCCACAAACTCTTTCCTGAAGCCTCAAAACAGAAAGCCTGAACTCCCAAAACTCTATCTTTTTCCATTATACTCTTAAATTACCCCTTTCATAATCTTTATGGTACTTTACTGTAATTTTCTGTTTGTTACTCACTTTCCGCTCCACTGCAATTGACTTTAGATTCCTTGAGGACAAGACTTAACTTATTCATCGTTATATATCTGAACCCAGCTCAGTCTCTAATACAATAGTAAGCTGTCAATAAATATGTGAATAAATCAATGTTTCTGGATTATGAATTAATAACCATTAAAAAGCAAAGCTCTTTTAAATACATATTTGAACATGGTGATTTTAATATTTTAGTTAGCTTTTAAGTTTCCTACAAATAATTTACACTGCCCAGTGTTTTCTACCAAAAATAAATAAAATAGACACTTTAGGGACAAGTGACTTGCCATTGAGCCTTAACTAGGTTATCTTATGTCTCTGCGTTTGATTAGTAATCATGTATTATTATATCACAACCCTGTTAGAGGTCCAAGATCAATCCTAGTTATCTATTCTGTAGAAACAACTATGCCTAAAAATAAATAAGCTCTAGTCTAAAAATTATACATTCTCTCTAGTTTCTCTCTTTTTTTTTTTTGGTGGCAAAATAAACATAATATAAAATTTACTATCTTAACCATTTTTAGCTGTATAGTTTAGAAGGGGTAAGTATATTCATTGTTATGCAACTAATTTCCAGAACTTTTTTATCTCACAAAACTGAAAGTCTATACCCATTAAACAACTCCCCATTTCTCCCTCTCCCCAGATCCTGGCACCCACCATTCCTATGACTTTGATAACTCTAGATATCTCATATAAGTGGAATCATACGCACTTGTCTTTTTGTGACAGGCTTATTTAAACTTATCATGTCATCAAGGTTCATCCATGTTATACCATGTGTCCGAATTTCCTTCCTTTTTAAGGTTGAATAATATTTCATTGTATGTATATACCATGCCTTGTTTATCCATCTACCCATGGATAGGACACCTGGGTTGCCTCCACCTCTTAGCCACTGTGAATATCATGCTATTCTGAACATAGTCACCATTTCTTTTAATAACAGAAAATAGATACACAACCATTAAAAATAAAAAAGTAAAAGTTTACAGAAAAAAAGTATTTTTCCATGTGTATATTTATTGCTTTTTTCTATAGATATTATTTTTAGATGAAATTTTCTTTGTGACTCACACTTTCACTAACAGACATATGTTTTAACACAATCCAAACATCATGTCTGTTCTAAAAATGAATATTCATTCACTTTAATGACAAAGTAGCTCTTTTTAGCTACATTTAGAAGGAACTTACTTTGGGAAAAAAACTTGTCTTCTGATTTCTGGGCATATTTGATTGACATATCATAAATACTTTATTTCATGCATGAATATGTAAGTAACTACCAGCCCTTCGGGGCTATATGGGAGATTTTCCACCTAAATTTGCACAGTCCAGAGACCCCAAGACAGGGAACAAACATAAGCAAAACTGAATAAATTGAGAACACAATTCACAATTTTGAAACTTGGGCAATCTGTCTTTACTCACTGCTCTCAGATGCATCATTGTCAGTATCTGACCCCGTTAGGTGGCTGATAAGAGAATTTTGAAGGCCAGCAGATTTTATTTTTAACCTCTCCATATGGGTGACCTTCTAGTTTCAATGTGAGCATCATCTGCAGAGATGATCATCAAATGTCAACTCCTATCCTAAAATGTTTTGGGTAATTTTGTCAACTCAAAAATGATGCTCAGTTAAAGAACAATATGTACAGTGTGATCTTCCTTTTACTTAAAAGTTTGTACATAAATACATTTTAAAAGGTCTGCAGGGGTGCAGACAAAAATGTCATGAGTAATTTACTGACATTAGGACTAAAAGAATTTTTTCAAAATGTATGCAATGTTCTGCTTGTACAATGAATAAAAGTTTAAAAGTGACTTTTGCTATCAGGATTTTCAGTGAGCTAACTTCTTTTTTAATGTGAAACATATATGACAAATACTTTTTCAGGAGGAAGAGCAAGATGGCAGAGGAGTAGGAGACCTAAATTTTGACCGGTCCCAGGAATTCAGCTAGATAGTTATCAAACCATTCTGAACACCTACAAACTCAAAAGGAAATTGAAGAAAAGAATAACAACAATTCTATGAACAGAAAATAACCACTTTCTGGAAGGTAGGACATGTAGAGAAGTAAATCTGAGGCAATATTTTGGAAGATAGACTGTGGTGGAGAGGAGCCTCTGTCAGCTGGCTACCAGCAAATGATAGAGCAGCGGAGCACAAAATCGGAATGTTCAGAAGTCTGCTCCACTGAGCAACGTCACTCCAGTGGCTAAGCAGGGGGTGGAGTCCTCACTGAGACAGTGTGGTCTCAGGGCCTTGGGAGGTCACAGAAAGACCGGGGGTGCCTGAGTGTGTTAGAGCTCCCAGGTGTTGGAGAGGGAAAGCCAGCTGCAAAGATGGAGCCAAGGAGGGGGCTCTCAGCTCAGGGTTGCCATAAATCGATCCCCAGCAGAGCTGGGCCACTGTTCTTCAAGCAGGGTCCCCACAAGTGGCAGATCTGGGGAAAACCCCCCTTCCTCCATCAGGAGGAGTAAAGCAGGAGTGCACTTCAGGAATCTGATGGGTTTAGAAACTCCAAATGGGGCTGTGCGCCAGAGATAGAAACTCTCAGTCATAGGCCGGGTGAGCTCGGAGTGCAGCCGGAGACCAGGGAGACAGGAGTGACTGACTGCTTTTCTCTGAGGGCGCACTGAGGAGTGGGGCCCTGAGCTCTTGGCTCCTACGGGGCTGGAGATTGGGAGGCCACCATTTTTATTCTCGACCTCCAAGGCTGTACAGAAAGTTTTCAGGGAAAAAAAGCTCCTGAGAGCAAACCCAAGCAGATTACATAGCGTGGCCCCTGGCAAGGGTGGTGCAACTCCACTTCAGGCAATGACATTTGAGAATCACTACAACAGGCCTCTCCCCTAGAAGATCAGCAAGAACATACAGCCAAGACCAAGTTCACCAATCACTGAGATATGCAAAACTCCAGCGCTCAGGGAATACAGCACATGGAATTCATGGCTTTATTCCCATGATTCTTCAGTCTTTCAAAGTTAAATTTTTTTAATTTTCTTTCTTTTTTTCTTTTTCTTTCTTTTTTTTTTTCTGAGTTTTTCCTCTTTCCTATTTTAACCAACATCTTATCAATACCTTTTGAAAAATCTTTTAATTTTCATTTTTACAGCCATATTCTATCCCTTTATTATATTTAACCTTTTTATATATATATATATATAACGTTTTTTCTTTCTTTAAAATTTTGGGATACAGTTTCTTCTAACAGACCAAAATATACCCTAAATCGAGTGTGTGGCTTTGTTCTAGTCTCCCACCTGATCAAATTCTTTCCCTTTTTTTTTTTCTTTCTTTTTTCAACCAACTTCTTATCAATTTCTTATTTAAAATCTTGTTTAATTTTCATCTTTACAGTCATATTCCATCCCTTCATCATACTTAGCCTTATTTTTTAATATATATACATATATGTATACATATATATATATATGTTTTTCTTTCTTTAAAACTTTGGGAGGCAGTTTCTTCTAACAGACCAAAATCCCAAAATCTAGTGTGTGGCTCTGTTCTATACACCAGCCTGATCATATTCTTTTTTTCTTTTTTCTCCTTTCTTTTCCTCCCAGTTGCAGGTCTCTTTTGATTCCTTTCGTGTGTATTTTTCTGGGGTCGTTGTTACCCTTTTAGCATTTTATTCTCTCATTCATCTATTCTTCTCTAGACAAAATGACAAAATGGAAAAACTAACCTCAAAAAAAAGAACAAGAGGCAGTACCGACTGCCAGAGACCTAACCAATACAGACATTAGCAAGATGTCAGAACTGGAGTTCAGAATGACAATTATAAAGATACTAGCTGGGCTTGAAAAAAGCATAGAACATACTAGAGAATCCCTTTCTGGAGAAATAAAAGAACTAAAATTTAACCAAGTTGAAATCAAAAAAGCTATTAGTGAGGTGCAATAAAAAATGGAGGCTCTTACTGCTAGGATAAATGAAGCAGAAGAGAGAATTAGTGATATAGAAGACCAAATGATGGAGAATAAAGAAGTTGAGAAAAAGAGAGATAAACAACTACGGATGACAAGGGGAGAAACTGAAAGATAAGTGATACCATAAGATCAAACAATATTAGAATAATTAGGATCCCAGAAGAAGAAGAGAGAGGGGGGCAGAATGTATATTGGAGCAAATTATAGCAGAGAACTTCCGTAATTTGGAGAAGAAAACAGGCATCAAAATCCAGGAGACACAGAGAACCCTCCTCAAAATCAATAAAAAATAGGTCCACACCTCGTCATCTAATAGTAAAACTTCCAAATCTGAGACAAAATCCTGAAAGCAGCTCAAGATAAGAAGTCTGTAAAACCCACAATAGTAGAAATATTAGACAAGCAGCAGACCTATCCACAGAGACCTGGCAGGCCAGAAAGGACTGGCATGATATATTCAGAGCACTAAAAGAGAAAAATACGCAGCCAAGAATACTATATCCAGATAGGCTGTCATTGAAAATAGAAGGAGAGATAAAAAGCTTCCAGAAAAAACAAAAACTAAAAGAATTTGCAAACACCAAGCCAGCCCTACAGGAAATATTGAAAGGGGTCCTCTAAGCAAAGAGTGAGCCTAAAAGTAACATAGACCAGAAAGGAACAGAGACAATATACAGTAACAGTCACCTATAGGCAATACAATGGCACTACATTCATCTTCCAATAGTTACCCTGAATGTAAATGGGCTAAATGGCCCAATCAAAAGCACAGGGTATAAGAATGGATAAAAAAAAAAAAAAAAGAAGATCCATCAATATGCTGTCTGCAAGAGACTCATTTTAGACCCAAAGACGCCTCCAGATTTAAAGTGAGGGGGTAGAAAACAATTTACCATGCTAATGGACATCAAAAGATAGCTGGGGTGGCCATCCTTATAACAGACAAATTAGATTTTAAACCAAAGATTATAATAAGAGATGAGGAAGGACACTCTATCATCCCTACAGGGTCTGTCCAACAAGAAGATCCAACTATTTTAAGTATCTATGCCCCTAAAATGGCAGCAGCCAATTATATAAACCAATTAATAACAAAATCAAAGAAACACATCAACAATAATACAATAATAGTAGGGGACTTTAACATCCCCCTCACGGAATTGGACAGATCATCTAAGCAAAAGATCAACAAGGAAATAAAGGCTTTAAATGACACACTGGACCAGATGGACATCACAGATATATTCAAAACACTCCATCCCAAAGCAACAGAATACACAGTCTTCTCTAGTGCACATGGAACATTCTCCAGAATACATCACATCCTGGGTAACAAATCAGGTCTCAACCAGTACTAAAATACTGGGATCATTCCCTGCATATTTTCAGGCCACAAAGCTTTGAAACTCAATCACAAGAGGGAAGTTGGCAAGAACTCAAATACATGGAGGCTAAAGAGCATCCTATTAAAGTATGAATGGGTCAACCAGGAAATTAAAGAAGAATTAAAAAAATTCATGGAAACAAATGAAAATGAAAACACAACTGTTCAAAATCTTTGAGATGCAGCAAAGGTGGTCCTAAGAGGAAAGTATATAGCAATGCAAGACTTTCTCAAGAAACAAGAAAGGTCTCAAATACACAACCTAACCCTACACCTAAAGGAGCTGGAAAAAGAATAGAAAATAAAGCCTAAATGCAGCAGGAGAAATCAGAGCAGAAATCAATGAAAAAGAAACCAAAAGAACAGGAGAACAGATCAACAAAACTAGGAGCTGGTTCTTTGAAAGAATTAGTAAGATTGATAAACCCCTGGCCAGACCTATCAAAAAGAAAAGAGAAAGGACCAAATTAATAAAATCATGAATGAAAAAGGAGAGCTCACAATCACCACCAAACAAACAATTATAAGAACATATTATGAGCAACTATATGCCACCAAATTAGATAATATGAAAGAAATGGATGCATTCCTAGAGACATATAACTACCAAAACTCAACCAGGAAGAAATAGAATACCTGAATAGACCCATAACTAGCAAGGAAATTGAAGCTGTACTCAAAAATCTCCCAGCAAACAAGAGCCCACGGCCAGATGGCTTCCCAAGGGAATTCTACCAAATATTTAAAGAATTAATATCTATTCTTCTGTAACTGTTCCAAAAAACAGAAATGGAAGGAAAACTTCCAAACTCATTTTGAGGCCAGCATTACCTTCATCCCAAAGCCAGACAAAGACCCCATCAAAAAGAAGAATTACAGACCGATATTCCCGATGAACATGGATGCAAAAATTCTCACCAAAATACTAGCCAATAGGATCCAACAGTACGTTAAAAAGATTATTCACCACGACCAAGTGGGATTTATTCGTGGGCTGCAAGGTTGGTTCAATATCTGCAAATCAATCAATGTGATATAATACATTAATAAAAGAAAGAACAAGAACCATATGATCCTCTCAATAGATGCAGAAAAAGCATCTGACACAGTACAGTATCCTTTCTTGATCAAAACTCTTCATGGTGTAGGGACAGGAGGGTACATACCTCAATAGCATAAAAGCCATCTATGAAAAACGCACAGCGAATATCATTCTCAATAGGGAAAAACTGAGAGCTTTTCCCCTAAGGTCAGAGACACGGCAGGGATGTCCACTATCACCACTGCTATTTAACATAGTACTAGAAGTCCTAGCCTCAGCAATCAGATAACAAAAAGAAATAAAAGGCATCTGAATCAGCAAAGAAGAAGTCAAAGTCTCACTCTTTGCAGATGATATGATACTTTATGTGGAAAACCCAAAAAACTTTACCCCAAAACTGCTATAACTCATACAAGAACTCGGTAAAGTGTTAGGATATAAAATCAATGCACAAAAATCAGTTGCATTTCTATACACCAACAACAAGACAGAAAAAAGGGAAATTAAAAAAAAAAAAGAAAAAAGGGAAATTAAGGAGTTAATCCCATTTACAATGGCACCCAAAACCATATGATACCTATGAATAAACCTAACCAAAGAGGCAAAGAATCTGTAACCAAAACTATAGAATACTCATGAAAGAAGTTGAGGGAGACACAAAGAAATGGAAAAACATTCTATGCTCATGGATTGGAAGAACAAATATTGTGAAAATGTTTATGCTACCTAGAGCAATCTACACCTTTAATGCAAACCCTATCAAAATACTATCAATTTTTTCAAAGAAATGGAACAAATAATTCTAAAATTTATATGGAACCAGAAAAGACCCCGAATAGCCGGAGGAATGTTGAAAAAGGAAAGCAAAGCTGGTGACATCACAATTCCAGACTTCAAGCTCTTTTACGAAACCATAATCATCAAGACAGTTTGGCACTGGCACAAAAACAGACACATAGATCAATGGAACAGAATAGAGAGCCCAGAAACGGACCCTAAACTCTATGGTCAACTAATCTTCAACAAAGTAGGAAAAAATGTCCAATGGAAAAAAAACAGTCTCCTCAACAAATGGTGTTGGGAAAATTGGACAGCCACATGCAGAAGAATGAAACTGGACCACTTCCTTACACTGCACATAAAAATAGACTCAAAATGGATGAGAGACCTAAATGTGAAACAGGAATCCATCAAAATCCTTGAGGAGAACACAGGCAGCAACTTCTTCGACCTCAGCCAAAGCAACTTCTTCCTAGAAATATCACGAAAGACAAGGGAAGCAGGGGCAAAAATGAACTATTGGGACTTCATCAAAATAAAGAGCTTTTGCACAGCAAAGGAAAAGGTCAACAAAACCAAAAGACAACCAACAGAATCGGAGAAGATATTTGCAAATGACCTATTAGATAAAGGGCTAGTATCCAAAATCTATAAAGAACTTATCAAACTCAACATCCAAAGAACAAATAATCCAATCAAGAAATGGGCAGAAGACATGAACAGACATCTCTCAAAAGAAAACATTCAAATGGCCAACAGACACATGAAAAAGTGCTCAACATCTCTCGGCATCAGGGAAATACAAATCAAAACTACATTTAGATACCACTTCACACCAGTCAGAATGGCTAAAATTAACAAGTCAGGAAATGACAGATGTGGGCGAGGATGCAGAGAAAGGTGAACCCTCCTACACTGTTGGTAGGAATGCAAGCTGGTGCAGCCACTCTGGAAAACAGTATGCAGGTTCCTCAAAAAGTTGAAAATAGAGCTATCCTACGACCCAGCAAATGCACTACTGGGTATTTACCCCAAAAATACACATGTAGTGATCTGAAGGAGCATGTGCACCCCAATGTTTACAGCAGCAATGTCCACAATAGTCAAACTATGGAAATAGCCTAGATGTCCATCAACAGATGAATGGATAAAGAAAATGTGGTATATATATATATATATATATATATATATATATATACTCGAATATTATGCAGCCATAAAAAAACACAAAATCTTGCCATTTGCAACAACGTGGATGGAACTAGAGAGTATTATGCTAAGCAAAATAAGTCAATCAGAGAGAGACAATTATCATATGATCTCACTGATTTGAGGAATTTGAGAAACAAGACAGAGGATCACAGAGGAAGAGAGGGAAAAATGAAACAAGACGAAACCAGAGAGGAAGACAAACCATAAGAGACTCTTGGTCTCAGGAAACAAACTGAGGGTTGTTGGAGTGGAGGGGGGTGGGAGGGATGGGGTGGCTGGGTGATGGACACTGGTGGGGGGGGGGGTATATGCTATGGTGAGTGCTGTGAATTGTGTTAAGACTGATAAATCACAGACCTTTACCTCTGAAACAAATAATACATTATATGTTAATTAAAAAAAAAAAGATTAACCACATGTGAACTGAACAGTGTTTTGAAACTAGGTCCAGTGCCACAGTCCCTACAAACTGTGGATTTTATATGAGCCATGGATTTCTCTTTCTCATTAAATTTCACGGTGAAGGTCCAACATGGGTAATAACTCAAATGATAGTTGCTTATGTGATTTACACTGTCTGGATAAAACAGTGTAGGGAAAATACCTTTTCCTAAGTTTCTGCATAATGAAGGTTTAAATACCAAGAAATAAATAAATAATATTTCAAATGTAAAACTGAACACACAGAAAGGTAATAAGATTTTATAAAAAATACATATATACACCAATGTATTAATATTTCAAGTCTAATGTTAGCAATACCAATGATAACAGAACACATTATATTATTACATATTTCAAAATTAAAAGAGACACAAATTAGTTTATCTGCAATTTATAGTCCAAAATGTATTACACTCATGAACCCTAAAGATACTGAAGATGATTCTCCATATAGGAAACTTCCGCATATAAGAATAATATAATATTACTTATCCATCTGTTTGCTCAACAAATATGTAATAGATGCTATAATGTTCCAGAAACAGATTTAAAGATATATCTAACAAAACAAAACAGAGAGCAGTCTCAACATATCAAGGACTCCAGTCAGGTGACAAAGACAGATGCTAGCTTATTACTAGAGGATGTGAGCAGTTCACTCAGAGTAGAAGAGAAAGAGGCTGGGGGTTCAGAATGAAGCAGGCACAGAATTCTTCCCTGAAAAGTCAAAAAAAAAAAAAAAAAAAAAGGCACTCCACAAAGAAGATGAGGAAATTAAGCCTTGAGAATGAGTAAAAATTTACCTGAGGCTGAGCCCAGGTTTACATAGGTAAAGCGTCAAGTCTCTAGACAGTGAGAACAAGTAGGACAAAGGCACAGAGATTGGCGAAAATTGCTTAAAATACTTTCCTTTGTAGGCTCTATTCCTCAGTCCTGAGAAAATAAAACACAGTTGTATTTATCTCTAAGTTGAACTTTCAGTGGGGGCTACCGTTCAAAAAGACAAAACAATGTATTTCTTTAAACATTTATGATCTCCTACTCATCCAGAGGACCCCTTATTTTTTGGACTAAGCTGACTCTTCCTTCATATTCCTTTATAAATTCCCATTTACTCAGGATTTAAGAACACCACCACATACCAATATAGGACAAAAGGGTGACTTCAGATATTTATCAAATATCTAAAAAATGCCCCATTTCCTGACAAAACTTGAATAAGAACAGCATTTAGCAGGGTTAAGGGGGAATTCCCCATTCCTTAAGGAGTGTAATTTAAATCAAAATATACAAAACAAATCAAAATATACATTAGAATGAGTTTACAGAACACCTAAGCTATGAGAAAATACTCCCTGATATCTCTTGAGGCAACAGCACGGTGTGGCTGGCAGGAACCTGAGCAAGGAATGAGGGAAAGGAGAGGAAGGCACTTGCTCCCCACTCTGACACATTCTTGAACAAGGAAGGCTCATGGTAAGGTCCAGCCACTGGCATACACTGTTATTCATTAATATTCTAGAAATCAATGGAATTTTAGGGTGTACCTGGTATGTTCAAGGTGCTTCTGTGCCCTGGCATTCTTGCAATGCTTAGCAGTAGCTGCCAAAATTTAAAAAGTATGAAACTAGTACATAAAGGATTCCTAATAAATATGTCTAAATGTTGATACAGCCAGACCCACATAAAACATGAAAAGATTTTATTATTTTTTTTTAAAGATTTTATTTTTTTTATTTATTTCACAGGAAAAGAGAGATCACAAGTAGGCAGAGAGGCAGGCAGAGAGAGGGGAAAGCAGGCTCCCTGCTGAGCAGAGAGCCCGATGCGGGGCTCGATCCCAGGACCCTGAGATCATGACCTGAGTCGAAGGCAGAGGCTTTAACCCACTGAGCCACCCAGGTGCCCCAAAACATGAAAAGGTTTTAAATAAAAGTCAATTGTCACCACTTCTTACTCTCTCTTGTTCTCTCCCTCCCAACCAAAAGGAACAAAATCATAGTTCCAGTAAATTGATGGCAATGTCTTTTATGATATAAGAATCTCGGGGAAGAACCTGTCAGTGTGTTCAAATGAACAAGTTTATTTTCAAAAATCATATTTGGGAGAGAGTTCCTGGAAGCATACTAAACCATGCAATGATAAAACTTACTCTGTGCCTAGCACCATCTGCTGACACCCTTCCAGCCAATTCTCTTAATATAATAACCCATACAAGCCAAGAAATGTAATGCAGTCAGCAGAATGTAACCACACCCACCGTGCATGTATATTCAATGAGATAGTCTTTAACAGATTCCATAGCTATTTTGCAACAGAACAAAAGATGGACTGAGCAACTACATTTGTTAGTTTTCCTCCTGTCAGCTACATTTATCACAGTATTAATCATCCAGATTTGTATGTGATGGTAAAGAAAAAACATGAATTGTAGTTGTCCTCCCTCCTCTGATGGTAGGTGCTGTCATTTTAACTGGAATGATTGACATTCGACATCGAGCAGTTTTCTGGAAAGGAACTTGTGCACCTCTCAATGGCACATCTGGTAGCTGCAGATGGTGAGGATTAGCATAATTTTCCCAGCAACGATGCGCCAAAAGCATAACGCAAATTAAGACTTATGCCTGATGTCAATTGTTTGTTTCTTGCCAATGTTAATATAAAATCTTCTAGAGATGATTTTAATGCTTACTCTCAGCTCAAACTCCAGGAAAAAAACCCAGAAAGCAATCCCGACTGCCCTGCGGGTGGACATGAATACTTTTAACACAGCCTGATGCCACTACTGCTCTCCCTTCCTCTTGTACGAAGATGCTTAAGTCTCCTGCTAGGGGTGCAACCCATACATGATGTGGAGTCAACAAAATGCACGCCCTCTATGATGCATGAACATTTGATCTGTATCATATCTGCATGTGTAGTATATTTAGTATGTCGATATCACTGATGCAGTAGGAACAGTATTTCAAATAAACATTAAATAAAGTATCTGTTCTGTGAAGACAAGAATGAGAAAACTGAGCACCTAATCTGTACAAAGAACAGCGCTAGGCTCCCTGAGACATATGACAGTATATACGGTACACCGCTTTTTCTCACAAGACTGTAAAATGAAGAAGAAAAGCTTAAGTTATAAATATACAATGTAATATATTGCAAATGACATGAGCCCCAGTGAATAAGACTTGCGGCAATGTATAAATGCCCAGATGAGTGGACCAACATAATAATGCAGGAAGACCTACAGAGAGATAGATCAACTTTTACATGAATTAGGCTAGAAAGGCATCCCACGAAGGGATACTTGAGACCTGGAACATAGGGTATATTTTAATAATCTATTAGTAAGCAAATATATTCAAGAGAAGAAAAAAAATTAGACCTAAATGGTACAATTCAAGGTTAACAGGACAATAAATCACAGTGGTTTTTGAGGAAATCTGTAACATCCATATTGACCCACAGGGGTAACGTAAGTGAGTAATGGGAATAAAACTTCACATAGCAAGGAAATGGGGAAAAAACTGCAGTGACAGAAAGAACAAGTATACCACACAAACCAAAAATTCAGTTCCTAGGTAAGGCATAAGTTATCACTACAACCCTAAGTTATTTACTGTATTTATTGATATATACTCAACCTCGTTTCTAAAAGGGTTAAAAGAGAGTTCACAAAAAAAGCATATAATGTACAAGATGAAATAAGGTAAAAATAATGTGGTGGGTAAAGCAGAGCCGAGCTAGCCCTTATTATTAAAGTAGTGATAGTGACCTACCCTCTGAAGCAGGTATCTTCTATCCCCTGAATTGCTGTATTCCTAGTGTGTGCAAACATCCCACAACCCTAACATGCTTGGGTTCTCCTCAGAGTAACACTACCAAAGTCAGTGTCATTAGACCTCTAGTCCTTGACACTATTTTCTTAAACTTATCTTAATTTTAATGCATTTGAAACTATAATTTTATAAAATTTTAATGCATTTGAAACTATAGCCTAATATGATTGAAATTATTATTTTAAAGGCAATTATGTTTCCGATATAAATTAGAAAGACTATTTCCGAACCAAAATTCTGATTAAGATTTGCAGTTGCAATGATCTCTACCAGTGCTTCTTTACTATTAATAGATGTTTATACTATTTTCTACTAGTATTAGGGATTTAAAAAAATTTTCCATTTACATGAAAAAAAACCTATATGAAACAACTAATATCATTACCTAATAATGAAGCACTAGGAGTATTCTTCTAGAAATACTGTTGCTCACATTTTTTGAAGTGTTGACCAATGCCATGGACGTGTGAAAAAGGAATATAAGAGTTATGTATTGAAAATGAAGTAACAATATCATCATTTGGGTATAACTGCACACCTAAATAAAGAAGCACCTGAAAAACTAACTATATAAAGTGGTTATTTTCTTCTTTGCAAAAGAGAGAGAGAGAGAGAGAGAAAAGAATACAATTCTATCTTCCTTTTAATTATTAACTAAGTGATCATAAGAAAATGACTTCACCCCAATTTTCTCATCCACAAATATAAGCAAGTATCTAATATATATTGTTATTTTCTTCACAGTAAAAAAAAAGTTTTGGGGAAAATCAGACAAGAAGTCAATATATCCAAGTGTTTTTAATTATGAATACATCCAAGTAAATCAAAGAAGGATTTTCGAAACGGGAAAGGTATCATTTAAAAGCTATAGGCTGGGGCGCCTGGATAGCTCAGTCAATTAAGTGTGCATTGGGTTCAGCTGGGCAGGGAGTCTGTTTCTCACTCTGCCCTTCACCCTACTCATGCTCTCTCTCTCTCTCTCTCTCTCTCTCTCTCTCGCAAATAAATAAATAAGATCTTTTTAAAAAAATAAAAAATAAATAAAAGCTATAGGCTGCTAAAGACAATTCCATCTTTAATAGGCTTTTTGAGCATTTAGAAAATAATGCAGATAAGGATGGTATAAAATGAGTTCTTATCTAGCCCAGTCTAAATAAAAGTCTCTCAGAGGTCCTTTCCTTCATCTAACAAGAATTTACAGAATTTACAGAGCATATATATGTGTGTGTGTGTGTGTACACACACACACACACACACACACACACACACACACATATCCTAGGCTCTAAGGCTACAGAAGAAAGCAGAAAAGTGTCTTTGGGGAATATGGAGTCCAACAGAGGAGACAGCAGTCACAGAATCACACAAATAAATGTGAAGTTACATGTGGTAAGACAATAATGTGATAAGTGCTACTAAAGAAGAAAAAGAAGTATAGAGACAAAATCAAAGGTCTATGCTATGCTATCCTAGCATAAAATAACTAAGATCTTTTCACTATAAAAACTATTCACATTGGAGTTGAAATAATATAACATAGTCATATCCCCCAAATTATGAGAAGCATAAAAGTATACGCTAGGCTGCAGACTGAGAATGTTGGAGATAATAGCTGGCAGTATGTCAGGCATTTAGGGACTTCTAATTTGAAGAAGCTCATAGATAGACTTCAATCCTGTGCATTCTCCTTGGCTCCAAAAGAGAAACTTTTGGACAAATGTTAGCTCTGAAAAAATAGGAAATCACTTAAGCAAAAAATCTTTCCTTGGTAATTCTCTAACAAGGTTCTCAAATAATTTGTATCATTTTCTGTATGCATATGAACGTCTTAAATCCCTGGAAGATTGCATTATTGATACTACCACAGTATTCTTTTAATATTTTTGGAATATCAAATGGAATTCTCTCTAGACACCATCCTGTTCTTCTAAGATAAAGCAAAAAACTGCTAGTTTCTGACATGCTCAGATATTTCAAATGTTTTATTTTTTTCTCACTGTTAAGAATTTTTATTAGTTCTCCCAATCTGTTATAAGTAAAGAAATAAATCTCTCGATGGCATCTTTCGAAAGTGAAAACCCCATCGAATAAAGAATCTTTCAATACTCAATTTTTGCTCCTACTTTACTAATTGAGCAAGAGAACTAAGCCCCCTAATTCTTAATTCTTCATCTATAAAGCAAATATGCTGGAAGGAATAACAAATGTGACCTAGTACCTGACATAATATATGGTATCTCAAAATAAATACATATGTGTTTGTGTGTGTGTGTGTGTGTGTGTGTGTGTGTGTGTGTAGGCAGGAGCAGATGACAGATGAACGGATACGTGAATAGATACATAGATGGGCAGACAGATGATAGACACGATAGATACAACAGATACAATAGAGAGGATACACAGATGAATAGGTAGATACATGGATAGATAGATGACAGACAGAGAGACAGACAGAAAGATAAGAGATGCAGAGATGGATGGTTGGATAGACAGACAGGTGTGAAAACTGACAACATAACAAAGGAAGGTGAGTTACGCAATAACCTTAGAAAATTCAGATACTCTTAAAGGACTATCACAGGACTGAAAGCAGCCCCTTGACCTGCTCCCTCCGCCCCCCCTTTTTTTTCAATAAAAAGGCTAAAGATAAAATATTCGAAGTATCTTCCAAGGGAATGAAATCTTCTAATGCAGTAACTCTTCCAAGAGAAGACATTACACTAGTACACAGACGGATGAGAATGCAAACACTGAAACCAATTATACAAAAAAAGCCTAATTGCTGTTTGACGCTGCATACTCTGGTAAACAAAAATATGTAATTTTTAATGAAACTGATCAATTGTTGTGAAATTAGATGCTTCATATTACTGAAAATTGGATCTACCACCATGGTCACAGTTTCTTGCAGTAAGCTTTATCCGCCTTTCACATAAAATATACCTGGTATTAAACAATAAGAAAGTATCCCTACCAGAAACACTAACCAAATATTTAACAAATGCCTGCTTATATCCAGGCACTGTTCTGGACACTCAGAACTTATTAAAGAAGAAATGCACCAAAATACAACATCTCTTATTACAGGGCACAAATATGGTAAATGGATGCTAGCAGGATGCCCAAAAGACAGCTATGTAATAAGCTAGAAAGATAAAATAAATGAGCAGAAAAAATCCTTTGAAACAGCATAAATATCATTGGTGTGGCAGAGGTACAGACTGCTTAGAGACTCAGGCAATAATCAGAAATAGAGTGAAATTTAATCATATAAAGCAGAGCCACTCTGGATGGCAAAACGCTCTGTCCAATTGAGTGCTGTAACCAAAAAGCACAAGTGAAATATTTAGTTAAGATATCAGTTTTCCTTTTCCTCTCTTGCTCTCATGCACATACACATGGGCTATTACACTATTATGGTCCATTACTGACAGGCATAATGCCTCTCCTTTCTCCACCTTCATATACACAAATAAGCTGCTCCTCTTTAAGGTCTATTCCAGTGCACACCTCTTCTGCAAGCATCCCTCTAATTCAATAGGATCTTACCCTCTTTTGTTTCTCCAAGGCACCATGTCTCTGCTTTTACTACTGAATGGTAAATTTTTGGTATTTTTTAATCCCCCTTTGAGATTTAAAAAAACCAACCAAACAAAAAAAACTCCTCTATTTTAGCCCTTTTAGAAAATATATATTCTCTGAAAAATATCTAGAGAGACATTCATGGAATTAAATTCAGAAAGAATATTTGATTGTAGCTAGCTATTTATAAATACATACATATATAAACATACCAAAATAATATAAATTTCTTATAAAAACTTTTTTTTTTTAATTTATTTTAGAGAGGAAGGGAAGGAATGCATGTGCATGCAAGCAGGGGGAGAGTTGGAGGGGGAGAGAGAAGAGAATCCCAAGCAGATCCTCCACAGAGTGCAATGCCCGACGTGGGGCTCAATCCCAGAACCCTGAGATCATGACCTGAATCAAAATCAAGAGTCAGATACCTAACTGACTGAGCCATCCAGGCACCCCTATTTTTTATAAAAACCTCTAAAGGATTTTCTATTCACCTCTCAAAATTTTTTGTCAACATTTGTCAGCACTGATGCTGACAAATAAGTCACTTAATTCATTACCTTGATATTAATAGTAATGACTTCACTTTGGCATAAATTAAGAGTTATTTAGTTTCACCAAGTTTCATGTCCTTTTCATATGGGTGGATGTTTTATCACACAATCCTTAAAGGTCACACATTCTCTAGGTATTTTTCCTACACACAGCTCTTTGGCACCTTACTTTCTTTCATTTCAACACACAATCATTCCTTCATTTAAAAACACACCAACAGGGTGTCTGGGTGGCTCAGTTGGTTAAGCAACTGCCTTCAGCTCAGGTCATTATCCCGGAATCCCAGGATCAACTCCTGCATGGGGCTCCCAGTTCCGTGGGGAGTCTGCTTCTGGCTCTGACCTTCTCCCCTCTCATGCTCACTCTCTCTCTCTCGAATAAAAAAATAAAATACTTAAAACACACGCGCACCAACATATTAAGTGTAATACCTTGATAAGTACATAGTAGGTACTAGATAAATAATTATTGAGTTTTCTCTTTTAAGTATTCAAATTTTCTAAACACCTTAGCCAAACTATTGAGGAAGTTTCTCTTTGTATCAAGAACAATCTTCTGTGCCTTGTTCTAGCAAATGTGGGATCATTTCTAGCCATCCATACCAGAAAGAAAAGAAAAGAAAAGAAAAGAAAAGAAAAGAAAAGAAAAGAAAAGAAAAGAAAAGAAAAGAAAAGAAAAGGAAAGGAAAGGAAAGGAAAGGAAAGGAAAGGAAAGGAAAGGAAAGGAAAGGAAAGGAAAGGAAAGGAAGGAAGGAAGAAAGAAAGAAAGAAAGAAAGAAAGAAAGAAAGAAAGAAAGAAAGAAAGAAAGAAAGAAAGAAAGAGAGGGAGGGAGGGAAGGAGGGAGGGAGAAGGGGAGAGAGAAAGGGAAGAGAGAGTATTAGCCATTTTCTCTTTCAGGAGTTTGTTTTGCAGTTTCCATGCTGACAGACCCACAATAAAAGTCTTACACAAATTACCCTCCTTTGCAATGCCAAGAATGACTTAATGCTCAAAAGTCTATTGCATATATGCCCGGACCTCCTATCATATTAATTTCTGGAAAAGGCACAGGCTCAAGGCTGAATCTTCTCAGGTGTGCATTCATTTTCGTGTACTGAACAATGGTACTTTAGAAGTGGATTCATTAGATTGAGATCACATCAAATGTTCTACAGTGCCCAGCTGGCATTCTAAAACTGATTATTATTAGAATTGATAATAATAAATATGAATGGCCATTCATTGGAAGGGAAGTAACTAAAATTCTAGGTGGCTTCATTCACTGCTTACAAATAAGAATCTGTCAACATTTCCATCAAATACATCTATTTCTAGAATGTCACAGCCACAAAAGTTATTTTGGAATAGAAGCACCATTAAAAACGTCCATGAAAGACTATTTCTTCATAAAGTTAAAAATAAATTCCATTCAGCTCTATGAATCTGAAATACTTAGAATACCATATGTATTTCAATAACATATCTGTTTATTTGCTTCTAAAATGGCTATTGATAAACCTTCTCAGACTACAATTCGAACTTTTTAAAATGAAAAAAATGACAATCCATGAAATAAAACTAAGTTATACTACTCTGAGAGTTTGGTACATTTTCATTTTCTAGTAGAAAGAGTAGAATAAGTAAAGTTTCAGAACAGAGAAAATGTAAAAGATCAGATTTCAATACATTTAATGCATATAACAGAGCAGTTTATCATTGCCAAGACCAAATACTCCTGTTTCAAGTTATAATTTATCGAGGGGGTTAATGACCAAAGTTATTGTTTTAGAATAAATGGAATTGTTTTTATTTTTTAAATAACTAGTTTTTAGTTTTAGTTTTGTTTTTCAAGTCTATTAGTGTCATTCTTTTGTCTTCACACAGGTATTTGGTGCCAAAGTTTCCCCCCGCCCCCATTTCTATTTGTTAATTGTAACTTTGTTCTTGAAGTTACCCAAAAAAATGTCAGTAATTCCAGTTACAAAAGTTACAATAAACATATGAAATTAAAAAAAAACATTATATACTCTTTCAACTTCAAAACTGAACCATGAGAAATGCCTTGCAGATATTATTTTCTTTAACATGTGGTTTTTAGGCTTCTACATAGATAGTACTGCTGGGTTCATGACGATCAGTTCCAGTATAGGATAGAATGCACAGACACCTGGGTTCTAATTCTAGTTCTCACTGTAATTTGAAATGCTAGTTCTGTTCCTCAGTCTGACTCTACACTAACACTTTAAATTTCCTTGATAATTACTGAAAACAACCCGTGAAGCTATCTTCACTTTCAGGATGCATTTTCTGGGCAGTTTGTGAGTTAGTGAGTACTTTGTATGGATCAAGTATTTCTGAGGCAGAGATTTAAAAGATAAACAAAAACTTGCATATCTTTGACCTCACAAAGCCTGGAAACTAGCAGAGAAGAGAAACATTATGCAAATAGTTACATGAATATTTATGTAGAGTCATGCCACCTGCTACAAAGGAAACATTTAGTGAGAAATGTAGTGTATAACCATGTAAGGTTTCTCTGAGAAAACAACACTAAAGCTGAGACATTCAGGATGGGCAAGGGTGAGATAAGTGAAGGAGAAGGGAGGTATAGGAAAAGTGGTCCAGTCAGAAGGAATGAGAAATACCAACTCAAGGAGGTAGGAGGGACTCAGAGTCTTTAAGGAACTGAAAGGCAACTGTCAGAGCCAAAGATGGAAAAAGAGGCAAGCTTCATTTCCTGGATGGATCAGTCAGACCCTGAAGGGCCTTCTTTGCAGATTTTTGTCCCTGTCATAGATTGTGACTTCATCCTAGGTGCAGAAAGAAGTATAACATGTTCAGTGGGAAGGTAGAAGTCACCTCTCACCTAATTTCCTATAAAAGCTCCTAACCAGGCCCTCTGTTCCCACTCTTACCCCCACAGTCTAGTCACCACACATCAGCCAAAAGTGATCCTTTAAGAACTTAAATCAGGTCACATCACGTCTCTTCTCCAAACCTGTAATGGTTCCTATCTCCTTCAGAGGGAAAGCTAGAGTCTTTAAAGAGCCCACAATTCATTGCGATTGACCATGCCTAGCTCCCTTCATCTCACTCACTCCATTCCAGCCTAAGTGGTCTCACTACTGTCCCTCAAATACCACAGGACTTTAGCCCTCACTGTTGTCTCAGCCTGGTATATTCTTCTCCCACATGTCCACATGTCTACATGGCTACTCTTTCTTCCAATTTCAGTCTTTACTCAAATGTCACCTTCTCGAGAAGGTCCACCCTGACATCCTATTAAAAACGAACCCACTCCCCCATCCACCACCCTACTCTTTTCCACCCATAGCACACTCAGTTCTCCTTAACCATATCTTTTACTTTCATCCACAGCATTAATCATGTTTTATATAATTTACTATTTATTATGCTTATCTTTCCTTGTTTATCTCCACCTGCTAGAATGTAAGCTCTAAGGAAGTAGGGGTTTTGTCTGTTTTGTGCACTGCTAGATCATGTGCCTGGAATAATGCCTAGCATACAGTAGGTGCTCGATATATATTTGCAGAACAAATGAAGGAAGGAACGACAAAGTATTATCTGATTGAATCATGTCCAAACGCTGTAAAGTAATATGGACACTATTACCTCTATTTCATTGATGAGAAAACAGAACCTATGAGAATTTAAATAATTCAACTATGTAGTTAATATAAGCCAGAACTTAAATCAAATTTCTTGACTCTTAAGTTCAGTAAATTCATCTATCCTTAATGCTTCCTAGGCAACAGATTGTGAATTTTTTTTCAAGTATAGTTGATACACAATGTTACATTAATTTCAGGTGTACAATATAGTGATTCAACATCTCTATAAGCTATGCTATGCTATGCTACACAAAGTGTAGCTACCATCTGTCTCCATACCACCCTATTACAATATCATTGACTATATTTCCTATACTGTACCTTTTATTCCCATGACTTATTCACTTCATAACTGGAAGTCTATACCACCCACTCCCCTTCAGCCATTTTGCTACCCCCTAGCCCTTCTCCCTTTTCCCTCTGGCAACCACCAGTTTATTCTTTTTATAGCTGCATAATATTCCATTATATGTATATATACCACATCTTCTTTCTTCATTCATCTATGGATGAACGCTTAGGTTGCTTCCATATCTTGGATAGTGTAAGTAATGGCTCAATAAACATAGGGGTGCACACATCTTTCTGAATTAGCGGTTTCATTTTCTTTAGGTAGATATCCAGTAATGCAGTTATTGGACCATATGGCATTTCTATCTTCAATTTTTTGAGGAACTTCCATACTGTTTTCCACAGTGGCTGTACCAGTTTGCATTCCCACCAACAGTGCACAAGAGTTTCTTTTTCTCTACATCCTTGACAATACTTGTTACTTCATGCCTTTTTGATTTTAGTCATTCCCTGTCATCAGGATTACAGCCTCTATGTGCCATGTGCAGACACACACACATGCACACACACATGCACACATATTCCCCATCTAGATTGTTAGCCTACCTTAGGTTTGTTTATCCCTCCTACGAGTAGTATTTGCTTAAGTAACAGGAGAGGAAGTTGCTATCAGTGGTTTTCTCTCCCTGAAAATCAGTAAGCCATCAGGAAAATAAAAAGAGAGAATTTATTTCTCCTACCATCAGCAAAATCCTCAGATATGGTTATAAAGCTGGGCAAACACAATCCAAAACAAGATAATATGGCAATCAAGTTAAAGTTCGTTATATTACGTGACTGGCCTTAGTGACACAAAATCCTTTAAAAAGGCTGAGCTTTAAGACATTCCAATTTACCATGAGAATTAAAGATACAGAAATAATGAAAGGGGCAAGAACCTCCTTGGCTTCTATAACCCCAACTAGCATGCAAATGAGTCTTCTTATAAGAGCCTTAGAAGAAAACAAACCAAGTAACTAGAATGGGGGAATAAAAGAGGCTACAGATACAAAGTCTGAGAGAAAATAATGACATTCATCAATAATGCAAGTTCCCTAAATATTTTTCCTTTTAAAAGCAAAAAATTACTTTCTTGTATTTTTCCAATTATAAAAATTTGTAAATTTTTCATATTTTATTAAAATTGATAATATCTGTAATCCCATCAGCCAAAGAAAACCATTTACCATTTTAGATGATCAGAGTATCTTTCTAGACTTCCATGAATATATACAAAATTTTAATTGGCTCACTTTATACATGTTTATAAACCCTTTTCACTTAACTACTATCACAAACATCTTTCAAATAAATAAAAATATAATTCCACATCCACATTTTAACGTCTGCATAATTCTTTGTTATGTGGATAAAACATAATTCATTTACCTAACTCCTTATTGTAAGATATTTGAGTTGTCTGCAATTTGCTTCCTTTCATAAACAACTATGCTCCGGATATTCCTACACACTTGATTGAATATTCCCACATACAGGATTGTGTACACATGGGATTTCATTTTAAAAAAATTAAAGAACTGGAATTGCTAAATCAAAGGACAAAAATATTTCCATGTCTTTTAATGTATATCCCTGACTATTTTCCAGAAAGGTGATTTCAAGTTTATACTCATACTAACAACATAAAATAGTCATTTCCTCACACCAAGTACTACTGTTTTCATCTTTTCTGATTTAATAGGTGAAAATTAGTCTCTCAGAGATGTTTTAGGTGCATTTTTATTATAATATTTCACATGCTTCTTGGCATAATCTTCTTCTACTTCTACTTCTTTTTATAATGGCCTAATTATAATCCCCAAATCCACAGAAGTAGAATCACTGGGAGTGAATCCCAGGACTGTGCACTCAGCACTCGCACAATCAGATGATTCTCATAAACACTCAAATCTGAGAATCACTAGCCCATATGTTAAATATTTATAGAGCTGAAAAGCTTACAAAAGGTTTGGTTTACTGTTTCCGTAGATCTATCCAAGGTCACACAGCTAACCAGAGAAAGAACTCTTCACAATGCTACAGAGCAGAGATAAGACACAATCCCATTTCAGAAATAGTAAAATTGTGCCTCCTAAATTGGAGCCTATTTGGTAGTAAACAGTGTGACTCAGGCAACTCACATTTAAACTTAGAGTTAAAACTCACTACATAGGGAAGCATTATATGATATTTTTATGTTTCAAACTGATACTTTAAGAAAGGAATTAAAAACGAATACTCTTATGGAAGAAACAAAGAGGAAGTATGTGTTGGGGAGGAAGGTGTATTCCAAAGCCCACATTAACTCTCTACACTGATGGAACCACATAAACAGCTGTAATGTTTCCAATTCACTTTGAAAAAGGGGATGTTTTCCATGGCCAGATGACAAATGCCATACTTAAGGCAACCCTGTGCATTGCATCGTAATGATTTCTAGTGTGGAACTATGACCCAGTGGGAAAACGAGAGTTTTGGAGCAAACAGACTTTTGCCATTTACTAACTATGCAGCCTTACTATTAAATTGTTTGTGTCACAGTTTCCTAATCTGAAAGATGAGAGAACAATTCCAACCTCAGAGCATTTTTATAAAGATAAAAAGAAAAAAGGAAAGAAAAGAAAGTGCTGTTTATCTAGTAAGTGCCTAGTTTATGCTGTTTTTTCCTAAAGATGTGATTAAGAATTAGAGTTCTGAAAGACTGACTTACTAACTTGGCAGAAACTGACTGCTTCCATACGATCTCATAGTATTTTGACAGCTAACTAACTGTTCAGTGCACAATAGCTGTAGTAAGCTATCAAGCAAAATAGGACCCACCAAAGGCCTATTAAGCCAACTAAAAAAAGCTGAGTTATTGCTAAAGAGATAGTGACGCACAGTTATCAGGCTCAAAACATTATCTGCATGTGAAGTTTGATTTGGAGGGCATTTTACATAAAAACAGAAAACTAATAACGCTTTCTCTTCTTGAGATGAACTCAAACATTAAAGAAATGGGGAAGCACCAAGATAGATTTGTAGGACGATCCTGAACTCCACCTATGGCCACACCAAATCTACAGCTATGGATAGAACAATTCCTTCTGACAAAGACCAGAAAACTAGCTGAACAGCTCCTTCATAACAAACAGTAAAAGGGCCACTTCAAGGTGGGTAGGAGAGGCATAGATGTGGCCATGCCAAAAATACCATCCCCAGTACCACAACCCATCATTGAGAGGGATGTCACAAAACCAAAACTTGTCCCCGAGGAGCAAGGGTTTCACGCCCCACATCAGGTACCACAACCCTTGGGACCTGCAATGGAAATATGAGCCTCACAAAACATCTGGTTTTGAAAATCAAAGGAGCTCATATCAGAAGACCCAAAGGATTAATGGAACAGAGATACTTCTCTTAAAGGGCTTGCATGCAGACTCACCCCAGGGACCAGCACGAAAGTGGAAGTTTGAAAAGTACCCAGACTATATGTGAAGGTAATTCATTTGCTAATCTTAAAGCATCTGCCAGGGGGGCAGGGGCCTAATAAGACTCTTTCAGGAGATGAGAGGTGATGGTAGACACCATCTTTTTGCTTTCTTATTACCCCACTAAAGGTGGCAGGACACCCTGGCCCTGTGCTCTCCCACAAACCCACAAAAGCTGGCAGGCATGTGCTAGCCCAGCCTTCCTAAGCCTTCCTAAGCCAGGTGCCAATGCACTACACACAGAGGACACCCCTTGATCAGCTGGTGGCCAGGGGCTTCTGTTGGTGGGCCTCAGGGGACTATAACATTAAAGAGAAAATTCTTAGTAGGCTACCGCCCCCAGGGCACTACACAGACAACAGATTGAAACACACCCTACACCCACAACTGCCCCCAGCCCCCAGCCCTGGTCTTTCGGTTTCACCCTGAAGGGCAGACTTCAGGATTGCCACACATCTAGAAGCTACTGAGCTGCTCTCAGGGAACATAAGCTGGATTGCCATCTTTACACTCTCCCTTAGTTTCACTATAGCTCACCACTATCTCCCAGAAAGAGGCTTATATACTTGTCTGAAGCCCCAGTTTTTACAACTTGGCCCAGGGGACACCTCCAGATCTCTTGGTCTGTAGGCCAGCAGTGCCACAGAATAGTATATATTTGCAAACCTGAAAGGCTGCTACCCGAGGGTCTAGCTTCCAATCAGCCTGACACTAAGTGCTGATGGAGGTCCCTCCTTTTGAAGCACTGGCAGGTCTTAAAACACCCACAAATACTGGTACCTGTCAGGAATAAATCCAGGGTGCTTAGACAGTCACAAAGGTTTGAAAGACAAACAAGAGCTAGGGCAAATAAGATCTATCTCCTACAAAATACCACTCTTCCAAGACTGGAAGAGGTAACTGTTTCACCTAATACGCAGAAATAAACACAAAAAGTCAAGCGAAATGAGGAAACAGAGCAATATGTTCCCCCCAAAAAAGAAAAAAATAAAAGCTTCAGGAAAAAAAAGAAACTTAATGAAATGGAAATAAATAATTTACCTGATAACGAGTTCAAAGTAATTGTCACAAAGATGCTCACTGAACTCAGGAGAAGAATAGATGAGAGAGAAAAGATGAACACAGTGAGAAAGAAATAGAAAACATTAAAAAAACAGGAAACATAAATAGAAAACATAAAAAAATAAAAAGAAATAGAAAACATAAAAAAAAAACTACAAGAAGTCACAGACTAAAGAATACAATAACTGAATTAAAAATACGCTAGAGAGGTTCAACAACAGACTAGATGAAGCAGAAGAAAGGATCACTGAGCTGGAAAACAGGGCAGTGAAACTCACCCAGAGCAGCAAAAAGAAAAAAATAATTTTTAAAAGTGAAGATAGTTTAAGGGACCTATTGGACAACATCAGGCAGAATATCATTTGCATTATAGGGAGAAGAGTAAGAGAATTAGAGAGAGAAAGGGACAGAAGACTTATTTGAAGAAATAATGGCTGAAAAAGCACTTGACAAAATTCAACATCAATTTATGAAAAAAACTCTCAACAAAGTAGGTATAGAAGAAACACATTAACATAGTAAAGGCCATATATGAAAGCCTACAGCTAAAATCATACTCAATAGTGAAAAGCTGAAATATTTTTCTCTAACAGCAGGAACAAGACAAGGATACCCACTCTCACCATTTTTATTCAACGTAGTATGAGAAGTCCTAGCCACAGCAAGTAGGCAAGAAAAAGAAACAAAAAGCACTCAAATTGGAAAGGAAGAAGTAAAACCATCACTATTTGACATTTGCAGATGACATGATTTTATATTATAGTGAACCTAAAGACTCTCAAAAGAACTGTTGGAACTGATGAATGAATTCAGTCCAACTGCATCAAAAAGAATAAAATACTACTAGTAAATTTAACCAAGAAGATAAAAGGGCTGTACACTGAAAACAAGACACTGATGAAAGAAATTGAAGAAGATACAAATGAATGGGAAAATACTCCATGCTCATGGATTGGAAGAATTAATACTGTTAAAATGCCCATATTACCCAAAACAATCTATAGACTCAATGAATTCCTATCAAAATCCCATTGGCATTTTTCAAAGAAAAGAACAATTCTAAAATTTGTATGGAACCACAAAATAGTCAAAGCCCATAGCCAAGACCACACATAGTCAAGGCAACCTTGAGAAAGAACAAAGCTGGGGACATTATGCTCTCTGATTTCAAACTATTTTACAAAGCTACAGTAATCAAAACACTATGGTAAAACAGACACAGAGATCAATGAAATAGAATAGAGAGCCCAGAAATAAACTCACATATACATAGTCAGTTAATTTATAATAAAGAAGGCAAGAATACACAATGGGGAAAGGACAGCCTCTTTAATAAACGGTGCTAGGAAAAATGGACAGTCACATGAAAAAGAACTAAACTACTATCTTACATCTTACACAAAAATTAACTCAAAATAGTTTAAAGACTTGAACATAAGACCTGAAGCCATAAAACTCCTAGAAGAAAATATAGGCAGTGAGCTGCTTGATACCTATCTTGGCAATGATTTTTTGCATCTAACTCCAAAAGCAAAGGCAACAATAGCAGAAATAAACAAATGAAACTACATCAAACTAAAAACCTCTGCATAGCAAAGAAAACCATCAATAAAATGAAAAGGCAGCCTACAAAATGGAAGAAAATATTTGCAAATCATAAATGCACTAAGGGGTTAAGATCCAATATATAAAAAAAAAAACCTCATATAATTGAATAGCAAAAAAACAATCTAATTACAAAATGGGCAGACGATCTGACTAGACAATTTTCCACAGAAGACATACGGATGGACAACAGGCACTTAAAAAGATGCTCAATATCACTAATAATCAGGTAAATGCAAATCAAACAATAACGAGGGTTCATCTCACACCTGTTAAAATGGCTGTTATCAAAAAGATAAGAAATAACAAGTGTTGGCAGGGATGTGGAGAAAAAGGAACTTCCAGGCACTACAGCCAGGAATGTAAATTAGTACAGCCACTCTGGAAAACAGTATTGAGGTTCCACAAAAAATTAAAAATAGAACTACCATATGGTCCAGCAATTCCACCCAGGTATTCGCCTGGGTGTTAAAACCCAAACACTAATTTGAAAAGAGATATGTACCTCCCATGTTCACTGCAGCATTGTCTATACTAGTCAAGATCTGGAAACAATCTAAGTATCTATCAATGAACAAATGGCTAAAGAAGATGTAGCATTTATATAAATTGAATACTACTCAGCCATAAAAAAAATAATGAAATCTTGCCATTTATGACAACATGGATGGATCCTGAGGTATTATGCTAAGGGAAATAAGAAAAAGACAAATACCATAAGATACTTATTATATGTGGAATCTAAAAAACAAAGCAATCAATCAAACAAAACAAACCAGAACTCATAGATACAGAGAACAGAATGGCAGTCTCCAAGGGGCAGGGAGGCTGGAGAATGAGTTAAATGGGTACAGGGGGTAAAGAGGTACAAACTTCTAGTGATAAAATAAGTAAGCATGGGGATATAACGTACAGCATGGTCAACGTAGCCAATAATATTGTAGTACATATTTGAAAATGCCAAGAGAGTAAATCTTAAAAGTTCTCATCACAAGAAATTTTTTTTGTAACTTTGTATGGTGATGGATGATAACTGGACTTTTGATGGTTATTGTTTTTCATTGTATACAAATATTTCATATACAGATATTGAATCATTATGTTGTATACCTGAAACTAATGTTAAATATCAATTATTTCTCAACTTTAAAAATATCAAGGAACGAAACATACATTAGTCACCTATGCTTATCTCTCAAGCCAGACACATAATTTTCAAAGCTAGGGAAAAAATTAAAAGTTTTTAAATAATTTGGTAAGTTCTTTTCCTCAGCAGTACTCAACGCTTTTTGCTAAAAGATAAATTCTGAATACTAATTTTCAAGAAATGGTAGTTAGTATTTCTTATATACTGAGACGTTTCTCAAAAATAACCTTATATATTAATATAGAGCTGTCTATGTTTCTTGAAATGTAAAGGAAAATATAACGTATGTCATATGTAATGTTATCCCTTTAAATTTTAAAACAAGTTAAAAACCGAAATGAATTTATCCTAAAACAACTACTAGTTTCTTAATTTCACAAATTTAAAAATTAAGGTTTTTTTTGTCATTCACTGTATCTCCAAAGTTAGTAGTATATCCAATATTCCAATTCGGGATTTTGCAGATCTACATTTATGTGTAGCTTTGCAGATTAGGACAAGAAAATCAGGGACTCTCTGTATAACGTGTATTTAATATATGTATTAATAATGTATAATAAATATATAACAATATACATTATTTACTATAACCTAAACTTGAAATAGCAAAAAAAGGCTACTTCTTTTTTTAAGAGAGTCAGAAGATTTCACTACTTTTTAGCTAATATGCCTTAGGAAGCCCTAAAGTGGTCTGGGAGCTCCTCAGGGAGTGGTCTTTTTCTCCTCATTTTACATCAGCAAGGCTATGTGTGCCTGGGACAATAAAGTAATTACTAAATGTATACTGAATAAATGAATCCCATATTATTCAAATACTGGTGCTTCTGATGTATAAGTATAAAATACATCGCATTTCATCACTTCACTTGGCTATCAGATTTCTTAATTTAAGGTAAAGCCCATCATCAGTTCATCCATATCATTTTATCTTCAATAACCAGACTGATAATTCTGATCAAATTAGAAGTCGCGTTATGACTATTCATGTTGGTTTTGTTTTTAATTGAGGTCGCTGAGAATTTGACTAAGTAGGCTCTAATGTCCAAATGATTATATCAATTGTGTCTACAAACTGTGTAATCCTTCCTTTGTTATTTAGCACAGACATTTCTAAATATTTCCTTGAAAATAAAAAGGAAGTGAGCTACGTTTTAAAGAACAAATACATATTACAGACTCTTATCTGGATTGTAGCTTAGAGGACAGAAGGCAGAGAATATCTTTGTGGGCTGACAAATTTCAATACTCACCCAGAAGGCTGATTTACAATATCTTGATCACTGGAGTGTTCTGAAGTTTAATTGATTAATATTTATGAAATGTTCAAAGTGCAAATTCTCATACTTGTGATGCAAATATGAAAATATTTATATCAAGGTTAGCACTTGCTATTTTTAATTCAATCTATAATTCACTAAGAATCAGTACAAGCACACACCAGTAGAATGCAGTTTACATCAAATAAAGTATTTTCATAACACTGAATTTAGATATATTTGTAAATAAAATTTAAACCTCTCTTCCTGAGAGTTACTATTATGTAAATCATTTGCCAGTTTTCAATTGTCAGAAAACTGTAGAATCAATTTCTTTTATACAATTCACCCTTAAACATAGAGAGGTTGTTTATGTAAAATAAGAATTTACGATTTAGTATTTTGCCCATACAGGCCTGAAATTATGACCTTCATAATGAATGCTATACAGGAGTCTGTTGGTTTAGCACGGTTAGCATGGACTGACTGCTTAGCAGGTGTAAAGCACTGTGTGTTATAGATGTTATCAACGCACATGCTAACCTTAGAAAATAATTATTATGATGCATAGACACTTATTGTCCCCATCTTACAGAAAAGGTAATTAGGATCTTAAGCAAACTGCCCAAAGTTATTTAGAAAGCAAGTAACCCAGGCTTGTCCTCTAAACCATTCCCTGATAGCGTTCATAGCAAGAGCCAGTGTTAATAAAAACCCTTGGCTTTGGAAAGAGAAAAAGAAAAATCTTTATAATAACCCTACTATAGAGCAGTTTGAAATGTAAAGCATTAAAAGTCCATTAGTTCCATGTGTTTTCAGCTCCACACTTAGCATTTAATCAACTTACATTTGCATCTGATCCATAGTAACACAAAATGTTAAACTATTTTGCTCAACCATACTACCTTCTAACTATTAACATGGCTGGGCCCTTTCCAAAAAACACTCCCTCAAACCATTTTTCTTTTAATCTTTGCAACAACCCCTGGTGGTAGCAACAGCAGGGATTGCTACCCTGTTAGATGAGACAGGGGTAAAGATGTGGAAGCTCAGAATTCAGAAGTTAGGTGACTATGGAGAATCTCAAAGTCGTTGGAGCTTCTATCTCCAGTGCTTAGAACAGAGCTTAACACACAGTAAGTACTGGATTTACATCCATATAAGATCATGACCTGGGTCTTCTATTCATAAGCCAGTGTCCTCTTTTCATATTGTGATGTTACTCTCCCCTGGCATACGGGGCTCAAAGCATGACCTGGAGCAAGGTGCACTGGCATTATGATTTAATCATTTTCAAGAAACTCATTCAAAATACATTATGCTATTGGAAGAAATGGGTAAAGTTATTTTTATCAATAATATGGCTTATGGGAAGAATACAATGCCTTATATCATCAAAAGACTACAATGCCAATACAGTAAAGCTCATGCATCAAGTTAACAGTTGTTTAACTGAAGTTGTTACTTCCTCTAAAAGGTACTTTTTGAGGATGGATCATTACATTTTTTAACTGACCCACAGAGGAGAGGTGGAAAATTTCTCTCCTACAGGGATGCTCCAAGGATGGAATGAGATACTGTTCAGAAAGTGCTTAGCATACAGCCTGATCCATAAAGGTTTCCTTGGTAGATTCAAGTAAGTTTAATTCAAAATGACAAAATAAAAAACTGTACCCACAGATCCCTTCAAATCTCACATGACCCTAGCTTTCCAACCACAATTCTTTTATTACTGGTTCATTATTCAGTTTCAATTTTTTTTTTTTTTTTAAGATTTTATTTGACAGCGAGAGAGCACAAGCAGGGTACAGGAGAGGGAGAAGCAGACTCCCCGCTCAGCAAGGAGCCCAATGCAGGCTTGATCCCAGGACTCTGGGATCCTGACCTGAGCCAAAGGCATACACTTAACCAACTGAGCCACCCAGGCGCCCAGTATTTAGTTTCAATTTTTAAAAGTGTTCTCATCTTTTCCTTATTACTTTTATAATCACACACACTATAAGAAATTTAGAAAAATAAAAAGAAAATAACAACATCATCTATCTTATCCTGAACCAGAGATAACCACTAAGGACTTCTGTTAATTTGTTTATATTCTGTTTTACCTGAAAAAGCAAAAAAGACAAAACAAGGGTGAGGATAAAGGGAAAGTAGGAACAAATTTAAAATCCAAGCCATAATGTCCTATATACCTGCTCTTTGGGCCCCAAATTTGGCCCTGACCTTTAGGACAGTCAACACAAGATAGAAAAATGTTAATTTCACGCTTCACACTATCAGTCAGATTAAAAGCATAGGAATGGCTCAGAAGGGAAACAAGTACTCTTGGAATTAAAATTTAACAGGAAATTTTTCTACAGGTTCCTCATATAAAGGAGACTGAACATTATAATGACCATGTATTGGTCCTTACGCCAGACCTAAGTTTCATAGTAACATCCTGTCTTACAAACCTAGAAATGGATTAATGGCATCACCACAAGTAATTCTGCATTTCACTAACGCAATGCCTTTTAACACACAACTTTTGAATATAACTTGATTCAGGAATGTACTTTAAAAGATCTAGATGGAGGGACAGATGTCTTTCGAGCAATTTCTATTGACAGCCATCTCTCACATGAGATACTACTGAGCAGCACGCATCAGTAAAATGCCTGGAATACAGTTTTTCGTTGTTTCAGTTGAACAGAGAACCCCATGTCCTACCAGACAATAAAATATAAATGTAAGGACACCTTCAAAGCAAAGCACCTATAAGTGCAAGGCATCTAGCCTCAGAGAGAGTACTACTATACCACAAGAATTCTCTCCAATACTCATTCTGGAGACTTTTCAGAAATTGGATTAAAATAAATCTTAATATTTAGCTTTAAAACAATCTGGGGAGAAGAGGCTAAAAGGGTAGTGACTGGGGAACAAAAAAATTATTAATGAAAAAAGATTGCTATATTTTGGTAATCTGAAGCTGAGTGATGAGTATATAGAGTTCATAATTTAAAAGTGAAAATGAAAATTTAATAAAGTATTCGAGGGAAGTCTAACATTGTACAGCACACTAGTCTTAATGCACTCTTTAAGATAAACTAATAATGAGACCAAGAAACTTAAAATATACATATATATTTCACATATAATTATGTTTTTACAAATACGTATGTTTTATATATTTTTTCTTACAAACACAAATATATACACACATATATAATACGATTGCTTCTTTTAAACCAATTATAAGCTTGGAAACATTGGCCAGCATAATAAAGTTAGATTTAGAGAAGT
The DNA here is from genome assembly GCA_028534135.1 of Potos flavus. NCBI lineage: Eukaryota > Metazoa > Chordata > Mammalia > Carnivora > Procyonidae > Potos > Potos flavus. Next base: position 68,015,800 of record CM052896.1, read on the forward strand.
TTATAGGTACCTGTCCTTATGGCAATAATTAATTAACAGGGTCAGTCTCCAGTCTGGGCTCCTTGTAATTCCAAATAATAAAATGTATCAATTAATAAAAGAATAGTTTCCTTGTGTTCTCTAAAACAGGCATCTAGGTCATTCAGAGGAACTATCAAATGATTAAGAAACAAACTAAAGGGGAAAGTGGCTAATTTTTTCCACTGGATTTGTTAATCCATCCAGAAATATTTAAGACATTCTATACATATAGTCTGGTAGTTAAGTACATAAACTTTGGAGCTTAGATGCCTAAATTTAAATCCCAAGTCTGTCACTGCCTATGTAATCCTGGACAGTCTGCGCCCCAATTTCCTCCCCTGTAGAATGAGGGTAAAAGTAGTTATTTACCTCTTGGGTAAATGAGTTAGCCTAGGTAGGCCCTTTAAAAGACTGGTATAGTAATGGCTAATAAATGTTAGCTATATTAAAGATAATCATCATCATTATCATAATGACAGCTACTAATATTTTAACTGGCCTATCAGAAGTTAATTCCTACTGATGTTTATGCCAGTGGTCCCTTACTCGGCAGATTCTGATAGAGCTTAAATGATCAGGGCTATATGCTGAGTTCAAGCAGATTAGCTCACAATTGGTTCTTATTCACAGATTCAAAGGCCAAGGTAAAATTAATAAAACCTGAAAGCAATTTGGTATTATTCCTGATTTAAAAAGGTGGCACTAAAGTATATCTAAATCCTGACTATGCCCAGTATAAAATCATTAGCCTAAAATACCCAGACTTAGATTTTTAGTTGGAAATCAGTTTGGACAAAAGGTCAATAAATCAATAATATGTGGAGAACAAACACATGGTCACTTTTTTTTGAAGACAGTTTAATTGTACTCCGGGTCTGCCAGATGAGTGATGTCACTTCCAAGCTGATTTTCAGGTGCATAACTACAGTGACTGTGGGAGAAGGAGCCCTCCCCCAAAAGATAAAAGAGCGCACCTTCAAGGGAGTCAGAAAAATTCTTGGAGGGGAAAGGCAGAAAGGTCACACTACACCAGCAAGAGCTGTAATTTGGCCCAATTCCTAAAATTTGACCAAGTTTTCCTCTAAGGACTCCAGTCTTCCATGTCCCTGTAACCCAAGAAATTGGGGCGGAGGGCTATGGTCAATAATCCAAAAATAAACAGGAGGAATGGTTTTTGTTTTTTCTTTTTTTTGAGTGGGGTTTGTTTTGTTTTGTTTTGTATATCAAGAGGCCTACTCTTAAAATGCCTGGATAAAAGGTGCTATTTGCGGATGGAGAAAACACACTGCATTGTGCAAATCCAAGCTGAGATTAACTCCTGCTCACCAGCTGCTTAGTTCTTTATAAACTCTTAACAGGAAAGGTGGGGACCATCCTTGGAATAAGTAGCCTAGAAAGCATAATACTTTAAAATTAAAAAAAAAAAAAAAGGCTACAGAATTACTACTGTTCCACCTCCTATGAATGAGGGACATGGGGGTTTCACCTCCCCTGGTTTAGCACCAAGGTCTGGGAGAAGCCCTCCCCAGGAATGACTGTACAAGTTATACATAACCTCTGGCTTACAGCACGCAACTGCTCAAAACAGAGTGGTTATGTACTTGGGAGTGACAGATTCTTCATCCAAGGACTGGATGTTATGTTAAAAAACAATAGGGTTCCAGAAAATCAAATATGATATCCACCCAGAAGGGTTTATGACTCTGGAGAAAATCAACTCATGAGGCTCTATCAGACATTTAAGAATGTCCTAGGAGGTTTAAAACTGCATGAGAAAGTAAATTATAAAGGAAAAAAAAAAACAGCAGGGCAGAAAATTTAAAACATATGAGGTGTAAATCTTGGTTGTCAAGAGCTAGAATTCCAAGAGGAGAAAATTAAAAGAATTAGGAAAAGACTTTTAAAAAAAAAATCCCAGAAAATAAGAAACTCAAACAGACATGCACATATAGATGGATATAAACATAATTTAACACCTGTCATCTAGTATACAGTAAAGAAGTATTGAAAATATGAATAAAATGATTTTCAAAAAGAAGCACAATTTTAAATCATTTAAAAAACTGAAATATGACTTAAGAAATATAAAACATAGTAATTGAGACTTAAAAAAGTAAAAAATTAAAATAATTAAGGTTAAGAATTGGTAGGAAACAAAGAAAAGGTAAATGTTTTTAAATTGTAATCCTACTGACTCACACGAAAGCAGCCAAACTATAGACTATTAACTATGAAAAATTTCCTCACTGGGGGCCACTCTGTTGAACGTTCCCTGTCAGCCCATCAGAGTTCCTCAGATTCACTTCACAAGCCTGTGGGAAATGAAACAACAGCAAAGGGACTTCCAGCTAACGTTGGTTGAGTTTGTTGTTTCCTGAATTTTCCCCCAAAGACACTGTTCTTCTCCACCACCATCTCTCCTACCATTATATTTCATATGTGAGGCTTTTTATTATTTCCATAATTATGTTCTGTAAATCTACAGGAAAAGTAGGCTGAGATTTGACAAGTAAAACACTAAGTGTCTTTCATATTTCAATTAAGTATCCACTAACAACCACAAAAGACTCCTGTTTCAAAGACTCAATTCAATTCAACAAATATTTATTCAGGCTCTATCATAAAATGTTTTCAGGAAGGAAGGCTTTCACTGGCTTTAAATCCTTGGCCCAGTTAGATGAGAAGAATATCAACTCCTCTGAAAAGACTCAAATCCCAGGGTTTTGTGTTTGTGTGTTGCTTCAATATAAGTTCAACGTTCTCCCCTAAGTATCTCCCAAACACTTCTAATTTACTTTTTAAAAACATTGATTTGAATAATAATTATGGATCAAAGGTAGAAACAGCACTTCCTAGAAAACGTATAGCAAGGAATATAACAAAAAAAATTAATTTGCATACAGATTGACCACACAGCTTTGCTTCTGGCAACTTAACAGTAAATAATGGGACAAATCATTCTTTCCTATCATTCAGTGCCAGGCACTGTTCTAGATACCTGGGATATAAGAGTTGGGGGGGGGGAGAAAAAAACAGTCAAAGATTATGGCCCAAAGGGTGTTTATGCTCTTAGGTGATTTACTCAAATTTATTGACTTCACCTAATAAAAGACGTTCTGATTGTGTGTAAATCAAAGTTTTCTCAATCAAAACATATTTTAAATTAACAAAGACAGCTCTACAGTATTTAATGAGCAATGCAAAGGCTTCTTTTGCAAAAGAAAGGGCTATGGGTGAAAAATGGACATATCAAAGATGACAGCCACACTTACGTATTTTTTAAAAACTCAGCTTTTTATATTTCAGGTTTCTAAAGAACACTATCAAGAACTGAACAAGAACAAAGCAGAGTGAAATTTTACTTTTAAGAAATCATTCTATGGAATTTTCTTAAATATTTATAGGAATGTGTATTTCTCAAACTGTTTTTTAAAATATGAAAATGAATTTGGTTATACAGAGAAACTATCAGGCCAGTGCAATAAGGAAAAAAAAGCAGGAAAATGGGAATTGTTATTTTTTTTTAAATCTTGTTATTTGTTCATTGGGAATTTGCTAGATATATTTCATATGCAGTCAACCCAATAATGGATTTAAGTGTTGGTTATTAAATATAACAGTTTATTTTGTACCTTGTCGCTTGCTTCACCTCATTTTTCTCTTTAAATACAAAGCAAAAAAACCCAAAAAACTATGCATTTGCTTTTCAAACTAAAAAAAGCAAGGAGTCACTATAAAAACTATAATCTAAATATTAATCTTAAGAATATTACTGGTGAAAATTTTTTTTAAAAGAATATTACCAATGATATCAAAATATTAAAAGATAATATTAATCTTGGGAAAATTAACAGACAAGTTCAAATACAAATATTATATATGTAAGTGGAAAAAGTTTGCCAAGGTATATGCATAAAGATGTATAGAAACAAAAACAAAAACTGACTCTTAAACATCCAGGAGTAGGGAACAAGTGAAACATACTGTGATAAATCCATACACCAGTTCTGTTCAAATATTAAAAACTAGTCCTGGGGCACTTTGGTGACTCAGTCAGTTGGGCATCTGACTCTTGATTTTCGCTCAGGTCATGATCTCAGGGTCAGGCACCCATCAGGGAGTCTACTTGGGATTCTCTCTCTCCCTATCTCTCTGCCCCCTTCCCCCAGCACACATTCTCTAAATAAATAAATAAATAAAATCTTTAAAAAAAAAATGGTGTCTTAAGCATTCTTTTTTATACTTACAGAGGAAGATATTAAAGTAAAAGAACAATTTTATGAGTTGTGACCAGAAGATGGTCAGGCAAAATCCCAGAAGCTGCCAATAGTCAATTACACATATTTAATATCTGTAAGAATTATATAGCCTTATGAGAAAGAAAGAAAATATAAAAATGCAGTAATCCATTAGGTTCAAAGTTCTTTAGTGTAGATACAAAAAGGATTCACTTATCTTAGGGGCTAAATAAATGCAAAATCCAATCAAATGATCATTCTGAGTAGGAATGTGAGACTTTTTGGCACACAGAAGTAATATATTGAATATATTATAAATATAACTGAATCCAGGGATATATATTACATGATTACCCTTCTTCCTTTTCTTGAAGTTACAGAAGCACTGACAGAAACAGAGTTCTGTAGAACAGATCTACAATGTCCACAAGAATCCAATCTCTGATCCAGCAAAAAGCACCAGGGTTTACACTACCTTAATCAAGCCAGGAAGATAACGGTAAAATTTATACGAGAAGGGAACTCCACAAATTGTGTGGGATCAAATAATTACTTCACAAGTAAAAAACATCTTTTAAACATGGGAATTTCTGAAATTAAATACAGAAAAGTTTGAGAATTAAAACTATAATATCACTATTTTTCTGCATATTATATACATATAATTAAGCAATCGATTTTGGCTTATGTATATAACATTGAAACATTTAGGAACTTAAACTTTATCATATTTGCATATTTATGAGTTTCATTTACTAGATGTGTAAGGATAAAGACATATAAAGCTTTATCAGACAGGTGATTGCAATATTTAAAGGAAATCAAATATATTAAATTTATAAATTCAATTTAAAATGTTCAAAAGTATCTAAATAATTGGGTTTGTAAAGGTTACTAATAATTCTTCAAAGGTTCTTAAGTGTAACTTAAAATTTGCTAGATTTAAAAAAGAAGTTGCACTAGAAAAATTAAGACTCATATCTTAACCTGCAACTTTAACAACTTGAATATTAAATTCTAAAGCCAAAATAAATATCTGAAAAGCATTTCCTTCATATAAAAATTACCCCCAAAAGCACTGGACATTTTATATTTAAAAACTGACATGGAAAGATAAAGTATCAAATTGTCAAGATATGGAAAAAACCTAAGTGTCCATCCATGAATGAATGGATAAAGATGTGAAATGTATACAAATTGGAATATTACTCAGCCAAAAAAGAAGGAAATCTTGCCATTTGCAAAAACATGCATGGATCTTGAGGGTATGAAGCTAAGTGAAATAAGTCAGAAAGACCAATACCATATGAGTTCACTTACATGTGGTATCCAAACAACCAAACAAACAAACAAAACTCATCGATACGGAGAACAGATATGGGAGATTATCACAGGAGAAAGGATTGGAGGGTGAATAAAATGGGTAGAAGGGGTCAATTGTATGGTGACAAGTAGTACCTTGACTTACGATGGTGATCACTTTGTAGCGAATGATAATATCTAATTATTATGTTGTACACCTGAAACTAATATAATGTTACACACTAATTTTACCTCAAAAATAAATTAATTAATTAAAAGAAAAATACAACCATCTGGTTGTGATAGTTATAGTAAATATGGAGTAAAAAGTGTGAGTTTGGACACTTTCTCTTTTCTCATATCTCTACAAAGATTAATTAGGAAGAGACATCCAAGAAAATGAAATAACTATCTCAAAGAGATATCTGCACTCCCATGTTCACTGCAGCATTATTCACAACCTAAGTGCCCATCAGTGGAAAAATGAATAAAGAAAATGGGATAGATACACACGCATATATGCATAAACACACAGAAGAATATTTTTTCAGCCATAAAAAAAGAAGGAAATCCTACCATTTGCAACAACATGGATGGTTCCTAAGAGCATTATGCTAAGTGAAATAAGTCAGAGCAAGACAAGAACTGTATGATTTCACTCATAGGAGAAATCTAAAAAAGCTGAACTTATAATAGAGACAGAGAACAGAGTGGTAGCTGCCAAGAGCTGTTGGGTGGTTTGAAATGGAGAGATGTTGGTCAAAAGGCACAAACTTCCAGTTATAAAATGAATAAGTTCTGGGAACGCAATGTAAAACATGGTAATTATAGTTAACAATCATGTATTATATACTCAAAAGTTGCTACAAAAGATCTTAAATGCTCTCATTTATAAAAAAAATTGCAATTATGTGAGGTGACGGATGTGTTAAGTAATATTGTGGTAATCATTTTGCAATATACACAGGAATCAAATTATATTGTATACCTCAAACTTATACAATGTTATGTGTTAATATTTCTATAAAGGGGAAAAAAACAAACTAGAAAAAAACATAGAATCAAAAGAAAAGAGTAAAAAAACCATATAGAAGTTACACTGAGCATATTCACTTGTAGAAAAAAATCTGATATTTACTAAAATGCTTTAAATCTGGGTAGTATGATCCATTTGGGGGCTTATGTGAATTTCTCACTTTTTCTCCAATGAATGTGGCATGTTAAATTTTCAGTTACTGCTGTAACAAACGACCACAAACCTAGCAACTTTTAAAAACATAAATTTACTCTCTTCCAGTTCTGGAGATCAGAAGTCCAAGATCAGTTTCCCTGGGCTAAAGTCAAGGTATGGTTCCCTCTGAGGTTCTAGAGGAAGATCACTTTTCTTGCCTTTTTGAGCTCTGAGCTCTCAGCTTTGACTGTATTACTTGTTTCCTGACCCCTTCCTTGCATCACTCCAACCTTCTGTTTCTGTTGTCACATCTCCTATCACTACTATCCTCTAACTCCCCCTGCTTCCCTTGTATTCGGACCCCAGCATTCCTTGGTGCTTGTCCATTTCTTCCATCTTCAAAGTCAGCAACAGAGGAGAGAGTCCCTCTCATGGTTAGACTCTCTCCTGATTCTCAGTCTCATCTGTCTGACCTAACCTGGAAGATTCACCACTTTTAAGGCCCAACATGTGATGGGGCTGGGCTCACCCAGTTAATCCAGGATAATTTTCCTGTCTCAAAATCCTTAATTACAAAGGCAATCCCTTTTGCCTTAACATTCACAAATTCCAGGGATTAGAATGTAGACATCTTTGAGGGTCATTATTCAGCCCATCACACATGGTAATTTCATAATTTTCAAAATAAAAAGTAAGTAAGTGAAGTATAAAAGTTATAATTTTTCATGTGGGGAAATCTGAACAGAAAAGATTATACAAAACCAAGTTCCTTTTCAAGTGGCTTTAGACTCATTGACTTGCATTGTTTTTCAGGAGCCAGAACCTTCAACTTGATAATTTCTGAACCTATAATTCTTAATATTATTTCAACAACATATTTATCAACAGAAACCAAGTGAAGAGTGATAGGTATAACATGTATTTGCTTCTTCAGTCTATGCCTCTGAACATCTTAAGAAAATATGAGCTAAAGCCTACACATTGTGATTGTGGGACACTACAATTTCCAAAATTTTACCTTCCTTATTTGCCTATTTTTTTTAAATAGAGTTTTCTAAGTAATCAAGGCATTTGTGTGAAATTTCTCTCTCTCTCTCTTTTTTTTTTTTTTTTTGGCTAACCATGTTATTTTCTCCAGCACACAGAATATAATAAAGTACAACTTGAAACTATGATAATGTTATCCTTCTGCATAAGTCAGTGTATTTTGCCTTTGTGATGGTTGCCATGGGTGCTGAAGCTTCAAGGCAGGCTTTTCCTGTTTACCTATTTGAAATAATAAAGGTAGTATGAACTACCAAAATAAGTAAAATTATTTGCTGGTTTGACACAATAAACACGTACAAACCTATCAAAGTATCTTGATTTACAATGGTTGGAGAAAGTGGACTTGAAACTACTTTAGATACTACATTCGAAGTGAGATCTAATTAACTAGTTAATGAAACCATTTCTAAACGTTCGTTGTCTGTTCATCTTTACGTTATACAAAAACTTTTGATCACAGGGGATAACATTCTAACCAAAGTAAGGTTTATGTTGTTTTTGTTTTTAGCTTAAGACTCCATTTAGAAAAGTTACTTAAAGTGACATGGTCAATATGTATAATCTGATGACTCTTTCCATGAAATAAAGTCTAGGTTTAAATTTTGTTTTTATCTTTAAATATACAAGGATTTTTGGCCAAAAGACCATAAAACGTCTTCCCTAAGGAAGGTTTTTCTTTCTGGTTTTGCTTATTGTTTATTTTTAACTTAAAACTCCATAGTTTTTGTTGTTGAACATACACTCAAAAGGAATTCTAAGACAACAGACATAAACAGAGGGTTCTGGACAAGTGGATATACGGTCATTCTATTTAACGTAGCATATTAGCTCAGATCCACTCTATCAGTCCATTTCCAAAGAATCGAATAAAAGCAAAGATCATGCAAGACCTCGTCTTTTATTCTTTGAAAATCTATTCAAGCTCTTGGCTATATTTAATTATCCTAAAGATCTACATCCCAGGGTGACCACAGCTCTTTCCATATCAATAGATGAAATTAACATCTGTCACAGGGAAGGGGCACAGAGCCTTCTAGTCTAGGAGCTACTCGGAAGCTAATCAATTATTTCTCAGTACTAGTCATTTAGGAGAGAAGAGTTAGGCATGAGTGACCCAGCTAACTACTCCTCAAACAACAACTGATGTCCTGTGTCCCACTAGTTGGATGAACTGTCTCAAGATGAGGCTTACAAGGCACAGGACTTGACTAACAGATATCTAGCAAAGTCAGACTTCTAGTGCAGCTGGAGAGGTCTGCTGCCTTTCTGTCAGCCAAGAGACTACCAGAAATCATATCAAAAGAGAATTCTCTCTGTAACTCATCCATTAAAGCTGCAAAAGTTCTAAATTTATCAAAAAGAGGCAACATTTCAGTCACCCTTCTCATCTGTTAGGAACAAATAACTACTATATGCTTCCCAGTAGGCATGCAGGGCAGGCACCCTTATGATTTAACTGAATTACTGATATACTTCAGTTTATATCACGTCTATCTATATATAAAGCTACATTTTTGTAAAGCCTAAAGATTGTACAATTAGTCTACAAGGGAAGTATGGCCTTAGCCCTGTACACAAGCAATGCAAACAAATGCAAGGCAAGTCACAATTTGGATAGCCAGCACTACTTAAGTGGAAAGAAAACCTCCACAAAGCCTATGATTAATCATGCACAACAAGAGGGAGAAAGTTTACCTTAGGGTGTGTTCATTCACAAACAGACCAAAAATAAGCAAACAAATACATAAAACTTATAAAAAGTGAAAATATATCTGCAAAGCATGATCTTTAGCATATGGGCAATCCAAATACCTCTCAAATGAAAAGCAACCACTGAGGACCTTTAGTTATTTCTTGAGGACCTTTAGTTATTTTCTCACCATCTCCTCAGAATCAATGAACCATTCAAGAAGAAATGATTCACTAACTTACACTGGTAGCTAAGATTCTATATATCCACAAGTCTTGAGCCACACTGATCAACACGTGGTCTTACCATAATCGCTGCTTCCAAACACCTCCATGTCCGAATCTCCCTGGAAAGAAATGTTGTGAACCAAGGTAGGCTAATTTAATCATACAAGTTAATTAACTTCTTTGGAAAAACAACAATGGTGTCTGGAAATTTAAAGATGGGTAA
>CM052896.1:68026218-68130019 GCA_028534135.1 Potos flavus
TGAGTTACGTGGTGGCACCATTCCCGCCAACTCAATCCACAGGAGGTCAGAGCTTCCCTGTCCTCTTCTGCCCTCTGGTGCCACCAGTCTCATAATCCCAGAGGCCTTGCCTACTGTAGCCTGCTCAGGTCTGTTCATCACCACTGATCCAAAGCCAATACCAAAGCTTAACTGCCACCCCTCCAATCCCAGTTTCCCCTACTCTTTGCAGCTTTTAACGAGAGCAAAAGCTACAGCTGTTTGCCCTAGACCACTGCTTTTGATCAAGGGACCTAGAGCCCTACTGTTACTGTTCTGAGGTCTAAATGGACCAACCAATCTCTAAATAATTATAACTCTGCAAGTCACATATGTTCTTAGCTGCAGCTTTCCACATCCAGTATGCACACCAAACCTTTCAAAGACATTGAGTGCAAAGACAATACAGATGCTTCCTCAGGGCCAGGAGACTTGACTCTTCCATAAAATGAGAAATATCCTCTTGCCCCACCCTAATAACCTATTTTCTTTGATAAAGAAATCACCCTTAGGTGTCTTCAAATTCTTCCTATTCCCTATACCAGATGCCCTGGAGCCCTTACATATGTCCCTCCCTGAAGGTAGGTCATGACATTCCAGCACTATGAGGATGCAGCCAGTGTGATGTATTATAAGAGCTCCTGATCCCAGCTGAGACGCCCTGCCAGACCACGAGCCTACCGCCATTTCTCAAAACCTAAGGAGTTAAAAAATGGGGGAAAAAATGTTTGTGTTTAATTGATTAAAAGGTTGAGACACAGTGTCATGAATAAATATTTGACCTGGCCTCATTCAATCAAGTTCCCTGGAACCTACTTAATTCAAGCACCTGAACTAGAATTGAATCTCTGCTGTCTCTACTCTGACTATAGTTAACCCTTCAAAAGCTAGTGATGGTTCCATAATTATCCGCTAGTTATTGTATCATTAGTATGACTTATTTAGACAACCTAGGAAAAGGTTTGATTTTTTTTTTTTTTTGGTATTTCCAACACCGACAGTTTAAGAAATCTTTATTAACACTTTAACCTATTGGTTTAATCTTTACTAATGATTCCTGGAAAATATTTTGCTTCTTAAGAAAATCTGAAATTTACATCAACATAAATCAAGGTGAATAAATTTCCAGCAAAAAATTTTTACTTTAAATAAGTCAACTTAAAACATTTATGAAAAACAGACAAAAAGCAAACTGATTTAATGGTATATGGATTTCACATCTGAATAAATTGTTGTCTTACTTATGTGCAAATGTTTTTGTCTATGACATATCTTATTAAATCAGGCTTTGATTATATTCAGATTCTTTTTATCTCGTTTATGAAAAAGGAAAGAGACTCAGATATTTATTTCACATATTTAATACTCTTTTAATTGGATCGTAACTGTATTATTTTTGTAACAGAACTTGTATACTGAAGCAAGCTTCAATTGCTCAAAGTATGGCATTTCTCCAACAATCTGAACAAACGAAAGGTACATCTAATTTTTTTTTTTTACCAAAATAAGTTAGAAAAGTTTCCCGCTAATAAAAACTGTTTCTTTTATTAAGACAATGTACTATTCTACAGACCTTAGATTATCAATAATACCATTTATTAGGTACATTGATACGTTTTGCTCAATAATTTCATTGTCACATTCACATTTTTCATTTATTTGATGATACATATGTGAAAAAAGTGGCTGCTGACAATTAGGGAGAGTAGAAATCAGAATTTTTTGAAATTATGCCTAAATACAAGCAATAAATTCAACAAATTCCTCATCCATCAGTGGCTTAGTCAGAATAAAAGCCAATGAACCAGTGAAGGGTACATATTTTTCCCCCTTTCACCAAAATAAGTGGAACAAAATTCCTACATGATTGCATATTTAAAAATCTAATCTTCGTATTTGCCAACATTGCTAAGCTGCTGTATCAACTGTCTAGCTTTAGCCAAATAAAACCTTTTTGCAACTTTGGAAGAAACTTCTACACAGGAAACTATAAATTTTGACAGGCAAAATTGTGTCTTAATATGTGGTGTTTTTACACCAATTCTTGCCTTTCTGACTATCTAAAATATGTGATATTCCATAATGGCTATAGTGGTCAGGTAATCAAAAGCTTTGTTTATTTAATTATCTCTTTTCTGTGTGAGACTAGAAAGACAGGGTAAGAGACAGCAAAATGTGGGTTTCTCAGCTGCCAAGTAGCTTCAAGTGGTGCTGTCATTATTGGTTTTTAATGGTACAAAAATACTTGGTTGACAGTATCAAAGAAATTCCTGGGGGAAACTTCACATATTCTTGCAGATGGAAAAAAATTTTGAATACATGTGAGCAAAATAACCATTTTCTCTGTATCTAATTTGTATCAACACAGAAAAATTGATGCACTTTTATCTTGTTCTTTTGTGTTCTAACATATTCCAACATTAAGAAGTTTTAAGAAACCGAAATCTCATTTTCAAAGCCTCTCTAGAATAATCCTGAGGAAATTAAAAGTTAAGCACAATCTTTAAAAACACTCCCCCCACCACCTCTTTTTTTAACTTCTATTTCCACATTTGGGCTTAGAGCTTTCAGATGAATCAAGGTGACTCTAGAAGGTCAAAGGTCAAAAATATTAGTTATGTCCAACAGAAAAGCAAAGGAAACAAATATAAAAATGAAACAAAGAACTCTCACATTATGATCAACTCCTATGAATTGCATTTTATCCACCTCTACTCTAAATCTGGGTCAAACCCTGCTATCTTGATCGTACTAGTTTCTTGGTATAGCTTGAGGTTATTCAGCGATTTCAGTCTAAATCACATACATACATTTGATGTAATTATCTCTTCTACTCTTCTTTAAAAGATGGATGGATACTTATTGATTGTGGTTGTTTAAAGGTTTTATAATGGGGCATGGACCTCAATGAGAGGTAAGTGGTAATTAGTGAAAAGATCTGAAAAAGACTTGTGATTGGCTCAGCGAAACTAATTCAGTTTTTTCCCAGTAAAACTGCCTCTCATCCCAATATCACACTTCGGTATGTGTGCAAACAACTATGTTATATGAGCTATTCATCAGATGTAACAACTTAGCAAACAACCCCTAGATGCTAGTATAATAGCAAAATATGATCTCCCAGTCATTTCCAAGTGCCTTCTTCCTTGTATCAAGGGTAGATTTGGAAAGGAACTTTTGATTTTGGTCTTCAGGACCAGATCTGAGAATCATTATGTTGCCAAATAGTGTACCCTTACCTATTTTATTTCTCTTTTTTATCAAATGAAGTATCATTGAAATTACACTTGCAACTGAAAAAGAATTAAGTCAACTTCTTGTCAAAACTAATAAAACGCAATGAAGATGTGTTGCACTTTTATCAGCATATGTGTTTTGCATTTAGCAATAATCAAATTATTCCTTGAGGAATTCTTGAGAGGTTGAAATTTGAGAAGCACTTTCAAACACCGACTCCTAAGATTTGCCCTATTATAGAGGGCAGAGAAAACATGTTATCTAGGCTGTAGAGTCATACTGCTTTTTAATACTACAATTTTATTCATATGTTGATAGAAGAACAAAATAATAAAGTACACATTTCTTTCGCTAACAAGACAGTATGCTAGTTCGTAAAGCCCTGGAATATCAATAATCCTATTTATTATATACCTATTTGCCACGCAGTATGTTTAATCCTTTATATATATATTATCTGTAAAGTAATCCTAGATAAGTCACAACCATACATTCATAGGCTTACAAATTTGTTTGTACCGTCCAGTAAGGTCATTAAAAGTCATTCATGCATAAACTGGTGAAGCTCTATATACAATCACCTCACCAAAAAAAAAAAAAAAAAGAGTAATAATAATTGCCAAATAAAGTTTTAAATCTCCCTTAATAGCTGTGATAGGAGTCTGTTGATACGGACAAACACAGTTATCAAGTATGGGGCAAATTTTCAAACTTTACTAATAATTTTCCAGCCCTACACCTACCCTCCAACCCCCATTCCCACACACACGCACAGTATAGATTTCACAGAAAATTGTTTCAAATTTATTATCAGTCCTGGATCTAAAGACCCAAATTAATATCTATATATTTCAAAACAGTCAATCATCCAATTCTTAGAATATTCTCTAGAATATTCTAGAGAATTCTCCTTGTGGGGTGCCTGGCTGGCTCAGTCAAAAGAACATATGACTCTTGGGGCGCCTGGGTGGCTCAGTGGGTTAAAAGCCTCTGCCTTCGGCTCAGGTCATGATCTCAGGGTCCTGGGACGAAGCCCCGCATCGGGCTCTCTGCTCAGCTGGGAGCCTGCTTCCCCCTCTCTCTCTGCCTGCCTCTCTGCCTGCTTGTGATCTCTCTCTCTGTGTCAAATAAGTAAATAAAATCTTTAAAAAAAAAAAAAAGAACATATGACTCTTGATCTCAGGGTTGTGAGTTCGAGTCCCATGCTGGGATAGAGATTACTTAAATAAATAAATTTTTTTAAAAAAAGAATATTCTTCTTATGAAAATTGTTAAATAGCATATACCTATAAGAAAAGGTTTTCTGGGGCACCCGGGTGGCTCAGTGGTTAAGTGTCTGCCTTTGGCTCAGGTCATGATCCCAGGGTCCTGGGATCGAGTGGCTTCCTACATCGAGCTCCCTGCTCAGAGGGAAGCCTGCTTCTCCCTCTCCCAGTCCCTCTGCTTCTGTTCCATCTTACACTGTCTCTCTCTGTCAAATAAATAAATAAAATCTTAAAAAAAAAAAAAAGAAAAGGTTTTCAGTTCTGCATATTGATAGAAAATATAAAGCAAAGTTTCTCTTTGGATTATGAGCTATACATGAGGCTCCACTTTTTGCAGGCTACAATACAACATATAAAACAATACTTCAGCATCTGGAGGCTATACATGACAAAGTGGATTTTTAAAAATATATTTCAAAACACACTTATATACTTAGATAATAGACCACTATGTACACATGTAAATTTTGCATATACACATTACATGAGCTTTACATATATATCAAAATATATTCCTATTATACTAAGCTTGAAATAATAATTTTAAACATACAGTATTGAATTATATTAAGAAATCACTTATGAAATGACAACTTCTATACTGTTATATAGAAATGACACTACAACTGTTAAGAGAACAATTTACAATTAAGAAAGTGAAACAATTACAAGCTTAGCAAAGCTGCCCGCAAACCAAGGCACTAACCTTTATTATTCCTTTAGTGAGCTATCTTCTATAAAATCTCACTCTTTAGTTTCTCTAGTCAAATACATGACTGTGTAAACTGAAACTATATGCCAGAGTATTACTGATGTTATTACTTCATTTTAGTAAATTCAAAAGGGAAATACGAGTCATCTTTCTAATAAGATAACCAAAATGAATGGACAGATAGCCATATTAATTGCATCTCACATCCCTAAATTAATACTGCTTGTTTAAAAAAAGTGTGTGTGTGTGTGTGTGTGTGTATGCGCACGCGTGCGCGCATATGTGTGCGTAGAAAGACAGATAATATACTATGAAATCAAACTAATTCTTCCTTTGGAATACTGTTCCTTGCCTCAAAACAATTCCTTCTTAGTCTATATATTCAAGGTTCCTTTGATAGTAAAAAGTAACAGTGTTTCAAAAGGAAGTCAATTACTGTTATTTTCTTACCTTCCGGAAAACTATCATGTATACTAACAGAATGCATGTCTTTATATACAACCAGCCTTCAAGGTTATATGCTTGCAAAGTAAAGAAATAAGCATAAGTAAAATCTTAGGCTAATATTTCCAAAAAAGAAGGAATAATATCTTGCATATTTAAACATTGTTACATACAGAAGAGCCCAGACTAGATTTTTGACTGAAACTAAAAGATAAAAGAAATAATTTTTTAACCATATAATTTAGTATATACTTGGGAGTACATTTATCTTAAAATGCTGAGTTACCATCAAAATTTTTCAAGTACAATCAAATGTCTGCCACTTTCCAAACCTACACAATCAAAGAAAAACTATACTTGAAATTCTAAATAACAACAGTAATAACTTGAAGATGAGTTTCTCAGGGACAGGATCTCTCTTATTCAGCCCTATACATCTCATGTGCACACCCCACAAGAAATGCCCCATGAATGTTGCCGAAATAAACTGAACTGTCAGCTAATACTTCCAAAGATTTAAGCTAGTCTGATCTCTTTTAGTATGAGTACTTAGGGAATTCTCAGATCCTATGAAGCCCCTTTTCAAAATGTTAATGAAACAATGAATGTAGAGGGCTCAGAAAATCAGAACCTTCTGCTGTAAGCTCAACATGACTCCACATCTACATTATAAATTGTAAATGACTTCAAACTCTCAGTTCTCACCTAAAACATTCATTTCCCTCCCTCCCTCTCACTTTTTCCCTCCTACCATGGCTGATATCTTCAGCCAGTATAAAGAGAACCTGAAATAAGGGACAAAGGATCTCCTCCCATTTCCTTAATTCAGCATTGACCCTGTCTGCCATTTCCATTGTCACAAAGCAGAGAGATCCCTGCTATCCGGTGATGGATATTCAGCCCTCTTAATCTTGTTTCTGCCTTGGGTGATAATGTATCTCAAGACAGATGATAGAAGACAGATAGATGGATATTTTTCTGTCCAGACCCACCATTCAGTAAATATTTACTTACAGTATCATGTATATAAATAACCCTCAAAACCATACCTCTAAATGGAACTCTTTGCCATAACCTTTAAAAAAAAAAAAAAAAGAAAGAAAGTATAAGGGAGTTCTTTACCTTGGCTATCCCAAGCCATTAAACTTCTCAAACTCTTCTTTCAGAAAGAGAAGAACTACAAGAGTAAATACAAAAGGAAGAGGGTCCCCTTATAAATCAGCCACCAAGGCTAATGATTTTCCCTTTCTGGTACCTCTCCAGGTCTCTCCCCAGAGTGTTGGCTCAGGTCTCAAGTAGCTCATGACTAAACTTCAGTTTTCTTTCTACCATAACACTGTTGGCATTCTAAAACATCTTCCACACAGCAAATCCATCTTTCAGATGTCCTTGGTTTGATAACCCTATGTGGAAGATTACTGAGGCTTCTAATAATTTGAGTTCATTTTAATTTCAAGGCCTTTTCACAGTTGTACTTTCTCTAAATACCCTAGTCACTACCCTCAGGCCTGCTGCAGTCCATAGGTGCTTGGAGCCTCTCTCCCTTCACACTCATATTGTTCCCTCCATAAAACCCTCCTCTTGGTAGCTACTGAGACAACTGGAGTTCACTCTCCATTCAAAATCCCAATCTCCAAACCTCTTGAACCATTAAGGTTTCTCTCCATCCTAAACTCCATCAAGGGGTGTGTGTGTGTGTGTGTGTTAAAGCTGGTCAAAAACAGTCTGCCCATATTAATCTGGCTCAATCTGAATATTCTCTGTGACTCTACCACTTGTTTTAAATTTAGGTAAATTAAAATTCTATACAATTGCATTGGCTTTTTGAGAAATTGCATTATACATTGTTTTTATGCTTATCCAGTAATGTTCTTAAATCAACTGGCTTGCACCCTAATGGAGACTGTTGTAGACTACAACTTCCACTACCGGAAGACTTTCAGTGGCTAGAGAGTGCTACTGTTCACCTGCAACAAATATTCCTTAATATTGATGAGAAGGCACATGACATAACTTGTACTGGAATTAGACAGAATTTGTCATTTACATGGAAGTTGAAAAAGATTGAGTCATATGCAATATAAAATGTCATTACATTCAATAACCAAAAATTTTTGACACTCATTGTTGCCTTAGTCTAGCCTCCAGAACTTTTACAAACTTCCCAGATTACTGTTTTTTTCCTGGGGCTTTTTCTAACATCCTTGTGCTTGATGCCACAATTAACAACACTCGGATTTAGAAAACTCTGTTTCAAATACTTTAAAGAAAACATTCATGATTATTCAAGTGATCTTTATAAGGCAAGTACTAGCCAGTCCTCCAGGGTTGAAATTCAGCACCTTTAGAGACTTCTGTCCCCACCCCCTAAAGCCTGCCTGTTTTATACTGAGAAGACTGGCGCCATGGCCCCCTCTTCTTCGCACTCTTATCACCTCTTTCCATGCAACATCACTCTAGATGGCTACAGAAACAACCTGAAATTCAGAACTGCACTACAAACAGTGGTGGGCAGGATGGGTCTCCTCCCCGGGTGGCCTGGCCCAGAATAAGGGCCCTTTTTCCAACCTGCCTTTTGTGACTGCTGTCCAGAGTCCCACAGCCTCAAACTTAAGGGCACAGCCAGCCTTGGGGTGCTCCTGGGAGTACCCCTACCTTTTATATGCCTGTGCCTCCACTTCAATGCCCCACTATCAGTACCTCAGGGTTGAAAAATTTGCTTTCACGTTTACACAAAGGTAGAACTAAAAAACTACCAGGAGGTGAGTGGTTGTGTTCTGGTCAGTTGTTTTCACAGCTGGCTGAGTCAATCATCCCCTCTTAAAAGCTTATTTGACAGGTGAGAAATTCCTCATCTCTAGGTCATTCCAGCAACTCCTCAGCATCAGTCTGAGCTGGGAGAGGGGCCTGAAGAGGAAGGGAGTGGTGCTGAAATCGTGTTGAGCGTGTCCCAGGGGGAGGCGGAGGGAACTCTGGTACGGGAAGGAGCAATCTGGCGCCAGGAACGTGCCGGTCCAGGGTCCAGAGGGAAGAGAGGGGGGAGCCGGGAAGTCTTAAGAGGAGGGAGAGGCGCTAAAACAAATGGGTAAGCAACATACCTGGAAATGTCCCGAGAGGAATGTAAATGGGTGAGAAGGATGCGGACTGCAGAGAAATCGGGAATGCAAGAGCATGGGGCAAGGGGAGAGAACCAGACAGAAGGGAGTACAGTGCCTCAGATGCGGGCGTCCAACCCTGGCCGGTGCCAGACCCTTCCAGAGCGCCGGCGAGGCTGGCTCCCGGCCGAGCCCCCGGAGCCGGAAAGTTGGCGCGGCGAGGGGCGACCGGACGGGCAGCGCCCCCTGTACGGCGCCTTACCTTCTGGTCGACGATGGAGCAAGCCATCTCGCGGACGTGCGCCAGGCTGTAGTCCCCGGACGAGTCCTGCAGTAGCAGCACCGGCTCGCGGCTCAGGCCGATCTGCAGATGGAATGAGATGCCTCCGGCCGGGGCCGCGACGGGAGCCAAGAACGGCGCGGGCCCCGGCCCGGACCCCGAGACCAGCGCGGCGGCGGCCGCCGCTGCCGCCGCCGCCACCGGCAGCAGCGGGCTGGGCGGCCGCAGGACCGGAGGGGCGCTCATCGCTCGGCGGGGCGCGCCAAGGGCCGCGGGGCCGGGCAGCCGAGGGCGGGGGCCGGAGGAGCGGCAGCCGAAAAGTTTTGCTGCCGCGGAGCCGGCAGCTTCTTTCTCCAAGAGCCGAGGCGGAAAATAAAAACTTTCCGGAAAAGTCCCCGCGCGGGGGGAGGGCGAGAGGATGAGGATCGGGAGGGGAGCGGGGGAGGGAAAATGGCTGAGGCGGGAGGACTGCGCTGCCGGGAGCGCGGGCGCCGCACGGGGGAGGCGCTGCCGCCGCCGTGGAGCAGCCGCCGCGGCGCGCTCCGAGGGACGGGTCGGCGGGTCAGCGCGGCCCGGGCGCCGGGCGCCGGGCGGGGGCGGGGAAGGGGGCGCGAGGGGCGGGGAAGGGGAGCTTGGAGGCGGGCACTGCGGAGACACCACCCGGCGGGCGCCGGAGCCGCAAGAGCCGCGGCCGCGCGGCCGCAGTAGCCGCAGGGTGCCCGGTCGCCGCCCCCTCCGCCCTGGGTTCCCGGGGCCTGAGCCGCCCTGAGCCCGGGCAGGACTGAGCGGCGGGGCTTGAGGCCGCCTCCGCGGGCGTGGTCCATCCCTCTCGGCCGGACTCCGCGGGCCGGGTTGCCTGGCCGCAGACGGAGAGGACAGGGCGCATCTCCTCCGACCCGCTTCCTAGCGTCTCCAGCTTTCCCGTCCCCAGTCCCCGCCACCAGTTCCAAATGCCCGAGGACAACGCACTTCTGCCAGTGAAGTGACCTGTGATGGACGGAAGAACGCCGAGCCCTGCGGTTTTCCGTGGGTCTTACCTTCGAAGCTTCAAGGGAGGATGAAAATAGAGGGTCCTCGGAAATCCACTTACATCCCGCCTCCTTCTGGGAGCCCTTGGGTTTCTTGCCAAAGAGGGTAGGAAGCCTGTCCACGGAAATGTATTTAAACCTGTCTCTACCTTTTTGTCTCTGACACACCCCATACCCAACTCCACCTACTCCACCGCAGCTCCCAAGGCACCAGACTTACACAAGTGGCTGAATTCAGGAGATGGTCTCTTGAAAGAACAGACATTGTCTACATAAAGACAGGAGGAAGGTCTGATGTGGCCTCTTTCCCTTTCCCTTACTCTCTATCAGGCACCTTTACTCCTGGAGCCTCACAAACCCTGGTTTCTTTCCTCTCCCATCATTCTAAAGTCTGCTTTGTAGGACTGGTACTCCCAGCCTCACCGAGCGCCACCACCACTAGCACCACCATCAAGGTTGGGCACTATCTGCTCCAATTCTGGTAGTTATCTTTTGTTGTTGCTGTTGCTGTTTTACTGGGTACACTCCAGTCTGTGGAGACAAATTCTAATCTTATCCTCCCCCCAGGATGGGCTTCAGGTGTGTGACTGTGCAGGTGCGTCGGGCCCGGACCTCGGAAGGGCCCTGCTGGGTGTAAAGCCCAGCCACAATGCTTTGCTGCCTGTCATCATCTTGGAATTCTTAATAATTTTTCATTTTGCAGTGGGCTGGGCAAATTATGTAGCCCACTTCTCCAGTCCTTCCCCCTTAGACTGCACAAGAGCACACACCACATACCCAGGCAAGCCAGTATGTATGCTGTCTTCTGTATTCAGTTGCATTTTATTCTATTTCATTCTATGTATGTATGTCTTGATCTCTGCTTCTGACCCAGGACAGGACATCAAAAGTTAGTTTCCTGTTAGACCCCTGTTCTCAGGGTTAGCAAGGGAGCCTTGAATGTCTCCAATGACACTATGTCATTCGCTGCTCTAGAAGAGATTTAAATTTATTCTCTCTGATCTGATGGTGTGATAAGGTCTAGCTGGATGCACTAGCATTTTCTGGGCTTACTTACTCATAAAGTAGTTCTCTTCATCCATGGTAGAGTATAATTTTCCTAATATGTCAGATTCAGTTAAGGTAGAATAGTGGGTTTATTCTTAATACAATGCTGTACTGAATTCTCTGGGAAGCTTTTTTTTTTTTATGTCAGAACACGTGTTTCATTTTCTTTTAAAGTTTGGGTAAGGTGGTCCCACAATTTTCTGTTGCTAGAAAAAAAGTTTGCTGGTCGGTTTACAAGGTACTTACAAAAGGTTAGTTTAGCTGAAGACATTCGTGTTTAATAGATAACACAACAAAGTATTGAGGCCTTCCCTGTGTCAGGCACTATACAGGCACCAGGTGAACAGCTGTGAAGACAGACTAGGTCCATGCCATAACAGATCACATTTAAAAAGGAAAGAAAAAAAAGGAAACAGCAACTAAGATTATTTCTGATAATCATAATTACAATGAACTAAAATAATGCAAGAGTAATAAGAGTGACTTGTGGGGAGGATAGTAGAGAAAGGAACACTGCTTTGAACTAGGGATAAGGGAAGGTTTCGTTGCATAGGGACCAGTTAGCCTAAAGAGTGTAACAAAGGAACATACTTGGCATTTTCAAGGCACAGGAAAAGGGAAGAGTGTGTGCAATCAGGTCAGATAGCTGGTGGAAGCCAGCTTCAAGGGTCCTGAAAACCATAGTAAAGAGTTTTTATTCTGCTGTACTGCCAAACCACTGGGAGGTTTTTTAAACCAGAGAGTAAGATTGAATTAGCATATTTAAAAATCACACTGTGGCTACTATGTCTAAGAGAAAAGAATCGAAGCAGAGACACCAGATAGGAGACTTACTGTTGTCCAGTCTAGAGACATTTGTGGTTTGGACGACCACAGTTGTAGTAGAGATATTAAGAAATAGAAAGATGTAGGCTCTCTTTTGGGGGCAGAACTAAAGTTCTTGCTGATGAATGAGGTTTATAGATTTATAGAGAGAGAGAAAAGAGGGGAGTTATGACAGACTCACGAGTTTCTTAGCAATTAGCCTATTGGTGGTACTGATGATTGAAACAGAGAAGATAGGGAGGAAGCAAGTTTTGAGAGAAATAAGATTTCTGCTTTGACCATGTGGAGTTTGAGATGCCACCAGATCATCAACCTGCAAATAACATCTACAACTGAATAGTTGAGCCCAGAGTTCAGGAAAGAGAATAGGGCCAAAAACACATTTGGAAATCATTAGTGTGGAGATGTTAGATGAGAAATCTAGAGAGAGAGGGCTTCGGGCATTCATCAGTTATATAAAACTTACAGGCACTTAGATGTCCTACTTAGGGAGAAAGTAAGCTATGTAAATAACTGCTTCTTATATTCTGGTTTCTCAATACTATGAAAGATTCTTGCGGGGTGTTGGAAATCATTGAGAAGGAAACAGGGGCAGGGGAGAAAGTTCTAAGGAAGCCCTGAAGAATTAAAATTACTCTTAAGAAGTTGATAAATTACTGAATGGAAAAGAATGAATAAGGAGAAACAACAAGAAGAAGAAAAGTCAAACCACAGGTGCTCCCCATAAGAAGCAGAAAATTCCCATTGAGTTGGTCATTGCAATTTCTGTGGCAGGCACCTGAGATCTTAACGTTTGCCAACTACTACCCACTTTTGCTGAATGACAAGAAGAATGAGCAATATATAATACCTGGAAGAAACCTGATGTGTATCTCCAGTGACTTCAAAATTATACATAGAACATAGTTCTATGTATAACATCTAAAACAAAGGTTTTAGAGAATTCAGTGGTTTTAATGCCTTCTGGATGGTTGCACTTTGAAAAAGAGGATATAGAAAGTGAATAGCTGTTTATACAAATTAAATTCATGAAATAGGATTTCATTTAATTGTGGATAACATATCTTAGAAAGAAGGTTCAATACCCTAACAAAGACTCCATGTAAAAGTGCTTTGGGTGTGCAGAAGCATATGGAAGTACTTAAAACAATTTCCAAAGATAAATGCTAATTCTGTAGGATATTCTCTAAAAGAGTGCTGGATATTGAAATAATTTTAAAAATAACTGCATAAATTTCATTTTTTGTTATAGCTTATAAATTAAATTAGCATTTAAATTCTCAATGTCAATTAGCAGTGTAAAGGCACTGAGAAGTCCTACAAGTTTTACGTCATTTAACCCAATACTTTCTAGACATTCTTCACCTCAGAATCCCTCCTCGCTTGTTGCTATTATTGTTGTTTTTACCATGTAGCATATCTTAACATTTCACATAGCTAGAGTTCCACAGAACACACTTTGGGAAACAGAGTACTGTACAACAAATGTAAAAGAACTTAGGTTAAAAGTTGAAGGTAAAAAAAATTTCTCAGATAATTAAAAGCAGATACTTTGAAGAAGAGCACGAATGGTAAAAACAGAAGCATAATATTGGGAGTGTCCACTAACTCACAATTAATAATCAGAAAGAGGATTAAGAATAATCTGATTTGAGTATGGGTGGCTTAGTTGGTTAAGCATCTGCCTTTGGCTCAGGTCATGATCCCAGGGTCTTGGGATCGAGTCCCGCATCTGGTTCCTTGCTCAGCACAGCAGGGAGCCTGCTTCTTCCCCTTCCCCCCACTCATGCTCACTCACTCTCTCTTGCTCTCTCTCTCAATTAAATAAATAAAATCTTAATAAAACAAAGAAGACTCTGATTTGAATAGAAGTCAGTCTGGAAGCACTGTATGCTTTGTTCAGATGAAACTGACAACCGAGAAAGAAAAGTGAGTGGAAAAGATATGCAATCCTATAGCTGAAAGCCTCCTATCCTCTAGAACAACCACTTTACAGCCTAAGAAACTACGAATCAGAGAAATTACATACCAATGTGGAAATGAGAAATTGGAAAGAGAAAGTATGGTGCCAGGATGTCCTTCTTTTTATATAATCGAACACTGGAAATTGTAAGCATAAGGATAAATATGATGATGGATGGATGATAGATGATTAATATACATGATAAAAACATTTTATACTGTTGTTTGTTTGTTTATGTTTCATAAATTATAGTCTGTAAGATCACGTTAAATAAGGATAATGTGACAAAACTGGTACAACAGAAAAATAAGGTCCCATAAGGGAGATGTCAACCATAGAGACACATGCCAAAAACCTACTAAAATCTGGGTGTGTGAGAAAATGTTGCCTATCTTGCTGATATCTTCATGGGAAATAAAAAAGAAGCAAACTTGTTTAGTTCACCAAGAAGAAAAGAAAATTGATATGTTCTTTAAGAAAGCAGATTTTTAAAATTCTGAGAAAAAAATAAGACAGGTAAGATTGTAGAGTTAGAGACCCCAAAAAAGGACAAGAGGCCTTGGAAGACAAGCTTTCAACTATAAAATCACCATGATCCAGGTGAGAAATAAACTCAGACTCCAGTGTGACTACATGTCAACTTCTAGATGAGTATAGATCTGCAAAGAAAATGAACGAAAACAGATATAAGCTATATGAACAAGAGTAAATACAAATAAACGTTATTTTAAGCTAAAAGCAGTAAGTACTAGCTATAACATAAGAATGCTCAGTTTGCGGGGGGGGCACCTGGCTGGCTCCATTGGTAGAGCCTGTGAGGTTCTATGGCATTGAACCCTCAAGAATTGATCTTGGGGTTGTGAGTTCAAATGCCATGTTGAGTGTAGAGCCTACTTAAAAAAAAAAAAAAAAAGAGTGCTAACTTTTTAAACACTCTCCCACCCCCCAATAATTAAGTTGTAGGCAAAAATTGAATTTTTCATTTTAATTTTTACTGACGTGAGGTTAAACATTTTAATGTGCTTATTGGTCACTTGTATGCCCTTTTGTTTGAATATTATATTCTAAATTCCTTATGTGTTTTTATATTGGAATATTCTTTTTATGCACATTAATAAATAAGAGATTGTTATAGGTAAAGAATGTCATTCCTTTGTTATATATAAAAGCAACTGCTTTTTGTCATTCATCTTTTAATTTTTCATGGGGTTGTATTTTTCAAGCTGCTCTGTAAATATCTTTTTCTGCCTTTATTTATATTGGTTAGAATGGCATTCCCTAATCTACTCAGAAAAATACCCACCTATAGTTTTTATTTTACATTATTACTCTTAGGATTTTGTTTTTGTTTTTTAAGTACTTTAATCAATCTGGGAGCTATCTAAGTACATGTATTAATTTCTAGATGCGTTTTTCCTAAAAAGTCAATAGTCTTAGCTATTGGAGGACACTTTTATTTGCTTTTATTTTCATCAATGGGTTGAAAGAAACGGATCCAGCTTCCAGGGTTTACCTTTAAGTTTCTTCAAGTATGCTTTAACATGTATTTCTCTAATTTTTGAAGTCATGAGTGAACTTTAAAATTTATTGTCCAAAATGTTAAAATTTTACTTTTGCACACATACATTTACATTTCTGTTATACCATTTTTTGTTGTTGTTAGACGTGATTCCCTAAACATCATTCCTTTCTGGATAGTAATAACTTTGACTCTGCTATTGTAGTAAGAACTAAAATCTGCTGGCCCCAAGGTATGAAATTTGCTCAGATTCCCTGTAGAAAACAGAATGAAACACTTTTTCCTTGAACTTCAGTATACTCACAGGCTATTGCTTATAGTTGCCAACTCTAATTGTGAACACCAGCTTTTATTAAGTCAATCCAACATTGAAATTCAGAAACCAGTAACAGCAGCACAGTTCTTTTTATAAAGATGCAATTCTTCTAATCCTGTTTTCAAAGCCCATTGGTTCCAGGGATACAAACTTTTCTTCCCTTCTTATTGGATTTTATTTGTTGTCATAGCCTAACACTTTCCAGCTATGACTATCAAATGCATTCCATTTTGATAATATTCCGTAACCTAATTGGGAAAGAAAGTTTACTGTCGTTGCAACAATATGACTTTCCAGGATCGTATGTTTGAGGATAAGAATTAATAAAGAAAATGCAGCATGATGATTAGATAAAATAAGGTTTCAATGCCATATAAATGACCTCATTTTAATTATGCATCCTTTCAACCTAGTGCCATATGAATTTTAAAGTAATATGTGAATTAGAGAAATAATGCCATTTAAAATTTTTCTAAGCCAAGAAAAGCAAATTATTTTTTCTCAAACTATTAAAACTATTTTTCCTGGTTATGTCACTAAGAAGTAAATCTGCCAGATTCTTTCCCTTAAAAATTTCATTTTCCAAATCAAGCATCAGAAACCACACACAAGAAATTTCAGGTCAAAAAAAATTTTTCCAGGAAGGAACCCAAAAAGTAACTTTGGATTAATGGTACTTCATTTATTCTTTCTTATTAATTTCTCAAAATTTAGTCAGTGCTTTATAAAATGTACCGAATAAAGTAATATTGAATCTCACAAAATGACATGTACTAAGAATAAATTAGGGGTGGGTAGGGATAGGGTGGCTGGGTTATGGACGTTGGGGAGGGTATGTGCTATGGTAAGTGCTGTGAAATGTGTAAGCCTGAGGATCCACAGACATGTACCCTGGGGCAAATAATACATTATGTGTTAATTAAAAAAATAAAAATTAAGAAAAAAAAGGAATTATGCACATACACTTTTAGATGAAAGAAGAACATTCTAGAATACCTGAACCTTTGTGCTTTGCTTCTCTGGTTGAATGCCGACTTGAAGTTGACAAGTGTAGATAATGGGATTTAAATGCTTATTAGTTTGTCCATGCAACAGCTGTCCTATGACTGTCCAATACATCTTTGTTTATTATCTTTATTTCAATACATGTTCATCGACATCTGACCTTACAAGTTGAACTTTTTTTAAAAGATGTATTTATTTGAGAGACATCATGCCTCTCAAATAAATACATGCCGGAGGGAGGAGGGGGGGAATACCCTCAAGACAGCATGCCAGAGGGACGAGGGGGGAATACCCTCAAGCTGACTCCCTGCTGAGCACAGAGCTCCTGAGCCAAAATCAAGAGTCTGACGCTCAATCAATTGACTGAGCCACCCAGGCGCCCTTTTACAAGTTGAAATTTTAAAAATTTAGCTATTGAAATAAATTTTACTTGCTTTGGAGAAATAAACAATTTAAATCATCAATGAGGAAGATTCATTTTAACCTTTATTTCCTTTACAAAACATATTTTCTTTGTTTTTACATAGAATATTAAAATACTTCATAATTGAACGATAAAAAGCAAATATGTTGTTTTAATTAATGATTTATCACTTGTGTTCTTTCAAAAAACAAACCATTTTAATGAATAGAAAAATCAGCTCTGTCAGACAGACATTTCCTTGTGGGACTCAGTGAAAGAGGTTCAATAAATGCTATCCTGGTGATCTAGTCAGATCTAGATTCACATAGTTAGCTACTCTGTCCAGATATACTTATGGCACTTTCTTAGAGCTATTACCCTAGCATCCATCACATAGTATTGATTTTACTTGCATCCTATGCCCTGTGGGAACCATTTTATAACCATCTCCACATACCCCTCCTCATGTGTCTATACCTGGCATAGACCAGATGCTGATACTTGGTAATAGGTCAATAATTGTTTACTGAATGACTCAATGACATGAGTTTAAAATGCCTCCAAAAAATGGATAGCAAAATCTAATGGCCTAGCTTCCCAAAAATCAACCACCTCGGGCTATGGAATTACATGTACTGTTATTTTTCTGATTATAAAAGTAATACATATTAATTTTTAAAATTAAGAAAAAATAAAATGTAAATTAAAAAAAATTATAATCTCCTAACTCACAGTTACTATTAATCTTCTGTTTTCTGTGTGAGTGTGTGTGTGGGATCATACTAAAAACATTGTCTGTTAATCTGATTTTTAAATTTAAGATACCAAGCATTTTTCTGAAGTCATTAAATATTTTTCAGAAACATTTGGAATGGCTGAAGAATATTCTAGAATGTGGCTGTGACTCCCTATAGCTGAACATTTACTTTATTTCATTTTTTTGCTGACACATTTTTTTAAGTGTGAATAATAGCACTATTACTTGAGCAGAAAATATATTCATAAATTGTAATAAAGATTTAGAAACATATTACAAGAATAAAGATTTAGAAACATATTACAAGAAAAAAATAAGACTATAAATTGTGGGAGAGACTGACTCTGCTAACAAGGATTACATGTAGAGGGTTTTAAAATAGAATAACATAACAATGCACAAAAATTTCAAAGAATTCGTGGTGGTGAAATACATTAAACTGACATAAAACCTAAAAACTCATTTTTTTAACTAGTAAGACATTTTATAGGTCTTTTAATTGAATATTCAAATCAAATTTGACACCTCAGGAGAACATCAGCTCTGCTGTCAGAAATCAAAACAGTGATGTATGCTATATTTGGAGAGTAAGTAATAGAATATAAATATATATACAATTTTTACTGTATTTTATTATGACAGAAATTAATTAACTTCATGAAATATCACTGACAAGCAAAATTGTAAAGTATTTGCTTTGCTACTTCCCAACCATACTTTTTGTTAATTGGCTAGAAATATAAGTGCCAATCTAATTTTCTTAATGCTAAAGTATAGTACTTTTAAAATGATAAGCACATGGTTCAAAAGCAGATGGAATAAAGGATGTTTAAAATTAATTTTTAAAGCCTTGCAAAATATGTTAAAAGAAAACTTTCTATTTTCATAAACCAATCCCAGCTTCCAAACTTAGAAAGTTACAGATTACTTTTTTTATTTTTTGTATTTTCTTTTTTGTTAAAGTCTAGTTGACATGCAATGTTACATTAGTTTCAGGAATACAGCATGATTCCAAAACTACAAAGTCATAGATTATTGAGTAATGACACAATTGATTAAATAATCCAGTTTTTAGCTTAAAAATTAATTAAACAACACTATTCTATTTGGCCTACAAAATTTCCTTGGTTCCTCCCCAGATTGTGTCAGTGTAATATCTCTAACTGACCCATACTCATAGGTACTGTTAAACTGCATATCTGTGAAGCACTTTAGCAGTCAACCACCTTGAAGCAACCGAGAGAAGGCTAGCTTCTTCTGAACAAATACCCAACACACACACACAAACTCCAGTGCACTGTATTAGCCAAACTAAAGCTATGGTCATTGTAAAATAGTCCTTCTGAGACTCATCTCAAAATCTTAACTTGTAGAATTCATTTTTTAATGGCAGAATGATAAATGTAGTTGTTAGGGGCTAAATTATGTCCCCCTATAATTCAAATGTTGAAGCCGTAACCCTCAGTACCCCGGAAGGAAGGTGACTATATTTGGAGATAGGGCTATTAAGTTAAAAAGAGCTGTTAGGGTGGGCCCTAATCCAACCTGCCTGGTGTCCTAATAAGATGAAATTAAAACGTGGAAAGAGGCTAGGAGCATGCATGCCCAAAGGGATGACCATGTGAAAAGGCAGCAAGGGCACAGGCATCTGCTAGCCAAGGGGCCCTTAAAAGAAACCAGTCCTGCCAGCATGTTGATGGTGGACTTCCATCAGAAGTCTGTGAGACTTCTCTAGAACTGTGAGAAAATAAACTTCTGACACTTAAGCTGTCTCTAGAACTGTGAGAAAATAAACTTCTGATGCTTAAGCTGTCTAGTCTGTGGCGTTTTGTTATGGCAGCGCTAACAAACCAAGACAGTAGTAGGTAAGGCTAGGGTAGAGTGAACGTATTTTATGTACACATACAGAGCACAAAAGACAATGATCTATTTTTCTGGACCACTAGGCACAGAGTACAATAGCCTCTCTTTCCAACTTTTGACCTTTTTGGTTCCACCCAAAAAGTGTGGGAGGGGAGTATATTACTGAAAAATGTCAAGGAAAAATACTAAATTACTTCATAAGATAATACAACACTGAACTTAACAATTCACAGAAAATTAGAATAATAGACTCTTTTTAATCAAATCTGTTTTGCTGTTTTTGAGTAACAATTACATTTATGAGATCAATCTTGATTAAGTTATTATAATACAAATTGGATAAAATTTTATCCTTGAGGGGATGAATATTTTTCAGGATTTAAAAAATGCTTTAAAGAAACCACAAATAAGGAAAACGATTTTCATGTGGTATTTTATATCTTTTGGAAGGAATACTAGCTGTTATTGTTTGTAGAATATTAGAGGTAGAAGTGGTATTAAAGACCGTCTTACCAAATTGCTTCATTTTAGAGGTGAAAAAGAAATGCTTCAAATCACACAAGTTAGTAAAAGCGCCAAGCCAAGAATGAGTCAACGCTGTTTTGATTACACCAGTGGTCTGCAATCTGCATTTGGCTATGCACCCCACTGTAAAAAAAAAAAAAAGAGAGAGCATGTACTTCTGATATATGCCTTTGTATATTTATTCGTAACTTAATATATGTATAATTATATGAATGTTATATGACTGGTATAAAATATATACAAAAATAGACATTCAAAATGGCATTTAAAGGGTTTCCAGTTCTGGATAACATGAAGTAGATACAATTTTCCCTACTCCTATTTCTAAGTACAACTAAAAACCCTGGACATTGTATGTTAAAAAAAAACATGGGGAGACTCTGAAAAGTAAAGAGAAGATGATGGATCAACTAGAGACATTGAGACCCACGGAATAACATGGAAGAAAGTTCTCTATGTTTTCTTTTTGCCTCACATGCCTACACTGGGTCCTAGAGAAGCCTACAACCTAGAAACACCAATTAAGTGCAAACAAAAAGCCCTAAAAAAAATGTCTGCTTTCTCTAGCCAAAGGAGCAGGAGAGGGGAAACCTAGTAAGAAAAGAAAACTTTAGGACAATAATTGCCCTACTCCATCCTAACACCATGGGAAAAACTGGACCCCCATACACATAATCAAAGGCTAAGAGGGAAGCCTAGACTTTGCTTCTCATCACCCCACTATAATTGGCACCCCCCCACACACATACCGCCCCACTACTCTCCCCTGGAATGATATCAGAGAAAGCCAAGTGGACTTTCAATCCTTCCAGGTGTCAACAATTTCCAATCAGTAGAGAGAACATGATAAACCAAATTCCCATTCCTCTCAGTGGTAATGAAGCATTCTCCTTCCCCTACTGCTAGAGTGGTCTCAGCAGAAGAACAGTAGGGAGCCTGAAATTGCACACCCACCCAGGAAGGAGGTGATTTTCCTTACTGGAACAACAACAGAGACTGACAGGGCAACTGGATTTCCATCTCCACCTGGCAGTAATTAGGTGGCACCTCCCTTTCACTCCTTGCACAGTGTCAGAGAAGACCTGCTGAACAGAAGATTTAAATGAGATCCAGAGTTTCATAACACAGGATCCAAAACGTCCAGATTATAATTTAAAAAATCACTGTCAAAACCAGAACCAGGAAATCCTTACTTGAATAAGAAAAGAAAATCAACAGATACCACCTCATCTCTAGAAGAAAAACAATTCAAATGACAATGGATTTCTCATCAGAAACTGTGGAGGTTAGAAGAAAGAGCCACAATATTGTTTAAGTGTTGAAGGAAAAGACTGTCAACATAGAATTCTATATCCAATGAAAATATCCTTTAGAAACAATGGGAAATTTAAGACATTCTCAGATAAAAGGGAACTTAAGTGAATGTGTTGTCAGCAGACCTACTCCGAAAGAATGGCTAAGGAAGTTGTTGAAACTGAAAGGAAATGATGAAAGAAGGAAACTTGGATCATAAACAAGGAAGAAAGAACTGTGGGAAAATAAATACACAGTAAATACAATACACTTTCCTTCTTTTGAGTTTTTAAAATTAGATTTGATAGTTGAAAGAAAAATTATAACATTATATGATGTCACTTTTGGTCTATATAGAGGAAATAGTCAAGACAGTTATAATGACGGAAGGCAAAAGGACTTAAAGGGAAATAAGGTTACTACACTTTACTCAAATAGGTAAAATACTGATGCTAGTATACTATAACAAGTTATTTATATATAATGTAAAGCCTAATGGAACCACTAAAAAAAATCTATACAAAAATCTATATCACACATACTACAGATAAATCAAAATAAATTTATAATTTATTTATAATGTGGGGGTGGGGGACAACTGATAGCAGTGCAAGGAGAAACAGACAAATTCATGCTTAGAGTTGGAGATGTCAACACCCCACTCTTAACAAAGGAAAAAACAACTAGACAGAAAATCAGCAAGTATATAGACGAAATCAACACCACCATCAACCAACAACATTGAATTTACAATTTTAGGACACTCCCCACAATATGAGCAGAATATACCTTCTTTTGAAACACACAGTGGGCATTTATCAAAATACAGCATATTGTGGGCCAATAAAACAAATCTCTACAAACTTAGAAGGATTTAAATCATACAGAGTGTGTTCTCTGATGTAATGAAATTAAACTAGAAATCAATTACAGAACGATAACGGGAAAATTTCAAAACACTTGGAAACTAAGCAGCACACTTCTAAGTAAACAATGGACTGAGGAGGAAATCTTGAGGGAAATCAAGAAATACATTGAACTAAATGAAAATAAAAATACAGCATATAAAAATTTGTGGGAGGCGGTTAAAGCAAAGCTGAAAGAGAAATTTATAGCACTAACGGCATATAATGGAAAAGAGGAAAATCTCAAATCAATGATCTAAGCTCCCATCTCAAGAGCCCAGAAAACAAAGAAAACAAACCCAAAGCAAGCAAAAGGAAGGAAATAGTAAAGAGCAGAAATTAAGAAAATTGAAAACAGAAAAATAGAGAAAAATCAATGAAACAAAAATTTAACTCTTTAAAAACATCAATAAAAATGAAAAAAAAAAACCTCTAGGAAAACTGACAATGAATCGAGAGAAGCCACAAATTTCTGATATCAGGAATGAAGCAGGATATATCACTACAGACCCTGCAGACATAACAATGGTAAGGGAATACCATAAAGAACTCTACACATATAAACTTGGCAACTTAGATGAAATAGAGCACTTTTTCAAAAAGAACAAATACCACGACTCACTCAATAGAACAGGTAAATGAATCACCCTTTAACTATTAAGGAAATTAAATCCATAATTTTAAAGAGTTCTTAGACATGACATCAAAAGCATGATTGTCTCAGTCAGTCCAGAATGCTATAACATGATACCATAGACTAGGTGGCTTGAGCAACAGATTCATTACTCACAGTTCTGGACGCACGAAATCCAAGATCAAGGTGCCAGCATTGTCGGCTTCCGGTGAGGGCCAGTTTCCTACTTTGCAGATGGCCATTTTCTTCTTGTACCCCCATTTGGAGGGAATCAGACAGAGAGAGAGGAGAGATGGAGAGGGAGAAAGTTGGCTCTCTGGGGTTTCTTCTTAGGAAGACACTAGTCTCACTAGACTAGACACTAGTCTCATTCATTAGGGCTCCACTCTCTCATGTAATTACCTCCTAGAGGCCTCACCTCCAAATATCATCACCTTGGAGATGAGGCTTCAACATATGAATTTGGGACCTAGGGGGCACAATATTGAGTCCATACCAATGATTCATAACAGAAAAATCAATAAATAGGACTTCACCAAAATTAAAAATGCTGTTAAGCAAAACCCCTAATAAAAGGATGAAAAGACAAATTACAGGAGCACCTGGGTGGTGTAGTCGGTTAAGCGTTGGACTCTTGGTTTCAGCTCGGGTCGTGATCTCAGGGTTGTGCAATTGAGCCCTGCATTGGGCTAGGGCTCAGTGCAGAGTCTGCTTGTGACTCTCTTTCCCTCTCCCTCTGCCTCATGCTCTCTCTCTCTCAAATAAATAAATCTTAAAAAAAAAAAAGAGAGGGAAAGAGAAAAGACAAACTAAGGACTGGGAGAAAATATTGGCAAACGACCTATCTGACAAAGGACTAAAATCTAGGATATCTATTAAAAAAAACAAAAAACAAACTTTTAAAATCTTTGAAATTAACTGAAATTAACTTTTGAAATTTTTGATCTAAAAATGTTAGAACTAGGGTATATTAAAGAGTGAAAAATTGAACGTATTTGTCACATTTTGCCAACTTTAAGTCTAAAGTATAAAAGAATTTTACGTCAGATCTGGAAATCTCAGACTTTTACTGTAAGCTTTTATGAACTTCTGTCCTCAAATGGAGGTTTCCTCTATAAGGTAATAAAGCTCACTGTTAGCTATTACAGTCTCCTTTTTTCTGAGAAGATATTCTATTTATTTATTCATATTTAAAATTAATGATTGTGGGCTGATGGGTTGCTATTTAACTGAAGTGTTGAAATCTTTTGTTATTCTTATTTATTATTTATTATTTATTTATTTATTATTCTTTCTTTCTTTCTTTATTATTTATTTATTTATTATTCTTTATTCTGATGCTCAAATTTTCCTATACTTAGCCAGTGAGCCCCTTCCAGCTTATACCTGTGTCATTTTGATGTGTCCCTATCATAGATTATCTTACTTTTCAGCAAAAAAAGATACTCCAGGCTCACTTTGTCCTCCATCCACAGCCCGAGAGTCATTCATTTCACCAGGAAGTTCTGGTTCTTTGCAGTGGAAGGTAGTTACCAGAAACCAAGATCAGGACCTTGCCAAGGCCTGTTGCTATTTCTGGGTCATACTTTCTAGCCTTTCTTAGTAGACAAAGCTAGGAAATATATATACACATACATAAATATATACACATTCATACTTCTAGAACTATTTCATATCCATTTGCATAAATAGATTATAAAAACAATGAGTTCGTTGATACCCCCAATTGTAATCCAGTACCTCAGGGCTTTCTAACTTTCTCCTCTTTTGAGTTTGTTAATATGTTCTTAAACATGAGAAATGGTTCCCATCATCCTCAACATATTTGTGTATTTGCTCAATTGATTTACTTATTTTTTCAGTGTAACCAATATCTCAACAACACTAGCTCACCCTCCACTACCACAGTGTCCCCAATGCCACTCTGTGTCCTTGCCCACAAAACCTGCTGGCTTGTATCTCTGTGTAGTTCTCCACCCTTCTTCAGGCCTGCATTCTTAGCTGGAAAGCCCAGTGGCTCATAACCTAAGTCTATTCCCCTTTCTCATAGCTCCACAGCCTTACCTCCTGGATCACTGGCCTGTGTTTCCATGGGGCTCAACTCTCCCTTACTGTGCCATACGCCAGCTACTGTGTAATTCCTCCATGGATTTAATTATTCTCCCTTCATTCCAAATATTTAACACTTCCTTCTAGTATCATTTTCCTTCTATGTGAAAAGCCTCCTTTAGTACTTCTTTTAAAGCAAGTCTGTCAGCTACATTTGAATTCTCTTAGTCTTCCTTCATCTGAGACTATCTTTATTTTCCTTTAATTCTGGAAGGATATTTTCACTAGATACAGAAATCTGGCTGGACAGATGAGGCCGTGTCAGTCAGGGCTCCACATTTGCCTGGCTATCAGTGAAGCCCAGCAAAATGCTGAACATACACACCTACCCAGCCCTTGGGCTATACCTCACTAGGTGATTGCCTTCTAAAAGAAGATTAAATAGGATCCAGAGTCTCAGAATATCCCAAATGGCCAGGATACAATAGAATATCACTCATCATACTAGGAAAATCATGTGACTGAGAACAAAAATATCAACAGATTCCAATATTGAGAAGAATCAGATGCTGAAATTATCGGGAAAAGAATTTTAAAGAAACTATTATAAAAATGAATCAACAAGCCATTATAAATTTTGTTAGAACAAATGAAAAGGCAGAACATTTCAGCAAAGAAATACAAGTTAGAAAAAAGTAACCAGATGGAGATTATCGAACTGAAAAAATACACTACCAAAAACAAAAACATGCTTTATGAGCTCAGTAGTAGAGATGACAAAGGATAGAATCAGTGGACTTAAGCACAGAGCAAGAGAATTTATGTAATCTGAACAACAAAGAGAAGATAGACTGCAGAGGAAGGAAGGAAGGAAAGAAGGAAGGAAGGAAAGAAGGAAGGAAGGAAGGAAGGAAGGAAGGAAGGAAGGAAGGAAGAATAGTTTTAGAGACTGATGGGACAATACAAAATAGCCACCATTTGTACCACCAAAAAAGTATGCAAAGAAATAATAGCTGAAAATTTCTAAAATTTGGCAAAAGACATAAACCTACATATTTAAGAGGCTGAGTGAAACCCAGGTTAGATAAAACCAAAGAATTTCATACCAAGACATAATATAATTGAACTTCTGAAAAGTAAAGGTGAAGAAAATATCTTGAAAGCATCTAGAGGGCAATGACACTTTAGGGGAAAAACAATTCAAATGACAGTGGATTTTTCATCGGAAACCAGAGAGGCCAGAAGAAAATGGTACAACATTTTTAAAGCACTGGAAGTTTTCTTTCAATGGAGAATTGTACCTCAGTTGTCGAAATTCTTTCACAATGTACACATCTATCAAATCATTATGTTGTTTGCTTTAAATATATTACAATTTTCTTTGTCATTTATACCTCAGTAAAGCTAATAAAAGTTTACTTTTATTATAGGGACATTCTCAAACTTAAAAAAAAAAAAAAAAAAGGAAGCATAGAATTTGTATCCAAGAAATCTAGCCTTAAAAAACAGCCAAAAGAAGTGTTCCAAAAAGAAAAGACATGATAACAGAAGAAAACTTGAAAACTTCAGAACAGAAAGAATACCAGAACCAGTAAATACCAGTAAATACCAGTAAATACCAGTAAAAATAAGGGTCAATGTAATAAACTATATCCCTTCTCACGTGTTTCTTAAATCATATTTGATGCGATGATTATAGAGGAAATATTTAAGGCAATTATATTTTAAAAGTGGGGAGGGTAAAGGGACATAAATGGAAGTAGGTCTACACTCAAAGTGCTAAAGTGTCAATAAAAGTATTGTAAGAATCATTTCTGTATTATAAATATATTAGACAAACGGAGGTATAATTATTGAAGTAATTTCACAAATTTTATTAAAGTATGTTAAACACAGTAGCCATATACAGTATACATTTGTCACTTTTGGTTGCACAACATACTTTGAAATCTCACCTGTGTTTTGATATATTTGAATTCTGCTTTCCCAAATAGAATTTAAAATCTGCATTTTCTAACTTCCCTTTATGCCTAGGATTGCAGCCAGGGGACCAGTTTCTACCAATCATTTGCACCCACATGAATCTTCAATTTGGAAGTGATTAAGAATAGGCTCTGGAGAACATCCTTTTTTTTTCCTGGTGGTTGTGTGGTTGGTAGTGTCAAGGGTAGCTTCTCCCTTGGGACTGCCGTCCAAGCAGTTCAGAAGTCAGCAACAGACTATGGGTGATGTTCTGGTAAGGTCAGTGTATTTCTTCCCGCAGCCCTGTCCGTGACTGGATAAACTCTTCAGTATCTTTAATAAAGCTTTTTTTGCTCACTAAACAGAGTGAATGTTGTTTGCAACTAAGATTCTTAACAATAGAATAATTGATATCAGAAGTGCAAGGAACCCTCGAGGAAATGGATATCTGGGTTTCACTATCCGGCAAGTTGGATGTGAAAGCTCTGAGGATCCGGTTAGCTGTAGAGAGCATGCCCAGAGGCTACTGTAAGGAAACAGTTGCTTATTTTATCATCTGTGTCCTTGGTCACCTATTTAAGACAAAGAGTTGGGGGAATGAATGGTTGCTGCCTTAGAACAGTATATTGTGGGGCACCTGGATGGGTCAGTCTTTAAGCGTCTGCCTTCTGCTCAGGTCATGATCCCAGGGTCCGGTGATGGAACCCCACATTGGGCTTCCCGCTCGGCGGGGAGCCTGCTTTTCCCTCGCCGTTTGCCTGCCACTCTCGCTATTTGTGCTCTTTCCCTGTCGAATAAATAAATAAAATCTTGAAGAAAAAAAAAAACAGAACAGTATAATGGGCATGAAGAATGACAGATCTTTAGGGTGAGTCAACTACTAAATGTGCTGAGCATAGAAAGAAAGGAAATGACAAGCTTAAAGTTTTAAATTCTCAGTTCAAGAGAGTCAAAAAGCCAGGGCGATAAAATGATTACCCTAAAATTAGCTCTCATCTCTGCAGGGCTGATGCAACTGAAAATTAAATGCACAGTCTAATCCTGTGGTTTCTGAATTACGTCAGTTGAATTCAAATGATACAATGTCTTTTATTTAAAGTTAAGAACTCTGGAATCGCAATTGTAATCGGGATAAATGGAAAAACCCTGAAAACTCAGAGCACTTTGGGTACGGTAGGTCATTAAACATCCCTTGCTAGAAGAAATAGATTTTCCTCCAGCATTTGATGAGCTGCTTCTGCCTTCCTTGAAAATTATGTAAGCACCTTGCCTGGGGCGGTTACCTTGCAAGGTGATATAAATTTCCTCACAACCTCTTCCTGATACCCTTCAATGCCTCAGACTCATAACTTGGGTCAGAGTCCAGCGTGCTCCAAGAAGCCACTGCAAAATCAAACTCAGGTAGAACAAGCTTGTACACCAAAAAGAATGAAGTATTTCACCAAGTGATATTGGCGAATACTAGCAGGAATATATGTGGGAATGGATTCTGAGGTTCAGGACCAGAACGAATGAAATATAATTACATATCGAGGCAAAGTTTTAGAGGTTTAGAGAAAGGGGAAATTTGTAATAAAAGACCAACAGACCCAAGCATCTTTGCAAAGGATGCAGTGTCTATTCTCTGCAGGCTGAAAACAATGGTGGGAGATGCTGCCATTAAGATGGGCTTCATTAGCAGCACTTAACCCACGTAGTCATAATCAGAGTCATTTGGCACACACCACTTCGCCTTGCTGATGGATTAGGAGATCCTTGGGTTTAAAAAAGTTGTATCCCCACTAAGGTCCCATTTTATCTGTATAAGCAAAACAACACAAACCAACAACAGCAACAGCTCCATCTGGGAAACAGATTCTAGGATTGAGCCTCCATGCCATGGCTCCCCGAGTCAATTCATAGCACAGGATTTCTTGAATGAAGAGGAGGCTGGGAATTCTTGGGGATGAACCCTATGACAACCCCTTGTCTTAGACGGGGTTCCCTCAGAAGCAGACTCCGAAGCGAAGGTTCCTGTGAAATGGCATATTTAAAAAGTGCTGCCAAGAAGATCCAGGAGGGGAGTGGGGGAGGCTGGACTGGGAAAAGGAAAAGCCAAACCAGGTGCAATTTCAGGCAACCTCCTAGCCTCAGCCTGACTCTGAGGGATCTCTGGAGCACAACTTGGACCTCAGAGTTTGTCCCAGCTCGGGGCAAGGAGGCAAGAGAGCTGAGCTTTCATATCTTTATGCCCACAGCCATTGGCTAATGGTCACCTGAGTTTACTTCCAGGTACTTTGATTCTCAGCACCTGCAGGCTCAGAGGGACTCCATTAGTCCACATGGAGTTTCTAAAAGAAGAATTGCAGATCCAGGACATTCACAAAAAATGATAAGAAATCTGAGTAGATTTGTGTGGAGCATGCACAATGCCCATTACAGACATTACACAGATCACTATAAATATTACTGTTAGCTTTTCTCCAAAGGACCTGAAACACATAGCTATGCCCTGAGGATTCTGTGATCAGGTGATGTGACCTAATGCTACTCTCTGGGGCCCAGAATGGGATAATGTTCCCCTGGACAAAGAAAATCTTTATGGGGGAAGGAGAGGTCGAATGATAAATAAGAGTTTGGGCTTGAATTCATAGCATCATGGGATCAGGGTCTGTGAACACATCTTGCGGGTATTCTCCCAATTCTTTAATTTATTGTTAGAATAGATATCCTTAGCAACTGCAGAATGTCCGAATTAGCTACTTAACCTATGGAGTGAGGGCTATTAAGGCAGAAACAGCCACGCGGAAGGCATGGGAGATCTTACTCCCCATAAAAAGAATAAAACGAAAGCAATATTGCATTTTTTTTAAGAACATCAGAAGTTAGAACTTCCATCAAAGACTGGAAAAATTCAGGAACATTGATTTCTATCACATCCTT
The DNA here is from genome assembly GCA_028534135.1 of Potos flavus. Lineage (NCBI taxonomy): Eukaryota > Metazoa > Chordata > Mammalia > Carnivora > Procyonidae > Potos > Potos flavus. The sequence goes on from CM052896.1 coordinate 68,056,286, forward strand.
ATACAACCCTCCTCTAGTCTTTATAGGTAATTCTTGGAGAATTGCATTAGTTTATTGTAAGACAAATCCAGTAACAACTGTTATTCTATATCTGCTGTTATAGATAGTAGTTATAGATAACTATTGCTTCTTGTAGTTGCCTCTGGACCATTCCAACTAAGATGCCCATGGTTGTCACCTAAAACAACATTCAGGCATACATAGCAGCACGGCACTCCCTACTTCAAACGGAAGTGATAGATATTTAAATGGGTGTAACAAGCCCTAAAGGCACAAGTAAGTTTCATGTCCAGGTGGTGCTTACTCCTGCTACACAGCATTTTTTTCTCTCGATCCACAACTATGGCCTCATGAGGAATTCCCTTTTGTCAGTTCACGGAGGAGGGTAAAAACTGAGTCCAGCATACTTTGGTTCTGTAGTAAGTATTCGTATGAGGCAGGAGTGTACCCTGTAGCTACTCAAGGGTGATCTGAAGAACAACAAAGAAGCGAGATATTCAAAATGGACAAAATTTCAAATGGCAAATCTCAGGATCCAGAAGTGATGGGCTGAGTTATGGATATACATTGATTCACGGCTATATGTTTAGATTTTAAGGGACTTACAAGGAACAAGATTGGAAAATAGATGGCAAGGAAGCTTGGGGAATAGGACAGAATATGGAGGGAAATATGACACAGAATATGAAGGAAGAAGAACTATGTCTCATTTGAATACTCATAAGATACTCTGGCTGAGAAAAAGGTTTTCCATAATCAAGTGGTCAAACCGACTTACTTTGGAGTCAGCCATTTTCCTCAAAACCAATGCTGAGAGATATGGAGGTGATGCCCAGTCTCAACGATATGGTCTTTTTAGCCAGGCTGACCTGGCTAATGCCACTTCTGTGTACCCAACTTTCCAAAACAACCAACATTGAGCCCCTGATAAATTACGTAATTGGCTAGGGAGGACAGCCATCCAGACTAGTTTAATTATATAGGAAGCAGTAACTTATCCTCACTGAAAAAGAGACTTATTCTACACTGGATTTGCCTTCCCTTCCCTTCCCACCATGTTTCTGCCAGCAACATTCTGTGAATGCCTTGTTCACTCTCACGATTTTCCACATTTAGATTCTAACCCACACATACTTCTAACAAAAGAACATATTTAAAGGTTGCCCTAGTGTTATTGTATACCTTATTACTTATGATCTTTGGGACTAGAATGGTTGACCAGCCTACTAAAGATTTATTTATAGTTTTGGATGGATGTCAACACCTTGCTAGACTGAAGTGATGTCTTATAGGATGTTATAAGCTTGGAATCAGCAACCAACAATGGTTCTACTTCTCCGATAGCCAGGATACATGGGTTTAGGAATAATGGGGTAGAAGTGGGATTGATAGTTTTCACCATTATACCTAACTATGCACTTATAAAAGGTTTACTTCTTGTCCTTGCAGTGGAGGATTCTGCTCTTTCAAGGTCTTCGATCCAATGGATAAATACTTCTTACAAGGTCACACACAAGTGGTTCCATTAAATTGGAAGTTGATGTGAGCAGTTTTTTTTACTTTTTGTGTCAGTAAGACAAAAAGAATATATCATGTTGGCTGTGGGTAATTGATCCTTATAATTGGAATGAAAACAGCTTATTCACAGAGGACAGGGAGAATTATATCCCCAATCTAGAGAAGCCTAAAGAGGCTCCATAAAGCCTTGTCCAGGAACAAAGTTAATGAAAGTTTATGATAACTTCATACAAGCAAGTCTATAAAAGGTCCAGCTCCCTTAAAACTAAAGATTTGGGTAACAAGGTAAAGAACCATAACCAACTAAGATCTTGGTTGAGGGTGAAAGAAATTTGGAATGCGCAGTGAAAGCACAAAGTTGTAAATACCAACTTCAGCTTTATGATTAGTTTCACAAAAGGAGGATACCTGTAGAAACTCACATTTTATTTCTTGATGGTTATATGTACATTCATATAATACATTTTTCAATGTTATTACCATATAGTAATATTTTCCAATGTCTCACGTTTTCCAATATTACTGTATTTTAGCCCCTAGGTTAGAAAATACCAAGAACGAATTGTGAGTACACCAGAGGAAAAAAGACATCACCTAGATCTCATACTTGGAGCTGGATTAAGTAATTGAAGAGAAGTTGGATAATCCCTTCATGAGAAGAGTAAAAGCTTTTAAACTACAATGGATATTTATAGAGTATTCGGCTGAAAAATATTATTGTTGTGCTGTTTTTAAGTTTTATATGGTAGAGAAATTGATGAATTTGTTTGTCAACTGGGCTGAGATAGATATTCCTCATATATATCTGCCTATCAAATAAATTGCAAACACCTACTTTTCATTTTGATATATTACCATGCTCTAAGTTCTATCTTCTCAAGTTTGATTCCATTTTTTTTTTTCTTTTTAAATCCTACATGTCCAAGAGAGTGCAGTAGCTAGGGTGGGACATATAGCCATAGTTCATCAATCAGAAACATTCACAGAAGACAATGATTCAGAAATGAACTATGTGGGAAAGGTCTCTGTACAGTATCTTTTTTTTTTTTTTTTTTTCCTACTGCAGGTAGTGCTATCATTCTTGAGACACTGGTGACAGATTTCTTGTCAGGCCAGTTCTCTGGTGTGTTCCCGTTCATTGTTTCTAGAAGCTTGTGTGATTTCTTTACTTCTTCCTCCTTCACTTCATTTCTTTTCTGTAAGTAGCTGAAATGAATCGTCCTGTTTGCAATTAAGAACTTTAATTATACCTTATAAAATACCACGTTTGAAGCTAGTCTTCAAGAACATGTGGTATTAGAGGGGAGAAATAAAGGACTTTTCAAACATCTCCTTTGTTTGATCCTTTTGTAGCATTCTCTAAATTCATTTCTCAAATTGCTAATCTTGGAGAAGAGAAAAATAATGAGAGATACCCACAACTTTCTCACTGTGAGCCTTTTTGAAGAAAAAATAAGATGGAGATATTCTCTTTCTTGGCTGCTGCTTCTATTTCCAAATAATTTTTAGACTGCAATTTGAAGGCATGACTAGGGCAATCATTACTTCTTTTAGCCTTATTATATAGTACTAGGTGGGAAGACTAGAGGAAGTACGACGGAAAATGCAAAGAAATTGCATTTTTACAATAATGACTTAGGAAAACTTTTGGAAATCAACTTAGGGTGGTCACTGAATCAAGTCATTTGACCATGGAAGAAAGAAAATAAAAGGAGAGAGAAGGACTCCAGAGAATAGAAGTTGATTGACCTGCTGTGACAGATTAAAGATGGACACAAATTCTTTGACAATTCTCTCCATGCTTTTACCAATAAAGTATGGTGGAAGTGATGCGATGTCAGATTGAACTGAGAAATGAGAGATGAGAGAGAGAGAAATTCTGGATCTGTCTTTAACTATTCCAGCACCCAACAATTAAAGTCTCAAAGTCATCCAAGATGAGGCCTTCGATATCATGGAGGAGAAGAAAACCATCTACTTTGTGCTTGTCCAAAATCCTGACCTGCAGAATCATGAAATAAGATAATAGTGAATTAGTTTTCTTTTTTCTTAATCACCAAGTTTGGGAGTAGTTCACTATATAGCAACAGGTAACCAGAGCACCATAATATCTTCATTTATTTCTTTAGAAACTTACATATGCTGACTGCTATGCAGCATATCCACCTCTGGGCTTAAAGTACATTGGAATAAATTTCTCTCAAACTGGGTTGTAGTTCCCATTTTATGAAGGGCAAAAAAGTTTCAAAAGCCACAGAAGTTGATTGTTTGTAATTAATAATGGAAAAAGGTAAATAAGGAAAGATTTGGAGTGTAGAGGTGGGAAAGCAAGAAGACCAAGTCTAGAGGTTACTTTAGTGATTTGCAGAAATTCTTCCTCCAGAGGGACAAACAAGGAGGGGTGTCAGTGACAATGAAGAGGTATGACAAGGGTGGCTTTTGGTCCAGGGGACACAAAGGAACACTGAGCAGAGAATTACAGTAAAGGTAGAAAGAATAATGTCCATAACCAGGAGAGTTAAAGCGAACAGTCAAACAGCAATGGAATGAAGAGTTACCTGCAAAGATTAACCCTAAAAATAAGTGCCATGATCTCTCTTGACCTGATCAAGATCTTCTTTAGAAGGAAAATGCAAATACAGGCCAACCATCCCAGATGTGTTTGGGAATTTAAATTGTTTTCAAAATCTAGAAAGCAACGTCATACATTTACTGTTTATTTGTTAAGAACCCCATTTAGGTCTAGGGCCACACTCTGTAATCAAACACATTAATATTTTTGTATTTTGTAACAAAACGTACAAAAACAGATGAAGATATAAATAGCTTCATCAGTCCAAGTCAAGTTTTGCCACCTAATGAGTACAGGTTAGGTTTGATGCTGGCTCCAAATGAGTCAAGGAAAGTTTTTAGTTTTCAGAGCTTTTGAATTTTTAAATGTGGACAAAAGATTATTCATCTGTAATAGACTGGTTGTGGCTAAATATATATGATGACTATAAGAAAATATACTTTCACGTGGAAAAAAACTACTGTACTTACGTCTACGTTAACAAAATATATGTTTGACCATTTTGAAGATAAATTGAAGATTCCCCTTAGTGACTGATAGTTACTATCCTGAAACAAAATCTAGAATTATTTCTAACAAAAAGGTATTACAATTATATGTAACAATTATTTCCAACCTCCAGCCAACTTCGAAGTGTTGCTAAATACAACAAAAAATTTAAGGCAACAATATAGCTTATATCACCCCCGAAGAGTTTACTATAATAGAATTTGGATTCTAATTCTTTTGGACTAAATAAAATAAAAGATGGGAAAGAGACTTAAGATATAGCAAACTTCCAACTTCTGTAATATATTCTTTTTTCTTTTTTTTTTAATGCACGGCATGGACTCACAACCCTGAGATCAAGAACTGAGCTGAGATCAAGAGTCAGATGCCTAACTGACTGTGCCATCCAGGTGCCTCCCAATTTCTGTATTATAGTAATAAAATCTTTAATTTGTTTATCTATTTAGACTTTTAAAGTGTTTCAGTATGGTTATATGGAATAATAATTCTCATTCAATTCAAAATTTATGATACTCCACAAAAGTATTAAGTACTATGCTATAGTTTTTAGTTCCATGAAAGAACTGTGGAAAATATAAAATAAAAATATGTCCTGATCCCTTGTTCTTAACACATTGAAATGATTAGATAATGTGATGGCGGCATAATGTAGATAAATGTTAAATGAACAAAGTCAAGAGCCAGCATATTGGGCCGTTGGTCAGAAAATGTCATCTTCCCTTTTTAGAAAAAGTAAACATGTACAAAGCTATTACTAAATCAGTTTCCTTTTCCTCCAGCCAGGCCTCTGTCCACTCCCCTACCCTGCCACTGGGGAAGTCTTTGAAAGGTGACTTGGGAGGTGAGTCAAAGGACTAATTTAAAAGATTGTGGTCTCAGGCAAAGAAAAACAATGAGAAAAAAAGATTCTGTGGATGAGGGTTCCAATTAGAATAATTTTTCTGACCAGAACAGCCTCTGGAATGATAGGGAAGAGGCACAACTCTCATGATTATGTTTTAATCGTGTAAAAAAAATTTTTTTAAGTCATGCTCCACTTGCAGTGTTTAAGGTTGCAAAATAAACTCTGATATGACAAGCTCATATTTCATTTATTCTGTCTATAAATGAGACATCATCTAAAAACTACCAGAGTAAGGTCAGTGTTTTCTCCTCTGAAGTCCTTAAGCAGAAAATTTCTCTTGTGACAAACTTTTAGATCATAAGTCTTCATTTGTGACTTCTAAAGTTTATTTTGTGGAGAGCCCTTAGTGATAAATTACTACACTCCAAGGTCAGCTTTGTTTCCACTTTAAAACACTTACCAAAGATTATAACAAAATCTTTGAGAACACAGAATTTCGCAACTGTATTAGAAGTTGCTATCTGGAATAAAGTTGACTAATAAAAAAGAGGCACATTTGTTTATAAATGATCAAATCAGTTAAAAGATGATCTCTTATCATTTCTACTTGCTCTTGAAACACAAATATTTAAAAAATAAAAATTTAAAAGACATTGTACTACTTTAAATGTTTTACCAATAACTTATTTGGCCAGTTTTTTTTACTCATTATCTGTAGAAGAAGTAGAGAATTACTTTGTGTGTTCTTTTTTATGTATATTATCTCGAATTTTTCTCTTTACACTTCATTCATTCTTCACTCATTCTCATTAAGTGACTTCATTCCTTCGCTTGCAAATATGATTATTTTAGAATGTGTGTTTGTTTAGATGGTCCTTATTTGGATTTGCCTAACGTTTCAAACACAATCATTTGCCTCTTGCAAGTTCCTAGAGATGAAACACCAATGTCTTTTCTGATGAGTCATATGTGATTAAAAATACATACATCTGTTGCAAGGTTTTTAATTTACTATTAATTTACTTCCCTGTTTGAATTACTATAAGTTTACAAATACGTTTTAATATTAGTGAGGCAATTGCCTTCTCATTACTCTTCTTTATTTATATTTTTTCTTGCAATATTTGCTTATGTGTTTTCCAGAAGCATTATAGAAGTACTTCAAGATTGTTAACAGATTCTGTTAAGATTTTTATTTGAACAGAATTTAGCATATAAATTAATTTGGGGGAATGGATATATTTACTATATTGAATCTTACCAAAAAGCCCAGTAGAAAATAAATGCCCATTCATTTAAATCTCCTTTTTGGTAATATTTTCTAGTTTGCTTTTGTTTCCTTCCTTCCTTCCTTCCTTTCAGATTTTATTTATTTGAGAGAGAGAATGAGAGAGCACAAGCAGGGCCTAGGGTAGAGGGAGAAGCAGACTCCCTGCTGACTGGGGAGCCTGATGTGGGGCTTGATGCCAGGACTCTGATCATGATCTGAGCTTAAGGCAGACGCTTAATAGATTGAGCCACCCAGGCACCCCTGTTTTTGTCTTTGTAAGAATTCTGTGCTTTTTGTTTTTTGTTAATGGCTAACATTTCCTTGGAGGCACTGATATGACAATCCTGTTACCTCCAAGTACATTTTTGTCTTTTCTGATATTTATACCCTTCATTTTCTCTTTCTTGCACGTCTCCTCCACTCTTATTTTCCTCTTCTACTTCTCTCCCTTCCTTACCTCTCTCCTTCCTTTCTTCCTTCCTTCTTTATTGGTTTGTTGCATAGCATTAGCTTGAATTCCTGGAAAAAATAGAGATGGCGATGCAGGCCATGTCATTCCTGAATTTAACTTTAACATAAATGCTCCATTAAATATAAGACCAGCAGTTGGTTGGAAATAAAAATTCTTGATCATGTTGTCAATTTATCTTTCCAGCTCAGTAAAATTTTTTTCAATGTTGCTCTGCATAGTGAAACTTTTTCTTTTTTGATTTACTAATACAAAGATAGTAGTTTTTCCTCCCACTAATCTACCTTTTCCTTCATCAATCACTTTGAAGGATATTTTCAAATTTGTTGAACATTTTATTCTTCTTAGGACTTTTAATTGATATCCATCAGTAAATTTATTAATGTTTTTTTTCCAAATTTCTTTAGATGGTTGTGATCTCTCAGTACCTTTTTAAACATTATGGGTAACTCTAATTCATATTGGTTGATAATAGAAACATTTAAGCATTGCTTCAAGTTTGATTTTGTACCTATGAATTTTCATACATAATATATTTTAATTTTATTCTAAATCAATGTTTCTCAAAATTTTAAAGCAATATTACTTTAACAATATAAAAATCTTGGGGTGCCTGGGCGGCTCAGTGGGTTAAAGCCTCTGCCTTTTGCTCAGGTCATGATCTCAGGGTCCTGGGATCGAGCCCTGCATCGGGCTCTCTGCTCAGCGGGGAACCTGCTTCCCCCTCTCTCTCTGCCTGCCACTCTGCCCACTTGTGATCTCTCTCTCTGTCAAATAAATAAATAAAATCTTTAAAAAATATATATATAAATCTTATGCTTACAAATTTTATTTAAATTCCAAAATGAGTGAAAAATAAGCTCTCCCTCAACTGTGAGTTTCCATTTTAAACACTTTGTAAGTTAACTACTGGAGCAATTTTTTTGTTTCCAAGTTGCCTATGGTTAAACTTCAAAACATTAGTGTCTGTAGTTATTGCAGTGTGGTCAGAATATGTGAACTATATTGAGTGTTTTATGGCTTACTATAAGATTAAGTAATGTGAAAGCTCCATGGATTCTGAAAAGTGAGTATTCTCAAGTATAGGACAAAAAATGACATATTTGCAATTTCTCAAATCAAACTTTCCAATTATATTAGTCACATCTGTACCTTATTCATGTATTGCCTTAATTTGTCAAAGATTGATAGAGTGGTGTGGTCTCCTACTTCTACTGAATTTTTTTAAATGAATCTTTGTATCCCTAAAACATTTTCTTTATATATTTTTACACATTTTGTACTTAAAGGTCCATAACTAACATCTTCATTGTTGGTTGTGTATTTTTCATTGTTTTCTTTTTTCTTTTTTTGCCTTGAATTCTACAAAAGCCGCTTTTTAAAAGGTTTGTATTGTTTGATATATTTTTCTGCCTTTTAAAAAACCACTAAGCTCTCAGTTTCTTTAACAAGGAGTTATCCACTGTTGCATATCTATTAATTAAAACCATCTTCGCCCAGGGGCGGCTTAGGCAGTTAAGAGTCTGCCTTTGGCTCAGGTCATGATTACAGGGTCCTGGGATCAAGCCCAGCAAGGACTTCTCATTGGGCTCTCTGCTCAGCGGGGAGCCTGCTTCTCCCTCCCTCTCCCTCTGCCTGCCACTCTGCCTACTTGTACTCTCTCTTTTTCTGTCAAATAAATAAAATCTTAAAAAAAAAACAACACTTTGGTCCAAAGGCTAAAATATGTAAATTTTATATATTTTATATATATTTTATGAAAATCTTTATTCTTTTTTTAATAAAGATTTTATTTATTTATTTGACAGAGAGAAAGAGTGAGATCACAAGGCAGAGAGGCAGGTAGAGAGAGGGGGGGAAGTAGACTCCCTGCTGAGCAGAGAGCCCGATGCGGGGCTCGATCCCAGGACCCTGAGATTATGACCCGAGCTGAAGGCAGAGGCTCAAACCACTGAGCCCCAGGTGCCCCAAAAGTCTTTATTCTTTATTGGGAGAGTTTAAGCTGTTACACATTTTTAGTTATAAATTATTTGCATATCTCTTTGGTCTGCTTGAATTTTACAAACTTCTCTCTTTTTGGGTACCCTATTGATATCTTGCTCCTTCTTAGTATACTCTATCACTTTTTGACCCAGATAATTTTATTAAAATGAGAGACTGTGGACTCTGAGAAACAAACTAAGGGTTTTGGAAGGGAGGGGGTGGCGGGGCTGGGTGAGCCTGGTGGTGGGTATTAAGGAGGGCACGTATTGCATGGAGCAGTGGGTGTGGTGCCTGAACAATGAATCTTGGAACACTGAAAAAATTAAATTAAATTAAAAAAATATATACCAACATAATGCCATTTTGAGAAATCTAATCAGGAAACATAAAGAAATTGATAATCTATATTTAGAATCCAGTGAACATAGGTGAAAGCAGACATTTGATATCTCCTACAAATTCGATTTACCACAAAACTTACATGATCCAACCTGTATTAACAACCATTTAGAGGTGATAAAATTATTACAAAAAAAATAATAAAATGCGATCTTTATATTACATAGCTTCTTTTACAATATTGATTTTTGATACTAGTTTTGTAATGACATTTGAGTCATTTATACTTAATCCCCTTATTTTTGCCTAGTTTCATTACTTGTCATATCATACAAATTCTTACAAGTTCCCTATTCTTGAGCTACTAATTTTGCTTCATTTCTCAGTTGAATTAAGTACATTTTTGGGTAAACTTTTTTCCTGAAAATTATGTGAAATTTCTCTTTTCAAATTTATTGATTATCTCAGAATGTCTCTCTGCTGCCTGAACTTGAGCTTTACCTCTTTTTGAATCAGAAGGCATACATTTCAAGGTGTAAAGAATGCCTCTTTATTCTTAGCAGTACAGACTTGGTGATATCCAGACATACCACAGTGGAAAGCCTAAGTTGTCTTTCTCCTAATGGCCCCGTTTAGAGGCCTAGCTTCATGATCATGGTAGATAATGGTTTCTTCCGTAAGGTAAGTACTGAAGGCCTAGATTCAATTAACCGTCCTACCTGAGGTTTCAACAGCCTTTAACACAGTGACTCTTTCAACCCCTAGAAGAATCTTCTCCATGACCTTAGTGAGAGCAGTTTTTGGTAAAGCACTAGAAGCAGAACCAAGATTCTAAGAGGACTAGGAGAGAATAAATGATGAGGAAATGAACTCAATCAATATAGACTATTCTTTCAAAGAGGCTGGTAGGTGAAAGAAATGAGAGAAGAGCAGGAGTACTAGAGGAGGACACTAGTTGAAGAAAGATATTTCCGGGGGCGTCGAGGTGGCTCAGTCCTTAAGTGTCTGCCTTCTGCTCGGGTCATGATCCCAGGGTCCTGAGATTGAGCCTAACATTGGGGTCCCTGCTTGGCGGCAGGCCTGCTTCTCCCTCTCCCACTCCCTCTGCTTATATTCCCTCTCTTGCTGTTTCTCTCTTTGTCAAATAATAAATAAATAAAATCTTCCAAAAAATTAAATTAAATTAAATTATTAAAAAAAGATATTTTCAGAACGAGAGAGACCTTTGCATGCCTGAAGGAAGAAAAAAAGGAGGTTGTAGAGCAAAATAGGTTCAAAATGCCCAAGAACAGGGACTAATGTGTGAAGAAATATCCCACAGAACACGAAAGAAATTTGGGTCAGTATACAATTTCCAAATCTATGCTTTGAAAGGCTGAGGATGTTTGTTTTTCACAAAAGTCTGTCTTTTTGTAAATCTCTAGAGTCAATAGGCAAACCTCACCCCTCAGAGGTTCTAAATTTGAAGTAGGGCCTACTTTTCAAAAATCGAAGTATAATTGACATGTAATGTTGTTTTCAGGTGTACAACACACTGATTTGACAATTCCATACATTACTCAATGCTGACTATGATAAATGTAGTCACCACATGTCACTGTACATTATTACAGTATTCTCATGTTCCCTATGCTGTACTTTTCATTTCCTTTTCATGTTTCATCTGACTTATATATTTTATAACTGGAAGTCTGTACCTCTCAGTCTCCTTTACCTTTTTTGCCAGCCCCCCTCCCCCCACTTCCCCTTTGGCCACCTTTTTTAAATAAGATTTTTACAAAGGGATTTTTTTAAAAGCCTAAAACTTTATGATAAGAGTAAATAATGCCATGTTAATTTTGTTTACCTGCTGATATCTTGTGTAGTTTGACAACTTTACTCTTACCTCTGATTTCTATCAATGAGCATGAGAAACCTGTCTCTAGAGATGATCCTGATGTAGTCTCTACCATATAGTTTTGCCTCTGAGCTGTAAAGATAATTAAAGAGAATTAGCATATACTGACAAAGACTAAAATTATTGTTTTCATTCATAACTGTACATTTTTTTGTACACATGATCTTAGCCAAAAGGCCAAGAAGTGATAATAACTGTACATTTTTTGTAAAAAAAAGTTCAGTGAGCAGTGGTGCAATTGATAATCAGTAGAATTCTTTTAACATGTCCCTTTTATCTTGGACTCTGTTATTAAAGCATTTTTTGGTCTGTGTATTTTAGTTGGTTAAATCACTTTCCTTAACTCCTAGTATATATACATGTGTTAATGTAAACAGATATAACTCTTCTCCTTCAGTGAGAGTAATAGTGTAATGAAAAAACATTTATTAGTTGTGTATAGGCATAGCACCTGTGGTTTATACTTGTTAACACTAGAAATGTAAATGCATAGACTGACAAAAAGCCAGATATTAATCAAAATTAAAATCAGCACCAGTCTTACCTGCATTACTCCCCAAATATTGGACTAAACGGCTTATTCCATACTGCCCCATTTCCCAAATTTGCATATGCTAATGTTTGCTTTGTTGTGCATGTTTTAATAGCTGATTAGAAAATTGTTAAAAGAAATTACCAATTTAACAATTATTTTAAATAAATTATTTTAAATATTAAGTCTAGTGTATTTGAAAAAGAAGATAAACTTGAAGCCATAGGATTTTAGGAGGAATTATTCTCAAGTACTTTCAGAAACATTAATAGTCTTGGGTTTTCAATTTAAATGAATATAAAGTCCTTAAAAGCAAAACTTCTGACTAAATCAGATGTACTTTGCTGGGCACCTGGGTGGCTCAGCCATTTAAGTGTCTGCCTTTGGCTCAAAGGCTCAGGTCATGGTCTCCTGGGATCCAGCCCCACATCGGGCTCCCAGCTCAGCGGGAAGCCTGCTTCTCCCTCTCCCCACCCCTGCTCATGCTCTCTCTCTCTCTCTCTCTCAAATAAATAAATAAAATCTTAAAAAAATATATCAGGTATACTTTTCCATTCGTATTTTAAGAGATTATCTGGCACCAAACAGTAACCAAGACATTCTCTCTAGAAATGAGCTAAATTTAGAAAAACATAGAAATAAAAGTGACTTAAGGAATTCATTTAATATATTTACTTTAGTCAAGGATTGGCAGATAAAGAGATTCATTAAAAAGTACACAAAAGTAGGGGCACCTGGGTGGCTCAGTTGGTTAAGCATCCAACTCTTGGTTTTGGTTCAGGTCATGATCTCAGGGTTAGGAGACAGAGCCTCAATTGGGCTCTGCACTCAGTGTGGAGTCCGCTTGAGATTGTCTCTCTCCCTCTCCCTCTCCTCTCTCTATCTCCCCTCTCCCACTCTAACAAAATGTATACAAAATTAAGTTTATATTGCTCAAGTGGACACAGCTAATAACTTACATTTCTCTAATTGACTGGGACACAGGGAGATAAAGAATAATCTAGCTATAATATTTTGCCAATAAATTCAAGAACTAATATTAAATTCCTTATTTAATCTTTAGTTTTTTTAGCCCCAAAATATCCCAAAAAGATATTTGCAAACTAAATAAGATAGGCACAGACTATAATGGAAATGAGTTAAAATAATCACAAGTTTGTTATAAAAAATTTAGACTACAAATCATAGGTTTTACTCCATCAGAAAAATAAAGCAAGGCAAAGACAATGAACAAAAAAAAAAGCATGAATAGGGTGCAGTTTTCTGACAACTAAAACAGATTAAACAAAACATGTTTATTTTTACAAGCATTTTCACAGCTCAAACAACCTAAATTTAAAGGGATCACAGGCCCTTCTTACAAAGTAAAAATGTAGACTCTAAGTGATGACTAACTTGTGGAAACCTAAATAAGGAAAATGAAACTTAAAAGTTATAGGACCAATAAATTATGTCTCAGGAGAAGGGCCTGAAATTTCTGCTGAATTAAAAAAATATATATGTATATATGTACACATATGAATATATCTATTAGTATATATATGCTAGTAAATTTTCCCTTTGTTGTTAGTTTATAAGACTTCGAGTTTTAACAAGAGGATAAAAGGTAACATTATATAATGCTAACATCACAATATATTTTGAACTCAACAGACTAAAGTGAGCATGATTGCATGATATTCCCCACCTCATCTTCTGTCAAACTCTAATTTTCTAATTTTTTGGTAAACAAATGAACTGCACACATCTATTAGTATGTTTCACAGACAGCTCTGTTCATGTGAGAAAAACTGAATTCTGAAGGGGCAGAGATGCTGGCAGGTGTCACAGCAGACTCTGACATCAACACACAATTCATGCTAAGAGAAGGAACGAAGGCACTCCGATGTGTTTAGTGACGATCTGAACCTGATTGCTCACATCGCCAATAAAGACTGGTGCTTCCTTTTAATTATTAATTTTTGTTGTTGACTACTAATTTGCATTCTGAAACTTGATGAATTTTTCAGATATTCACAGCATCAAGTCAAAAAATTTTTTAAATGACAACTCAACAGGAGTTCATGTCTCCTCTAAAATGCCTTCTTCTAAAAAGACCTGAATTCTCATCTTCTCGGTAAAGTGTGAAATGAGTAGAAAGCCAATCTCATATAGCCATAATCTGTACACTATAAAGTACCACCTTAAGGAAATGGTGGGGAAGGGGATAAGATTCTGGACACACATATAAAGTGAGTAATGGCTGTCCTTCAACTTCAGTCTCTGATGTTTCAACTTTTCTTATCTGTAGTGGTATGCCTTTCTCCCAGGGACGAGAACAGGTTTGGGGATGAATTGAGAGACTCTGGGATCAGGAATGGAGTACCTACTGTTCAGCCTTAGTGAGGGAAAAGTTCATGTTGTTGAGTACAAGCAAGACCTCCATCCCTGCGCCCTCAGTGCTTTCTCATAGGCTCACTTAGCAAACATTAAGAGTGGCTGCAGTTAAAAACTGCCTGACATCTATGGGTTATGTCATCTTACTCACTGACCTATTAAAAGCTTTATTTACCAGTCTATTAAGGGCACATCCAGTTGCCCTCCCCTGATGTTCTTCCCAGGTCCCTGCCCAGCTAGTAACCTTGCTAGCTACTCTTAGAAATCAGCATAAATCTGCATCTCAGGGCATCTCTCCTTTCCTGCCAAGTAGACAACTAGATGTTCTTTTCTTTTAGAGGATTTTCCTTAGGCACATCTTTCAGGGCAACCTCTGGGTGAAGCGATGATGCAGTGGCTATCTACTTCCTGGCATGTGTTAGCATACAGTGCTAAGCCAGGGATGCAAGTTAAGATAGAGGTGGCAAAGCAGTAGAAGAGATATCACAGGATTCTGAGCTACCTACTCATTCATTCTATAGAATCTTCCAGATCTGCTACTTAGCAGATCTGAATCTCATACAGACCATTTTCATTTAACAATGAAATCTCATACAGATCATTTTCATTTAACAATGAAATACTACTGCACATGTGCAATTTTTTGATTCAGTAGATCATAACATGGGCAGTTCAGATAGTAGAGTCACTCAATCTCTCATAGTCAGATCTTCAATCTCTACTAAAGCAGGCCAGAGGTTGGCTTTCAAATGGAAAATGGTTAATGGCAGAAGAAGACATGAACTTACTCCAAACCCTAGGGCTTTCCTATCAAGGTTTACCAGATCCTCTCTGTCTGCAGAAAACTGAATAGAAATCCATCTGCTGGGTCCTAAGGCTTAGGTGGCAAGGTAGTTTATACTGCCCGTGCCTCTCCTGCAGAATATTTTTATGCCTTTAACAGCACTCAAAACTTCCTTAGGGTTATTCAGTAAATAAATTGGAGCCACATGCCCAAATGTAGTACATGTGGTCCCCGTTATCCAAAGATGCATGAAATTGTGCCTCGTTGGGGTGGAAATTATCATGGGCCTCTCATTTTAGAAAGGTCATCACAAAAAGCTCCAGACGACACAGAGGCCTAGGGATTTCACTTTTGTGAAGGACACAGCACTTTTGTGGGGTTGACCTCCTCTCCTTTGGCACATACATATTTTAGGAAAGTATCTAGGGTGCTTGCTAATTCCTACTCCCCAGATTGAATGGGCCTAAAAGACCTGACAAGGCTGCATATATAACTGTCACCACAGCCTGCAACTCTTAGAGTCGGGGGCTTGGTACTTAACCATTTCTGTTCTGCAGCTATAAAAGATAAAACATTCTTTTTTATTAGCCACAAAGGCTTTGTGATTTTTCCTTTATGCAATGACTTTGGCATTTAAGGTCTTCAACTTGTCCTCTTCTCTTTATGCACTATAGAGAATAGTCAGAAATAAACTGCACAAGCCACAATTACGTAGTCACTTTTGTGCCCAAAGTGATCAAGTGTCACAGTCACCTGATCTTCCAATATTCTGCCCTCTACCTGGCATCACTATGATTCAGATTATATATAATCTGAATCATAGTGATGCCACCATATGCCATGATTTCTTGTCATATTTCCCTACGGCAAAGAGGTTATCTGCATTCTTCATAAATGTGTTAGCAACTCAATTATAAATTCCATTTTAAAGGTTTTTTTCCTGGGGTCACTAATGCCAGTTACTTTTCTTAGGATACTAGAAGGAAACATATCATTCTCAAAAGCAGAAATTAAAGCAAAATTAATAAAGAAACTATTTAAAATTTGTGGGCAAGGTTAAGGGACACCAACAAGAGATGGCAATGTTCCACTGGCCTAGCAACAGCAAAAGTTATACATATAGTTTTATAGTTTTTGGTATAATTTGCTTGTCTTTAGAAAGTATATGAATAAAATGTATGCTTACTTTGAATGTGGAGGGATGAGATTATATTCCATGGTCTGTAATAGAATAACTTATTTGCATTTTAGTGATATACCACAGAAAGGACATAATTCTACTATCAGTAAAAACACAGTAACCCAAAATGGCAACATTAGCCTGAAATTTAAGCAACATGATTATATATTAGTATTATTAAAATGTGTGTTTTTTTAATATGTGGTCCCTTAAAGATCCACCTTTACATTGTGCCTTAGAATCCTCCAGATCTGCTAAATCTCCCTTGTAAGGCACTTAGAAATATTTGTGAGAAAAGTGTGTATGCTAAAAAGCCATTTAGTGGGTTGAATGGTGGCCCTTACAAAGATATGTCTACATCCCAGAACTCGTGAAGGTAATCTTACTTGGAAAAGAGGTTCTATTTAAAAAATTTTTTAAAGGATTTATTTATTTATTTTAGAGAGAAAGAAAGAGACCCTGGGGGTGGAGGGGGAGAGAGAGAGAGAGAGAGAGAGAATCTCAAGCAGACTCCCTGCTGAGCATGGAGCCTGTGGGCTCAATCTCATGACCCAGAGCCAAAATCAAGAGTGAGATGCTTAACTAACTGAGCCACCCAGGCATCCCTGGAAAAGAGGTTTCAGCAAGTGTAAATAAGCTAAGAATCTTGAGATTATCCAGTTGAGTTCTAAATTCAATGAAAAGCATCTTTATTATGTTAATGGAGAAAAGATGCAGAAAAAAAGGAGAAAGCCATGTGAAGATGGAGGCCAAGAAGTGTCTGGAGCCACCAGATGCTGGAAGAGGTAAGAAAGGATCCTCCCTTAGACTCTCTGAAGAGTATGGCCCTGCCAACACCTTGACTCCAGAAATGTGAAAGAATAAATTTTGTTCTTTTAAGCCACCATGTTTGTGGTGATTTGTTATGGCAGCCCAAAGAAAATAATACAGTTACCCATAAACATTCTACTTCAGCACATTTTCTTGATGAAAATGACACTAGGTATTCAGGGCATAAAGAATGATTATGGCATAATTCTTTTAAGAACTCACTTTCTAGAGGGCAAACAGATATATATACAATTAGCTCAGTGTAATAATACTGAGTTAACAGTAGGAGAGGAACACAGAGGAAGAAGTTACAAATTTTGGCGAGACTATTAACGAAATGTCAAGTGGTCTGATGAGGTTGGAGAATAAGATTGCGTGACGGAAAAACACAAGTAATGAGACTGTAAAAGATCATAGGGATAGACTTAATGATTTTGATTACTATTTTAAAGAGTTTAGGACTTCGTCCTGTAGGTTTGGGATGGTTAACTTTAAGTGCCAACTCAAAGAGATAGGTAGTTGCTACCTGGAATTTGATGTTTAGATGGATTATGAAGCATAATTCGCTCAGGTATTCATTCATCAAAAATTTATTGAGACCATATGTGCCAGTGGTATGCTAAGGATTTGGAATTTAGCGGTTGGCAAAAGAGACACAAATCCTGCCCTCATTGAGGATATAAACTAAAAGGGAAAAAGAACCTTGGTTGATGAGCCATGGGCATGTAGGGAGAGGACATGCTTCTAGTTTATTTATTAACCATGCGTTGGGAAATTGGGAGCTACTGAGGGTTTCAAGCTGAGTAGAGATCTGAATATAGCTGTGTTTCATGAGGATCACTCAGTGTCGTGAAGGATGAATTGGCCTGAGAAGACACCCAAGACAAAGAAAACTATAAAGGACTATTGTAACAATCTTGGAAGAAATTATGAGGATCATAATTGAGGGGGAAAAGTAGGAATGGGGGAAAACGGTGCGATTAAAATTATATCCCGAAGAAAGAGTGACAAGGTCTTGCAATTAACTGGGTACAGGCAGTGCAGATGTGGAAACCTCTGATCATCTTTAACTTAGATTATTACTGATCTATGGCAATCTTGATTGTAAGATGCTCCATTACTGTATCTATCACTAAAAAAGAAAACAAAAACTCTATTAAACTACGACACAGTGCTTTCTTACCCCTTAGAATTTTTATCTTGAACAAACTGGAAGGACTATTTTGAATTTTAGAAAGAAAATGTTTAAGTCACATTTCACTCTTCCGAAAAGGAAAATGTAAAAGAAATTGGCTAAAGCATTCCTAAAATACTTTCCCATTCAGAATCTAAATCATACAAGTCATTTTCTACTCAAAATTATCAAAATCCATTCTGTCCATACAGTATTATCCTCTGTGGCAACAAGAGTTCTCTCTTATTGTTTCAGAGACTGTCTTTGAAGTTATAAGCTTTGATGCTGGCATTTGTTGATCTTACAAGAACATGTCAAAGGAAGGCTTTTAGACAATGCCTAGGATTTATATGCCTTCAAGTGATCCTTAAAATTTTTCTTGACGAAAGGTCAGGGAATTGCCATTGTCCAGCTATATCAACAAGAGTAATTAAGACATTCATGCATGAATGAGCAATGAAAATTATATTACAACTGTGTCCTGGGCCAACAATAATTAGAAGATGTCATCAATTATGAGATACATCCTGATTTCAGAGATGTGAAAATGAGGGCAGAAAGTGCACTTTAGCATTGATGAAATCTGTGAATGATGACATTAAATAAGATCGGCAGCACATGGGGGGTAAAGATCTAAATTAAATTACATCTTATTATCATTTCACTAGAAAAACAAATGTCATGTAAACTCTCAGAACATGATAGAGAAATGAGTGATGTTAGACATTTTACATATATGCTTCCTTAAACAATGGGCTAAAATATTTTGGTAAGATTCCTGGGTAAATTTGTTCGTAATTAAGTGTGTGTACATTTCACTGAAATGTGTATTGAGGCTCAGGGCGCCTGAGTGGCTCAGTTGGTTAAATGTCTGACTCTTGATTTTGGCTCCGGTCATGATCTCGGGGTCGTGGGATTGAGTCGGCACACACTGAGCATGGAGCCTGCTTGGGATTCTCTCTTCTCCCTCTCCCTCTGCCCTATGCTCTCTGCTCTTTCTCTAAAAACAAACAAACAAACAAATGTGTACTGAGGCTCTCTGTATTTCCTTCCTCAGGGACTTTCACGGGGATCGTGACGTGTACTTTGTCTGACAGAGATCACTCTTGGGCCAGGCAGCAGAACCCACAGAAACACTCCTGGCTGCTTCTGTAAGCTACTGAATCTAAATAAAACAGCAAACCTCACAGGTGCATTCACCTGGCTACCGTTGACACCTTTAGGTGGTTTTCGTTTTTTAACAAAAGCTCGTCAGAGTCTGTACTAAAAGGTACTGTATAAATAAAAAATAAAGAAGAATTGCATTTGAAGAATTACAGGTGACAGTTTAACCAGGGTTAGAGGAAACCAGGTAGTGAAGTAGAAATTTAAACTGTTCTTATTTTCTATTACGTTTTAGTTAGGTTAGTTGTTTTGCAACTGTTTTATTTTGAACTCACGTATTTCAACTTAGTTTGTGGGTTTTTTTATTTTGTTTTTATAGCAGTGAATGAGAAAGTAGTTATTTTTAACTCCAAGCTGACACCTTGAAAACATAGTGAAACAAGCTGTCTTTCAGAAAAGAAAATGAATTAAATTAAAATAAACTTCTATGATTAGTGGGAAGGGCTGTGATATGCATACTTTGGAGTTAGGCAAAATTAAGACCACTAACACCACGCTCTCCTTGCTGTGCGAATTTGGCAAAATGTTTACCCTTCTTGAGCTTCACTGGCAAAATGGATATATATGCCAGTGTTTTGTTTGTAGTGACTAAATATGATAAATAACATAAGATTCTTAGCACATAGTAGATGATCAGTAAGTAGCAGCTGCCATTATTACCATTGTTACCATAGTGTGGCATCACATAGTTTCAGCAGTTAGATGGTTTCTTTAGTTTACACCCGGAAGCTTCACCTTTGGGGTCTGGAAGGGCAACAGCAAGCCACTTTAGACAAGGTCTGTGTGCTTTGTTATTACATCAAAGCACATAAAACAGCCATTTTTGTAGGTCAAAAATGGCACAACCCCCAACAATTTCATAGGGTCACCTAGTATTATGAGACTTGTTTAGTATGTCAATTTGTTATGTGCCATTTTGCTTTTTTTTTTTAATCACTGCTCTTTAAAACCAACATGAAAAATCCATCACTGCTGGATGAGAAGTCAATCTGGATAGTAACAATCTTTTCAATGTTTTATCTTTCCAGTGGTGTTTTATATTTTGACAATGAAATAACTCGAGTAGTTACTACAGCAAACTAGAAAAATTAGAAAACAAATTTAGGAAAAAGCATGAGAAATAACAATTGATAAACAAAATGTGTAACACAGTTTCGTCTTTATTTACATCACTATATCAGGCCTTGTGGGTATTTGGGGGATGACCGAGAAAGAGTAGAAAGGCGCTGCCCCCCGTGTCTGCAATCTTGCCCTTTCCTCTGTGCTGAATACAACTCTGTTTATTAAACGGCTTCTAAGCCGAGACTGAGGGGAGAGAGGTGCTAAGTAGGGGAGACACTGAAAGTTACCCTACGACAAAATGTGATACCTGACAATCATCTCATACATTGCATTGCACATTCTCCTACATTGTCCTCTGATATTTGAACCCCAAAAAGCCAGAAGTGAACATGCGCTACTGGTACTGATATGGTTGGTTTATCATTCCTGGCAACTGTTAGGCTTCCTAATCCTACCTATCAAAATTACACTGATATGTTTCAGAGTTCCTTGTCACTCTCAGATAAATGCTAATTTGACCTTAGGTGCATCAGATTTGGCCTTCCAACAAGAACTCTTTTCCCTGAGTAGAGTTTTGTGTGTTTTGATGAGGATAAGGAGTAAAGTGCAAGTGATTGAAAAGTGTGCTTTTCCTACAGAATTTCACTGCCATCTGACCCCAGAAGTTCAGGAAATGAAAACAAATCAATTGTTGGCTTCAAGTTTTTCCAACCAAGCTGTACTTCAGATGTCTTAACTCCAGTTTAGGTAAGTTAAACAAAGACAAAATAATGGGAGGCGTTGCACTGAGGAACTCTCCCCTTTCAGGAATTCAATCATTAATAAATAATCACTTTTAATTCCATGTTTGCCCAGGCTAGACCACAACTGATTCTTATTAGGGGAGTATTTGATGGTAACAAATGATCTCATATGTATTTTTAAAGAAAAAAAATATATATAAGGGTGTGTGTGTGTGTGGGCGTGCGCGCACGTGCGCGTGTGCTGGGAAATGACTGCAAGAAAAAGGTTTTAATTTTTAAAAATGAGTGTGTTTCACAGAAGGGTGGAAAAACTAATGGGAAGTAAATAGAAATGTGAATACATTTGTAAAACTGAGGTTCAGAATACAATCAGACATTTCGATGACAGATGTACTTATTTTTTTTAATAACATGTTTACTTCTCGAAATAAAAGTTACTTTTTTTCCCTCTTTCAATAAAACCTGTTTATCTTGTTCTACAGCAGCCAATGGCTCAGAAAGAAATATTTTCTCCAGAATGTTTTGTTCTGGAAAACAGGGTCATTTTAACACTTGATAACCCCGCTAAAAGGACTTAAAACATTTGTAGACTATACACAGATGAAAGGACTTTCAACCTTCTGATATTTATTACCATTTCAGCTGCAAAGAAAATAATACTTGCTTAACTAATTTTTTTTAAAGAAATGTGTGTTACTTAACCACTGGGTTAGAATGAATATGGGTATTTTCCCTGTATTCTGTAAACCTCCAACTCCTGTGACTGTGTACAATCTACTGCTTCTCAAAAGTTGTTCAGCAATATACTAGACCTCTATACCACGCTGCAAGGAAAGAAAGGGTTAGGTGGCCAAATGAGCTTGAGGACACTGTGTATTATATTCTCTTACTCAGGATTTCACCAACCTCCGTTGGTGAGGCTGCCCAGGGTCCCGTGTCTTCAGATGCACTCTCAGAAAGCCATTCAAAGTCTTCCCACCTCTTTGATCCTAGGGTACTTTTCCTAGTCTCTGGGCATTTTTTTTTCCTCTAATGTTTCTGTGCTAGCTATTTCATCTACTCTCTATAAACCTCTCCTATTCCTTCCCTGGGGCTATAAAGATGATCTTTTATCTGTCCTAATGGGTGTAGTAAAAAGGAAGAAATACTCGGAACTGAACATAAGTAAATATTAGGAAAAATATCATCCCAACACATTCTTCTAAAAATCCTTATCTTTTCTGCAAAGAAATTTTACTTTTAATCCAGGTATCACTTCTACCATCATCTCAAGAGGGTAGGACTTGTGTCTTTGTCACAAATAGGGTTTTGAGAACTCCTACTCCAATAGCACCAGCTGGCTGTGTGGGACTTTTCCCTTGGTGTAGAGTAGGGGAGCCTCATTATAGAACACATATCTCATCTCCTTTGTTTGTAGGTTACCACATGTTTCCTCAGGAGAGTCTCAGTCCTGTTCTCCAGGAAGCTCAGCTAGAGGCTCAAGGGAAATGTTCCTTGTCTGGGATAACCCTATAATAGGCCTTGAGTAATTGTCAGGGGAGTAAAATAGCGGATTGGAGGAGATGATCAATATGCAGTTCTTCAACCTGATCCCAACTATGACCTTATCCTCCTCATTTATCAGACACCTGATGTAAGAAATCAAACAGATTCAGCTCAGCCTGGCTTTTATGGAACTAGTGGAGCTCCACTCTCTGATCCTACTCATTTCTGTGGATCCCCACAACCACTTGTTTCAGCAGATCAGAAATTGCAGCAACTGGAGTCTGTCCATAAACAAATACCATCTACATGGCTACTGTATTCCCCTAGATAAAAATATCAACCCTGCAGCCTTTCAAAGAGGGCTGTTTACCATTAAGGAAAAAAAAAAAGTCTATTTGCTCCATAACCAGGACAAAAAGAAGTGTGCTTGCACTTCCCTAAGCCTTAGAAACACTATCCCATCAGGATGAGCAGTATTAGGAACTCTACCCTTGGTCTTAGTGTCTCCATTTGTGCCCCAGGCCACCACATTGGAAGCAAATTTAGTGTTTGACCATTTGAGGACACTCATGGGTCTCTTTGCCTTAAGCCAGTTTTGGAAGGTCAATGGCTGCTCTACTAGGCTTCCCATAAAGCCAGAAAAATGTCAATCAAGACTTTTAACTAGGTAAGAGCCCATCTAAGTGTTAGAACCAGAACTGGAACCTCTGGAATCATGCACCTCTCATTTTTCTTCTTAATTCAGACTTGAAAATAAGGCTTTAAAAATCACCTTCAATGCCTTCCTTTTAGGTGTTTTCTTGGGAATCTGAGAATTTAACTTGTTGGCAAATTTACAAGGCTATATTTTCCCTTCTTCTTTTCTTATGCCTGCCATCCTGCATATGCCCAAAGTTACAGGCATTTTTTTTTCAGTGTTCTAAAATTCATTGTTCATGCACCACACCCAGAGCTCCCAGCAATATGTGCCCTCCTTAATATCCACCACTAGGCTCACCCATCCCTCAACCCCTCCCCTTTTTGTAGTACTCTCTGTGGCTAACCTCATCACAGTCCACTGGTATTTCTGAAATCAGCAGTGACTGATAAGATCCTATAAGGTGGTGGTTGAGAGAGTAAGCTCCAGAATCAAATAGATTGGATTTAAATCCAATTATTAGAAGTGCAACCTTTTACGAGAAAATTAACTTCCCTAATTATTTCCTTTAATTTAAGCTTTACTTTCTTTATCTAAAATAACTGTACCCACCACATAAGGTAAAAATAAAGGAAATAAGACACTAAGAATTTAAGTGACTGATACATTTATAATAGCATTAAAAATCATGATAGACCATGTTTATAAATTGTATTAAAAAGTAGTCTGTAAATGTCTGTAAATGAAATTGCTGGCTAAGTGACAGCATTTTGTTTTTTGTGGAAGTCAGCAAGATAATCCTAAATTCACATGGACATGTAAAAGACTAAGGATAGTGAGACCACCTTTAAGGAACAGAAAAAAAAATAAGAGAACTTTGTGACACTGTTACAAGGATAGGCTAACAGACCAGTAGAACAGAGTAGAGAATCCAGAAATAGACTCATACACATAAGGACAAAAGAAGCCCTAAAAAGGAGCGGGAATAGAGTAACCTATTCAGTAAATTATACTGAATTAATTAAATATTAATTTGGAAAAAAACATGAAATAATATCTATCTCAAATCATACACAAAGATCAAGGGATTGCAAGTTAAATATGAAAGATAAAATAATACAATTTCTAGAAGATAATAAAGGAGCATTTCTTCATAACAGGAAAAAATCTTAAATAGGGCGCAAACAGTATTAACCATAAAGGAAATGATGATCAAACTATTCTACACTAAAATTAAACACTCCTCTTCTACAAAAGAAACCATTAACAGAGGGATATGACTGGTCACAAGGGAGAAAATATTCGCAACACCTTTAACTGGTAAAGATTAAACTGCTTTAATCTTTAAATTAAATGCTTAATTTAAAGATTACTTTAATTAAATTACTTAATTAAATTAAATTAATTTAAATTAAAGATTTAATTTAAAGATTATATATAAATCAATAAGCAAATGACAGACAATACAAATAAATGGGCAAGAAATCTGACATTAGACTCCATAAAAGACACTCATAAATATCTAAGATGTTCCTTAAACCTTAGTCTTCAGGAAAATACATATTAAAATCTCAGTGAGATTAACTGTACTTGGCCATTGTGTATAATCTTTTTTATATATTGCTAGATTCTATTTGCTAATATTATGGTAAGGATTTTTATGTCTGTATTCCTGAGACCTATTGTCTAAAGTTTTCTCCTTCTTTGGACTGTCTCTCTCTCATTTTGATATCATGGTAATACTTTACATTAACTGAACTGGGAATTGTTCCCTCCCTTTCTAATTGCTGGAAGATTTCATGTAGAATTGGTGTTAGTTCATTAAGCATTTCGCAGAATTCTCCAGTGAAACCATATGGGCCTGGAGATTTCTTTTTTTGGTAGTTTTTAAATTAGTAATTTAATCTCCTTAATAGTTATAGGTCTGTTCAAATTATATATTTCATATTGGGTGAGTTGTAGTAGTTTGTGTTTTTCAATGCAGAGTTCCATTTTATCTAAGTTGTCAAATTTATGTGTGCAGAGCTGTACATAGTAAGCCTTTATTATTCTTTCGGTGTCTGCAGAATATGTGGTGATATTCTATTTCATTCCACATATTGGTAATTCATGTCTTCTCTCTTTCTTTTGTCAGTCTTGTTAGAGATTTGTCACTTTCACTGATCTTTACAAAGAACCGGGTCTTTGTTCCATTGACTTATTCTATGTTTCCATTTTAAATGTTACTGAATTCTGTTCTTATCTTCAATATTTCCTTTTTTCTGATTACTTTGGGTTTATTTTACTCTACCTTTTCTAGGTTCTTGAGGTGAGAGCTCTAATATTCTTTCAACTTAGCGGTACATTTGAAAAATTTTCATAACAAAATGTTAAGAGGAAAAAGACTTAACTCAGGCACAGGACCTTTGACAGCTTTCCTGACCTTCATGCTCACCTTCATTCTACTATAAATGTTATTATTTCCTCATCCTTTGAGTTTCTGTAATGCTTTATACATATTTTCATCATTGTATTTTAGCTATCTGTTTGCATTTGTCTCCTCTATTAAATCTGAGCTTTTTGAGGATGGAGATTATACAATTTATCTTTGTATCCTAAATACTGGCCTAGGCACTTCCTCAACCTGATAAAGATTATCTACAAATACCCTTCAGAAAAATATTATACTTGACAGAGAAAGACTGAAAAACTGAATGCTTTCCGCCTATGATTGGGAATAAGGCAAAAATGTATGCTCTCACTACTCTTACTCAAAACAGTACTGGGAGTTTTAGCCCATGCGATAAATCAAGAAAAGGACATAGAGTGTATATAGATTAAAAAAGAAGATATAGGGATGCCTGGGTGGCTCAGTTGGTTGGGCGGCTCAGGTCGTGATCCCAGGGTCCTGGGATCAGGTCCTGCATCGGGCTCCTTGCTCAGCAGGGAGCCTACTTCTCCCTCTGCCTCTGCCTGCCACTCTGCCTACTTGTGTGCTCTCTCTCTCTCTGACAAATAAATAAATAAAATCTTTAAAAAAATAAAATAAAATAAAATAATAAAAAAGAAGATATAAAACTTTACCTTTTGCGGATGACATGATTGACTACACAGAAAAATTCCCAAGGAATTTACAAAACATTCCCAGAACTCATAAGTGAGTTCGTCAAGGTTATAGGATTACAGATAATCATATGAAAATCAGTTGTATTTCTATACACTATCTATGAACACATAAATAAGGAAATTAAAAATGCAATGCCATTTCTAATCATAAAAAAGGAAATACTTAGATGTAAATATAAAATAGTAGACAGTTTGGAGCGCTTGGGTGGCTCAGTTGGTTAAGCCTCTGCCTTCAGCTCAGGTCATGATCCAAGGTCCTGGGATTGAGCCCCACATCCTCACATGAGAAGGGAGCCCCCTTCTCCCTTTCCCTCTGCTGCTCCTCCCACTTGTGCTCTCTTGCTTTCTCTCTCTGTCAAATAAACCAATAAAATCTTAAAAAAAAAAGTAGATGGTTTATATCCTAAAAAATACTCAACACTAATGAAAGAAACCAAAGACTAAATAAATCTAAATAAATGAAGAGAGATACCATTTTCATTGATTAGGAGACTCTACATAGTAAAGACATTAATTCTCTCCAAATTTATGTACAGGTTTAACATAATTGCTACCAAAATCTCTACATTTTTTATTTATAAAATTATTCTAAAAACATACATGGAAAGGCAAAGGAACTAGAATTGGTGAAACAATTATGAAATCTAAGAATATGGTAGGATGAATAAATCTATCCAATTTCAAGATTTATTATGCATGATACTGTACAGATAGCCAACAGATACATGAAAAGATGCTCAACATCACTCATCATCAGGAAAACGCAAATCAAAACCACAATGCGATATCACCTCACACCTATCAGAATGGCTAAAATAAAAAACAGAAAAAACAACAGATGTTGGTGAGGATGTGGAGAAAGAGGAACCCTCATGCACTGTTGGTGGGAATGCAAACTGGTGCAGCCACTGCAAAAAACAGTATGGAGTTTCCTCAAAAGTTAAAAATAGAATTATTATATGATCCCATAATTCCACTACTGGGTATTTACCCAAGAATATGAAAATGCTACTTTGCAAAGATATATGAACCCCTATGGTAATTGCAGCATTATTTACAAATTATTTTCACAAATTATGGAAGCAACCCAAGTATCCATCCATAAATAAATAAAGAAGATGTGTATGCAACAGAATATTACTCAGCCATAAGAAAGAATGAAATCTTGCCTATGCAATAATACAGATGGAGCTATAGAGTATAATGCTAAGTGAAGTAAGTCAGTCAGAGAAAGACAACCATGTGACTTCACTCATATGTGGAATTTAAAAAGCAAGACAAATGAACAAAAAAACTAAGAGACAAACCAAGAAACAGACTCTCAACTATAGAGAACAAACTGATGGTTGCCAGAGGGGAGGTGGGTGGGGGAATGGGTAAAGTGGGTGAAGATGATTAGAAGTGCACTTAGCATGATGAGCACTGAGTAATGTGTAGAACTAGTTAATTACTATATTGTACACTTGAAACTAATATAACACTGTATGTTAACTATACTGAAGTTAAAATTTTTTTAAATATATAGAAAAATCTGGCAGAGATAGACACATAGATCAATAGAATAGAATGTAGAATTCAGAAATAGATCCCTACTTATTTGTCTGACTGATTTTTGACAAAGGTGAAAAAGCAATTCAATGGAGAAAAGGAAACCTTTTTAACAAGCAGTGCTGGAGCAACTGGAGATCCTTGGATTTAAAAAAAAAAAAAAAGGAACTTCAACCTAAATATTACACCTTATACAAAAATTAACTCAATCGATGATGGACTTAAATGTAAAGTGTAAAACTACAAAACTTTTACAAAAATAAATAGAAGAAAATCTTTGGGGTCTAGGACTAACGAAGAGGTCTTTTTTTTTTTTTTTAAGATTTTATTTATTTATTTGACACAGAGAAAGAGATCACAAGTAGGCAGGGAGGCAGGCAGAGGGAGAGAGGGAAGCAGGCTCCCTGCTGTGCAGAGAGCCCGATGCGGGGCTCGATCCCAAGACCCTGAGATCATGACCTGAGCCGAAGGCACAGGCTTTGACCCACTGAGCCACCCAGTCGCCCCACTTACCAAGAGTTCTTAAACTTGATGTCCAATGTTCAATCTGTAGATGGAAGAATTGAAAATTTTGAACTCCACCAAAATTAAACACTTTTTGTTGGCAAAAGATCATGTTAAAGGACAAAAAGATAAGCTACAGACTGGGGAAAGGTATTTGCAAACCAGATATCCAACAAAATACTAGTATATATAAAGAACTCTCAAAACTCAAGCATAAAAAACAAACCAATTAGAAAATGGGCAACGGCAACACTTGAGGAGATATTTCAACAAAGAGAATAAACAGATGGCAAATAAGCACACAAAAAGATATTCAACATTATTAACCATTAAGGAGATGCAAATTAAATACTGCAATGATATACCACTACACACCAATCAGAATGATTTTTAAAAAATGACAAGAAATGCTCGCAAGGAAGTGAAGAAATTGAATCACTCATACATTGTTATTGGAAATGTAAAATGGTATAGCCACTCTAGAACACAATTCAATTTCTTAAAAAATTAAACATGCAACTATCGTGTGACTCAACAATTGTACTCCTGGGCATTTAGAGAAGTAAAAGCTTATATTCACACAAAAACTTATGCATAAATATTTACAGCAGCTTTATTTGTAACAGCCAAGAATTAGAAACACAGATGTCCTTCAATGGGTGAATGACTTAACAAACCATGGTACATCTGTACTATGAACTATTCTTCATTAAAAAAATTAATTGATACATGGAACAATCTAGATGAGTCTCCAGATAATTATGCAGGGTAAAAAAAAAAGCCAACCCTGAAAGATTATTTACTGTATGATTCCATTTATATAGCATTCTTGAAATGATAATTTATAGAAATGGAGAACAAATTATTAGTTGTGAGGGGTTAAAGAGGGGGTGAGATAGGAAGAAATTAGCTGTGGCTATTAATGGAGAAAATTGGGGTACCTGGGTGGCTCAGTGGGTCAAGCCTCTGCCTTCAGCTCAGGTCATGATCTCAGGGTCCTGGGATCGAGCCCCGCATCGGGCTCTCTGCTCAGCAGGGAGCCTACTTCCTCCTCTCTCTCTGCCTGCCTCTCTGCCTACTTGTGATCTCTCTCTCTCTCTGTCAAGTAAATAAATAAATCTTAAAAAAAAAATGGAGAAAATTAGTAGTGATAGGAATTCCCTTGTAGTAACAGGAACATTTCTTATCTTGACTGTATGAGTGGTAATACCCTGATATGGTATTATAGTTTTAAAAGATGCTACCATTGAGGGAAACCGGGCAAAGAGTACACAGGATCATTCTGTATAATTTCTTACAACCGCTTGCAAATCTTCAGTTGTCTCAAAAGAAAAAGTTTAATAAAAAAAAAACACAATGGAGAGAATACTACATAACACTAGAATGACTAAAACTAAAAAGATTGAAAATACCAAGTCTCTCTGCAGGTGTAAAACAATGGAAACTCTCATTACACTGCAGGTAGGATTGTAAATTGGTGTAACCACTTGGGCAACTGCAACTTGCTATCTATTAAAGTTAAACATATTTGTACAATATGGCCAGCAATTTCACTTTTAGATTTATATCCAACAGAAATGTTTAGAAATGTGTTCCAAAAGACAAACATTTTTCTTAATTGTCTCAAATTAGAAACAATCTAAATATTCTTTAACAGTAGAATGAATAAATTATGATATATTCATACAAGAAAACATTATACCATGATGAAAATTAACAAAATAAACAGCATTAATGAGTTTTGCAAATATAATGTTGATTAAAAAATTCAAGTATATTAAACAGTATACACTGTATGATTCTACATATATAAATCTCAGAAATGGGCAGAACTAACTTGTGATATTAGAAGTTTGGATAGAGGTTATCTTTGGGAAGGAAGATGGGGTTAGTGACTGAAAGTGGCATAAAGGGGATTTCTGGGGTTCTTAACGCAAGTGTGTTCACTTTGTCAAATTCATTAGGCTGAACTTTATGACTTGATATGAACAGCAAGTGCACTTTTCTGTATGTATATTATACAGTTGAAAAGGTGTTTTTTATTTTATTTATTTTTTTATAATATTATTTATTTATTTATTTGACGAGAGAGAGAGAGAGAGAGAGAGAGATCACAAGTAGGCAGAGAGTCAGGCAGAGAGAGAGGAGGAAGCAGGCTCCCTGCTGAGCAGAGAGCCCGATGCGGGGCTTGATCCCAGGACCCTGAGATCATGACCTGAGCTGAAGGCAGAGGCTTTAAACCACTGAGCCACCCAGGCTCCCCTGAAAAGGTGTTTTTTAAAACATGATAACAACTTCAGGAAAAACTGGCAAATCCATTCTTTATGACAAACTTTACTATACCTCTACCCATAATTGCTAGATCAAGTAGGAAAAAAATGTTGAGGATATACAAAATTTAGACAATACAATTAACGACCTTACCTAATAATTAGAACACATAAATGTTTATGAAATGTAACCACATACAATGTCTTAACATTTTATCTGTACTCTAAAATCCTTTCCTCTCTCTGAGGCTTAAGCTTTTTGTGTACAAAAGCAGGACATTTGGATTTATCTCTTTTTTTCTATCCCACAGCATATTCTCTGCATTAGCAAACTCAAAGCCAATTGTTTGAATTGAAATAGATTGTTTGAATAGAAAATGGGAATTCCACATACAAAACAATTTTAAGCTAGTATCTCAAAATATTTACTAAGCACCTACCTTGTATGAAGCACTGTGTTAACTTGTAGGGATACAAAGATACACGATACAGGATTCTTGGCTTTGAGAAATTCACCATCCAGTAGAGGAGATTGATACATAAAACAATGATATCCATTGATGTGCTGGAGCTAGCTGATAAAGGCTCATGAGAGCCAACGGTTGACTACTTAGGAATTTTTGCCAGTCAGTTGTTAAAATCAGTGATAGCTTCAAACTGGCCAAGGTGAGAGTATTTATAACAATGGAAATCAACAAATGCTACTAATGAGAGATCCCCCACACCCTTCAAGGAGCTACCAGCTCACTACTAATTGTATCATAAAACAGCTTGATAAATATTTTGCAATACAAAAGGAACTATCTGTTGTGAGTGCACAGAAAAGGCTCAAGAAATCGGGAGAATCAAGTTCCAGAATATTCCACTAGATAGGTTCAATTTGACTTGTCTGTCACAAAGTGAATAGAAGTTTGTCATAATTATAAAGATGGCCATAACATTCCAACAGAGGGGACTGTATGTGAAAATCGCTGAGATATGAGTCGTATTACAGGGATAGGCCTGCATCACATAGTTGTTTGGGTTATACGTTATACAAAAGCACTGTATCTAATGGGTTTTAATTCACATCTTCATTGTTTTTCAATTTTGCATGTTTTATTTACAACCATTGAATCCAGGAGCTTTTTTTCTGACAGATGTACTGCTTAAGGGGCATACATTTACCTTTTTAAAAAGTTACATTATGGTTAATCTCATTTTATAGTTAATATCTACAGTTACTCCATCGGAATTTTTGCTGAGTTCCCAGTTTAAGTCTACAAGTACTTTCACTAAGACATGATTCACATGTAATTATATTTAATAATTAATATTTAATAATACTTATCCATTTGTTGTAACAAAATCCAACTGGAGTAACAGTTTTGTTATAACTTTTTGTTATAACTTTGTTATAATTTTGTTGCAACTTGTTTGTTATAACTGTTAATAACAGTTTTGTTATAACTTCTGCTATTGACAAATGAGGAAATATACTAATATAGGTGCTTTTTCCTTGAAGGAGAAGTGTGTTTTTCTAATTCCCAAAAAGGTACTGTATGGGTGGTCAGAGCCTGGTGGGGGAGAAAGAAGTGGAGGGTACTAGTGCTCAGGGCATGGGAATAGAAGTACTTTCACCTTATGTGCCTGTTTCTTGAAAGTTAGGATATAATGTTTTCTATTCAGTCATTCATTTATTTCCTAGTTCCTGTTGGCCTACTATACACAATTTAAATTCTGTAGAAGT
Source organism: Potos flavus (assembly GCA_028534135.1). Classification (NCBI taxonomy): domain Eukaryota; kingdom Metazoa; phylum Chordata; class Mammalia; order Carnivora; family Procyonidae; genus Potos; species Potos flavus. Next base: position 68,088,791 of record CM052896.1, read on the forward strand.
TATATGAAGCACATAACAGGAAATCAAGTAATGTATCATTGAATTAATTAAAGAATTCCCAAAATTTCTTAAAGAAAATTCTAACCCTTACTGTCCCAAGAACTCTGGAAAAAAGCACTTGTGATCACCACTCATGAAATCTCCAACAAATCCAGTAACACAAAACAATGTGAATTTATACAACCTATATGAAACAAGGATGTTAAAATTGCATTTAAAAATAACTTTTGTTTTTATGTACCCTTTTAAAGATTTATTTATTTATTTATTTATTTGACAGAGAGAGAGATCACAAGGAGACAGAGAGGCAGGCAGAGAGAGAGGCGGAAGCAGGCTCCCTGCTGAGCAGAGAGCCCGATGCGGGGCTCGATCCCAGGACCCTGAGATCAGGCCTGAGCCGAAGGCAGAGGCTTAACCCACTGAGCCACCCAGGCGCCCCTGTTTTTATGTACCCTTTTAAACTGACATTTTTATTTATACTAGAACCACAGTATTTTTCATTTTACAAGCATGAAACCATAGGCCCAAAGAAATATACTGGGTTAACTAAGATCACACAGCTTGTAACAGCAGAAATACAGCTAGAATTTTTTTTGATGATTGTTATCCTTGCAGTGATTCCTAAAGACTTGGGTGTTTTTCTCTTTACAATGATAGAGTGGATCTTTCTGGGTGATCTTGGCTGTTGAATTGTCCTAAAGAAGACAAATAGTCAGAAGATAAAGGGAACTGTGTCAAATTGGAGGCCTAGAATAGTTTACTGAATGAAAAAGAAGAATTCTCTCAAATTACCTGGATGTCATGCTCATATTTTAGAAGACTGTTGAATATTGAGATGGGTAAAATCTTCACTAAGGATAGGCAATGCATTTGCAAACAATGGCAATGAGAGCAGATAAAAGAGATTACTTAAATGCCTTAAAAAACTACATCTGTGTGATCTTTGTGCCCCAAATTACCTTTAAAATTCATGCAATTGAATTAAAAGTTGTTATAGTATTACTTAGAACATCATTATGTATTTGCACTCTAGTAACCATTTATTTTAAATTTGGGGGGATATTTGTTTTAATTTTGACACAGTTCTTAGAAGTAGTGTTTTATGACTCTCTTTACTACTTGATTTTTCTTAGGATAAAATGTCTGATTAGTTGCTTTGAATAGCTATGAATGCTGAGCTCTTTTAGCTGATTAAGGAATTTTCTTATGTGATAACATTCCCATCATCTGGGATTTTTATGGTTTTTTACCAGCAGTGCTCAAAGGCAAGAAGTATTTGATTGTGCTTCCACACCTAAAGGCATAAGGAATCACAGAATTAGGAGCCAGGAGCCAGATGAGAGTAATGCTACAGGTATGTAGTTGAACCTAGATGAATTTAGGACTCCTGGTCTGGAATACAATGTCAATACTTTTATCAATTGACATTTAAAAAGAGTATAATGGAATATTATGTAGCCAGAAAAAAGCATGAGCTCTTGCATTTGTGACAGCATGGATGGACCTAGAGGGCATCATGCTAAGTTAAATAAATCAGACTGAGAAAAATAAGAAATATATGATTTCACTCATATGTGGAATCTAAAAAACACAAGAAATGAACAAACAAACAGAATCAGACCTATAAGTACAGAAAACAAACTGATAATTGCCAGAGGAGTAGGGGGTGGGAGTGTGGAGGATGAGTCAAATAAAAAGGATTAAAAGTCTACTTATAACTGTGTTATGTTAGTTTTGGGTATACAATATAATGATAACAATTCCATACATTACTCAGTGCTCATCACATAAGCGTACTCTTAATTCCCTTCATATATTTCACCCATCCCCCCACCCACCTCTCCTCTGGTAACCATCTGTTGTTCTCTATATTTCAATGGGTTTGTCTTTGTTTGTTTGTTTTGTTCCTTAAATTTCACATATGAGTGAAATCATATAGTATTTGTCTTTCTCTGACTGACTTATTTCACTTAGCATTATACCCTCTGGATTCATCCATGTTGTTGCAAATGGAAAGATTTTGTTCTTTTTTATGGCTGAGTAATAGTCCACTGCATATATATACCACATCTTCTTTATCCATTCATCTATGGATGGATACTTGGGCAGCTTCCATAATTTGGTTATTGTAAATAATGCTGCAATTGCCATAGGGGTGCATATATCTTTTCAAATTAGTGTTTTCATATTCTTTGGGTAGATACCCAGTACTGGAATTATGGGATCATATGGTAATTTTATTGTTAATCTTTGAGGAACTTCCATATTGTTTTCCACAATGGCTGCACCAGCTTGCATTTCCAACACTAGTGCATGAGGGTTCTTTTTTCTTCATATCCTTACCATTTCCTGTGTTTTTCATTTTAGCCATTATGGCAGGTGTGAAGTGATATCCCACTGTGGCTTTTATCCCTGATAATTAGTCATGTTGAGCATCTTTTCATGTGTCTGTTGGCCATCTGTATGTCTTCTTTGAAAAAAATGCCTATTCATATCCTCTACCCATTTTTAATTGGATTATTTGTTTTTTGGTATTGAATTATGTAAGTTCTTTATATATTTTGGATATTAAACCCTTATTAGATATATCATTTGCAAATATCTTTTCCCATTCAGTAGAATGTCTTTTTGTTTTGTTGGTCATTTCCTTCACTTTGCAAAAACTTTTTATCTTGAGGTAGTCCCAGTAGTTAAATGTCACTTTTGTTTCTCTTGCCAAAGAAGACAAATCTAGAAAAATGTGTCTATAGCTGATGTCAAAAAGATTACTGGCTATGTTCTCTTCTAGAAATTTTATGGTTCAAGGTCTCATATTTTTGTCTTTATTCCATTTGAGTTTATTTTTGTGTGTGGTATAAGAAAGTAGTTTAGTTTCCTTCTTTTGCATATAGTTATCCCATTTTCCCAACACCATTTGTTGAAAAGACTGTCTTTTTCCTATTGTATATTCCTGCCTCCTTTGTCATAGATTAATTTTCCATAAAAGAATGGGTTTATTTCTGGGCTCTCTATTCCCTTTCATTGATCTCTGTGTCTATTTTTGTGCCAGTACCATTCTGTCTTGATTACTACAGCTTTGTAGTATGTCTTGAAATCTAGGATTGTGATATCTCCAATTTTGTTCTTCCTCAAGATTGCTTTGGTTATTCACAGTCTTTTGTGGTTCCATACAAATTTTAGGATTATTTGTTCTAGTTCTATGTAAAATGTTGTTGGTATTTTGATAGGAGTTGAATTAAATCTGCAGATCGCTTTGGATAGTATGGACATTTTAACTATTGGTTCTCCCAAGCCATGAGCATGGAATTTCTTTCCATTTGTTTGTGTCATGTTTAATTTATTTCATCAGTATTTTATAGTTTTGAGAGTATAGGTCTTTTATCTCCTTGGTTAAGTTTATTCCTAGGTATTTTATTCTTTTTGAGGTAATTGTAAATGAAATCATTTCCTTAATTTCTCCTTCTACCACTTCATTGTAAGTATTTCAAAATTCAACAAATTTCTATATATTAATTTTGTACCCTCAACTTTACTGAATTCATTTCTCAGTTCTAGTAGTTTTTTGGTGGAGTTTTGAGGGTTTTGTATATATAGTATCATATCATCTGCAAATAGTGAAAGTTTTACCCCTTCATTACCAATTTGGATACCTTTTCTTTTTCTTTTCTGATTACTGTGGCCAGGACTTCCAGTACCATGTTGAATAAAGTGGTCAGAGAACAAGACATCCTTGTCTTGTTCCTGATCTTACAGGAAAAGCTCTCAGGTTTTTCACCATTAACTATGATGTTAGCTAGGATTTGTTTATATATGGCTTTTATTATGTTGAGATATGTTCCCTCTACACCTACTTTGTTCAGAGTTTTTATCATAAATGGATGTCATACTTTGTCAAGAGCTTTTTCTTCATCTATTGAAATTAATGTTATTGATCATGTTGATTGATTTGCAAATATTGAACCACATGTACATCCCTGGGATAAGTCCCACTTGATCATAGTGAATAATTTTTTAATGTATTGTTGGATTCAGTTTGCTAATATTCTGTTGGGGATTTTTTTGCATCTATGTTCATCAGAGATATCAGTCTGTAGTTCTCTTTTTAGTTTCTTTATCTGGTTTTGGTAGCAGGGTAATGCTGGCCTCACAGAATGAATTTAGAAGCTTTCCTTCCTCTCTTATTTTTTTTTCCCCAAATACTTTTATTTTATTTTTTCAATATTACAAGATTCACTGTTTATGTACCACACCCAGTGCTCCATGCAATATGTGCCCTCCTCAATACCCACCACCAGGCTCGCCCCTCCCCCGACCCCCCTCCCCTCTAAAACCCTCAGTCTGTTGCTCTGAGTTCACAGTCTCTCACGGTTCTTCGCCCCTCCTTCCTCTCTTATATTTTGAAATTTTTTGAGAAGAATAGGTATTAACTCTTCTTTAATTGTTTTGTAGAATTCACATGTGAAGTTGTCTGGTTCTGGACTTGTGTTTGTTGGGAGTTTTTTGATTACTGATTCAATTTTATTGCTAGTAATTGGTCCATTCAAATTTTCTATTTCTTCTTGATTCAGTTTGGATAAGTTATATGTTTTTTGAAATTTATCAACCTCTTCTAGGATATCCAATATCATGGCATACAATTTTTCAAAATATTCTCTTATATTCCTATGTATTTCTTTGATGTTGGTTGTCATTTCTCCTCTTTCATTTCTGATTTCATTTACTTGAGTCCTCTCTCTCTCTCTCTCTCTCTCTCTCTGTCTTTGATATGTCTGGCTAAAGGTTTATCAAATTTGTTTACCTTTTCAAAGAACAGCTGATTTCATTGATCTGGGTTTTCGTTGTTGTGTTTTAGTCTCTATTTCATTTATTTCTGCTCTAATCTTTATTATTTCCATCCCTCTGCTGGTTCTGGGATTTGTTTGCTCTTCTTTTTCTAGCTCCTTTAGGTATAAGTATAGATTATTTGATTTTTTCTTGATTCTTGAAATAGTCCTGTATTGCTATAAACCTCCCTCTTAGAAAAAGCTTTTGCTTCATCTGCAAAGATTCTGGACCATTGTGTTTTCACTATCATTTGTCTCCATGTATTTTCTTATTTCCTCTTTGACTTCTTGGTTGACTCATTCATATTTAGTAGCATGTTATTTAACTTCCATGTATTTGTGTTCTTTTCAGACTTTTTCTTGTGATTGATTTCTAGTTTCAGAACATTGTGGTCAGAAAAGATGCACGATATGATTTCAATCTTTTTGAATTTGTTGAGATTTTTTTTGTGGCCTGGAATGTGATCTATTCTGGAGAATATTCCCTGTACACTTGAAAAGAAAGTTTTGGGATTGAACTGTTCTGAATATATGTTAGATCTATCTGTTCCAGTGTGTCATTCAAAGCCATGGTTTCCTTGTTGTTTTTCTCTCTGGATGATCTATCTATCCATTAATGTAAGTGGGGTGTTAAAGTCCCCTAGCATTATTGTATTACTATCAATTTCTTCCTGTATGTCTGTTAATAGTTGCTTTATGTATTTGGGTGCTCACAAGTTGGATGCATAAATATTTACAATTGTTATGTCTTCTGTTGGATTGTTCCCTTTATAATTACATTGTATCCTTTTTTGTTTCTTTTCTTTGTTTTAAAGTCTATTTTGTTTGGTGTAAGTATTGCTACCTCAGCATTCTTTTCACTTCTATTTGCATGATAAATGTTTTTCTATTCCTTCACTTTCAATCTGCCATGAACCTTTAGGTTTGAAATGAGTCTCGTGTAACCAGCCTATAGATGGGTCTTGCTTTTTTATCCATTCAGTCACCTTATCTTTTAATTGGAGCATTTAGTCAATTTACATTCAAAGTAATTATTGATAGATATGTACTTATTGCCATTTTGTTATTTGTTTTATAGTGGTTTTTGTAATTTTTCTCTGTTCCTTTCTTCTCTTGCTCTCTTCTCTTATGGTTTGATGGCTTTCTTTAGTGATATGCTTGGATTCTTTTCTCTTTAGTTTTTGTATGTGTATTGCAGGTTTTTGATTTGTGGTTACCATTACGTTTATATATAACATCCTATGCATATGGCAGTCTACAGTAGAATAATGGTTGTTAAAGTTTGAAACCATTCTAGAGACGGCTAGGTGGCTCAGTCTGTTAAGCATCTGCCTTCAGCTTGGGACATGATCCTAGAGTCCTGGGATTGAGCCCCACATCGAGCCCACTCAGGTTCTTTGCTCAGTGGGGAGCCTGTATCTCCCTCTGCCTGTAGCTCCCATGGCTTGTGCTCTCTCTCTCTCTCTCTCCCCCTGACAAATAAATAAATAAAATCTTTAAAAAAAAAAGTTTAAACCATTCTAAAAACACTAAATTTGTATTCCCTGCCCCAAGTTTTATGTATATGATATAATACTTTACATCTTTTTATTTTGTAAATCTTTTGACTGATTTTTATAGATATATTTGATTTTACTGCTTTAGTGTTTTAACCTATGTACTGGTTTTATAACTGATTAATCTACTATTTTTTTATGTTTGTATGTATGTACCTGTGAAATATTTTCCTCTCCTAATTTTCTTGCTCCTGATTATGGCCTTTTTTTTTTTTTCCACTCAAAGAATTCCCACTAATGAATGTTTCTTGTAAGGGTAGTTAAGTGGTGATGAATTCCTCCAACTTTCGTCTGGGAAACTCTATCTCTCTTTCTATTCGGAATGACAGCTTTGCTGGATAGAGTTCTTGTTGCAGCTTTTTTTCAAATTAAAAAAAAAAGTTAAAAATAAAATAAGGATAACTACAAATCTAAAAAAGTTACTATCTTTTCTCTAAAAAAATAAAACAAAAAGAGTTCCACTAAAGCAATCTGATTCTAGACTGTCACATCAAGACTTTAGCAGCAACATTTTCATGTAAGTCAGAGAAGGAAAAATAAAAAATCACAAGCCAAAAAATTCTGACTGCTAATTGTTCATATCTAGGTAGTCAAGGGGTCAAAGTCAGGATTTCATAGGAAAGCAGGGTCCAAAGTCTGTGAAATTTACCAAGGTGTTTCAAAAATTGGCTGTGGTGGATTGTACAACCTGACCAAACTTTCCCTTCTCATCCCTCACAAAATTCCCTGACTTGTCCTTTTTCATCTTTTAAGGCACAATATCCTGGGGTGCCTGGTGGTTCAGTTGGTTGAGCAACTGACTCTTGGTTTTGGCTCCACTCATGATCTCATAGGTTGTGAGTTCAAGCCCTGTGTCAGAATCTGAGCTCAGCAATGTGTCTGCTTGAAGATTCTCTCTCTCTGCCACACTTCACTCACTCACTCTCTCTAAAATAAATAAATCAATCTTTTTCAAAAAGGACACAGCACCCTTCACAAAAGAGAATATATTATTTCATTTGTGCAGATATCCAAAACAGGCAAGACTAATCTTTGGTGGAGAAAATCATGGCAGTAGTTGCCTCTGGTGTCAGTGGATATGCATGGGGTTTGATGGGGCATGATGGATCTTTCTGAAGTGATGGTTATGGTCTGTATCTTGATAGGAGTTTGGTTACACAAGTTGTCAAAACTCAGCAAATGTTACAGTTGGTGTGTTCTATTGTATTACACAGTTTACATCAAAAGAAAAACATTGGACACAAACAGTGAGCTCTAGTTAATGATATGCCTGCAAAAACACTTGGGAAAAGTGTACTGATGAGATTTACTTTGAAATTAATAAAAAATAACCTGAATTGATGTGTAGATAGAGGAATAGACAGATGGATAGATGTGATAATATATAGCGAAATTGTAATAATAGAAGCTTTTTTTTTTTGTAGGCTCCATGCCCAGTTTGGAGCCCAATATAGGGATCAAACTCACACAACCCTGAGATCAAGACCTAAGCTGATATTAAGAGTCCAACACTTAACCGACTGAGCCACCCAGTTGCCCCAATAGAAGCTTTGTTTAAAAAGCTTTGCTAAATTTTTTCAACTTTACTACATATTTGAATTTTTTTGTACTATTAGGTGAAAAATTTAATTTCAGCATTAGTACCTTCAATGTATCTCTCCTAACCCTTACTCCCTAGCACTAGGATAAACTTGGCTACTTCCCCTTTTTTGTAGTCCCAGGATGCTTTGCACATATTTGCATATTGACTGATTGCATTCATGTCCTCCAATTAAATTGTGAGCTTCTTAAGAATAGGGATTACACCATTGACCTTTGTATCCCAAGCATTAGTCTAGGCATATAGTAAGACAGATACCATATGATCTCTCTTATGGAATGTGGATTCCACATTTAGTGGAATCTGAAATAAACAGATAAACCAAGCTCACAGATAGAACAGATTGGTAGTTGCCAGAGTTGGAGAGTGGGAGAAATGGGTGAAGGGGCTCAAAAGAAATAAAAGAATCTAATACTAAAAAGTTATTTGAAACCACAGCTCTGTGGCCCATCTTAATGGATATAAAATAACATTATTGTTTGTATGAAATAACATTAAAGATAAAAAAATGAGGAAAAAAGGAAATACAATACATGCAATGTACACAAACACTAAATGTACAGCTCAGTGAATTTTACGAAGTGAATTACTTGTGAAATCACCACCCAGGAACAGCAACTACAAAACTTCCCTCATATCCATTCACCATTATCTCCTATGGAAAAAGACAGCACCTATTTTACTTCTATTTTCATAAATTAGTTTTGCCTCTTTTAAAAATTCATATAAATGGAATCAGTCTTTCATTTAATACTATATCTATAAATTTAACCACCTTGTCTGTAAAAGTCATACATGCTTTCTCATGACTGTATAGTATTCTATATGAATAAAAGAATTTATTTACTTGTTTTACTTGGCTCTTTGTTTCTGTTCTAGTTTTGAACAATTAAAAATAAAGCTATAATTTTAAAAGCTCAGAAAGTATAGCATTTTAATAAATTATCATAGGCATCACATTTTCCCCTACATACAAAGGAATTTTGCTCTTACTCAGCAGGTTTAGAGAGTTGGCCATTAAAGAAATGAATAAACACAGCACGAGCCACAGAAATTCGTGATAAAATAAACATCTATGAAACATAGGCTGTGGCATACAAGGAAATACGGCTTGCTCTACAAAGTGATAGAAGAGGGAAAAAAAAGTGTAGAGGAATGTGTTGAGAAAGCAATAGTAGGTGACAATTAGGGGCTACACTATCAGAAGGCACAGGAAATCACTACACCCAAGATTATCTCTAATGAGCAATGAGAAAATAGAAAATTGGTTTCAAGAGTTGAAGAACATGGCATGAGAGCAAAGCACAACTATACTGTCGCCTAGAAGGCATTTTGCAGGACAGTGAATGACATTTTTCTTTTCTTTTACATTTCTCTGCTAGATTTTTCATTTGCCTACACTGAACTGGAATTAGAGGTTGTTTAATGACCCAGAGAGAGACCCAGCAGAACAGTCTTAGTAGAGCTGCACTGAAGCATTAAGCAAGTGCCAAGGTTAAGGTCTTTTCAGCTTAGTCTATGAGCACCGATTACTAAAACCAAGTTGAGGCTGTGTAAGCAAAATGAAAAGAAGAATGGAATAATCAACCAAATTCAAGGTAGCTGGTCCTTCCAGATAATTCATCCACAAAAAAACCTACATATAAATCTTCTTGAAGAGCTGGTTTTTATAATCAGCTCAGTGTTCTCTGATATTAGACCTTTAAGTGAGTATCCAAATGGTAAAAGCCTACTGTTCCTCAACACCATCGGTAGCTTCACTCATTTAGCACTTTTAATAAAAACTACTAGCCATTTGCTACAAATGAATCACTTCATTTATACTCTTCATTACAAAAGCACATTTGTATGAAATAACATTTTCCTATATCACTGGCCTTTATTTAGTAATTCACCCTAATCAAATGTTCAACCACCTAAAATCAAGTCAATAATTTTGTTTGTAATCTGTAACATTATCAAAATGACAAGCTACACAGACTAAGTGACATTTTCGTGTCCAAGTACTGATCCAAACCACATTTTACCTGTGCTTTTTAGGTTTCTTCAAATTTGGTTTTAATCTTATATAATTTATTTTTTAATAGATAATTTCACACTATAAAGTCCACCTATTTAAAGCATACAATTCAGTGGGCTTTTTTTTTTTTTCTATATTTGCAGAGCTGTGTAACCATCACCACAAACTAATTTTAGAACATTTTATCATCTTAAAATGTTTTCTTTTGGGCACAGTTTCAAATCATAATCATATTTTTTAATTAATAGGGAATTTCACATTTTAGGGTTTACCTCAATTCTTATTTCTTTTTCACATGGATTCAATGGCCTCAGTCTGTGTGTGTGTGTGTGTATGTGTGTGTGTTAAGAGTCAGAAAGAACAGAGATCATCTATTACAAACTTCTAATCGTATAAAAATCTTCCTGTAGCATTTTTTGTTAACAGAACTATTTTTGTCTCCTTTGCTTTTTAGGTAGCAAAAGTGTATATTTAGTTATTGGAATTGTATGATAGATTCTTAACTGGAACTGAAGGATTTTCATCCCGAGACAGCTCTTTAAAAAGGCAGCCTTGGGGTGCCTGGGTGGCTCAGTCAGTTAAGCATCTCCTTCAGCTCAGGTTGTAATCCCAAGGTCCTGGGATAGAGCTCTATGTCAGGCTCCCTGCTCAGCAGGGAGTCTGTTTCTCTCTCTCCCTTTGCCTCTCTCCCCTTACTCGTTCTCTCTCTCTCTCAAATGAAGAAATAAAATCTTCATAAAAAATACTTCAGAGTTAAGGATAAAGCTAGCAAATTTTAAATAAAAATAATAAATAAATACATACATACATACATACAGCCTTTCCAGGGGTACCTGGGTGGCTCAGTTGGTTAAGCATCTGACTCTCAATCTCAGTGTAAGTCTTACCTAAGGGCTGTGAGTTCAAGCCCAGTGGAGAGCTCCATACTGGGCATGGAGCCTACTTAAAAAAAAAAAAAAATACAGCCTTTCCTGAATGAAAGCAAGATGATAAGAGAACTCCTGGAAACTGCTTTTGCTATGGCCATGAGGAAGCAGAGAGTGAAATATCTATTTCACTGTTCAGATGACTAAAGAAACCTGTAAATGAAGATTTTGAGAAAAGAAAAAGCTAGACTGTTGAATTAATTATACTGCCTATATTGTTTCAGAGGAAAAAAGCTTTATTCTTTTCCTACCTGATTAGACATGCACTAAGATTCTACCTTAGCAGGTTATAATATACATACTTGGAAATAATTTCCTAAGTTATGACTCTCCTCTCTCCACTGTTAACTGTTTATCATAAAAATACTGAAGGTTTGGCAGTGATGATTTCTCTGACCCTGGCTGACTGGATGACTCTGGGCTGGACTAATCAGAAATCTAAGATCAAGGGGAGAAGAGCTTGACTCAATTTCTGAAATATGCAGGCTCAAATATAGAGCCTACTGGTGAGTATCATCTTCCTGCCCTGCGGACTAGAGAAGCAGAGACAGTTAATACACAGTGAGAGAGAAAGAAGAATGAAGTTGATGTGTGCAAATGAGCAGACCAGGCAGAAAGAAAGGGGATCTAAGTAATGAAAGGATTCTAGAGAGTTTTCCACACTCTAGTTCTTAAGCCAATGTTCTACTGAAGTTGGGCCCTTAGATTCTGTGAGATAGTTCCTTATGCTTAAGTTAGCTAGTTTTGCTTTGTGTTACTAGAAACCCAGAGAGTCCTAAAAGTAGACGAGCTTAAAATAGAACCTAAAGATTTATTTAAGTTTCTGAATCACTTATGAGTGATACCAAAGAAATAAAAAGATAAAATTTCTGATTTTGATTAACTTAGAATCTTATTGTGGAAACAAGAAATTCACTTATAACAAAACTCTCCAAAACAATGCAGCTTATTCTCCAATGAGCATTATGTGGCATAATTAGTTGCCATAGAAAATGGAGAAACCCATGTGAGCTCTAGCAATGAGGGAAGACTAATTCTTTGTGTTAATCACTGAACGATGAATAACATTTGGTTAAGTAAAAAGTGACACGTGTTCTAGATTAAGAGACAAAAAGCCAAGAACTTGCAGAAATCCAACCCAAGAATAAAGATAAAAGATGAGATTGGGTTGGGGGGGGGAGTCAGATGATGAAGAGGCTTGAATTCCAGAATGAAGAACTGTTTGGACTTCCTGTAACCAACTCAGTTAAAGGGGAAATTGTAGATCCTTAAGCAGAGGCACAATGTGATCGAATACTTAAAAAGCTGAATCTGGTTGTGGTATGCTGTATAGTTTAGCGGCAAGCGAACTAACTTGGAAGACTTTTCTCTCTTGGAAGATTCATTTCTCTGTGATTAGGGAAAGGTGAAAAAAATCTAGGGCAGGTGGAAGGAGAAACAAAGGTACTTAGATCACTGCTTCTCAGACTTTACTGTGTGCATGAAACACCTGAGACCCTTCTTAAGATGCAAATCTTAGTAAGTTCTGGGCTGAGGCCCAGAATTCTGAATTTCTAACAACCTCCTAAATCACACCTATGCTGCTAATCTGTGGACCACGCTTTGAGGAGTCAAGATTTTGAAAATGATGACGTAATCCAATGTGCTGAAGGAAAATAAAAGAACCAAAGATGACTTCAAGGTTTCTAGTGTGCTAGAGGAGAGAGAGAGAAAAAGAGGGAACTAAGCCAACCCAAGATTTGCTGAGTGACTACTCTTCATTATTTTCTTTTATTCTGTGAATTTACCAAATAAAGTAAACCATTCATTCACTTAGTCAACACTTAGGCACTTGGAAACCACTAAGTGTCAGGCATTGTTCTAAATGTTGTAGATTCAATAATGAATAAAACTATATAATAACTCTGCTTATAATTTAAGGGGGAAGAACAGAAAGTAAATAAAATAACTAAAATGCACATTATTAAAGTTGGGAAAACGAAGCAAATAGTCCAAACTCACATAACTATAATTTTGGCTGAGTTTCATTCAAATAAGCCCCATTAAACATCCCCTGTATAACACAAATACGATAAATTTATAAGGAATTCAAGATATATGTTGAAGCTAAAACTACTTTTAAGTATTTGGAAAGTATTTTAAGTTAAAAAAAATATTTTTGGGGGTGCCTGGGTGGCTCAGTTGTTAAGCGTCTGCCTTTTGCTCAGGTCATGATCCCAGGGTCCTGGGATGGAGCCCTGCATCAGGCTCCCTGCTCTGCGGGAAGCCTGCTTCTCCCTCTCCCACTCCCCCTGCTTGTATTCCCTTTCTCGCCGTCTCTCTCTGCCAAGTAAATAAATTAAATAAATAAATAAATAAATAAATAAATAAATAAATAAATAAATATTTCTGAAAGTCCTGAGTACCTTAGTTTGTCACACCTGGACACCTTTTCAACAAAAGTATGTCTATGAATGTGTAAAGGAATATTTTGCAGCTTCACAGTCATCTCTCCCAAAACAAACATCTGTCTTACCAGTCAGGTGATGTATGGTCTGAGTGCTCATTTTTCATCTGTAAGGGGCCACTCCAAGCATTCCTCTTTGTTTCTTACCATAGGCCACAGAGTCATTTCTTTCCAAATACACTGTAGAAATTCATTTCTACAGTAAGTTGAAGAAAACACTATGGGATTCATTATTCAAAGAAAGCAAAGAAATGGGTTGAGAAATCTATCTTTGTATGTATATACATATGTATGCACTTATCTATCTATATTTGTACTTCCGCCATCTATGAATCTATAAAAAATGAATAAATAAAATGTAAATGGAAGCCTATTAAACTATAATTGCTATAAAACAATAGTTTCTCATCCTCCAAAATTTATATTTAAAAATTGCTAAATGTATCTTTGTTCACTAAGCACTTTAATTAACATCTATAACGTGGTGATTATATTATTCAACATTTAAATGCTTAATTTGCAATCTGGAATTGCAGGCATTCCCTGATAAAGACATATTTTCATTTGTTGCATTTGTATTTTTAGTAGAAGACAAAAATAAGAAGATACTTATATGGTAATATGATCCGAGATCCATAAACAAAAGTTTCACTCCTTCTTTTTTATTGCTCTTGAGATTTAGAACACAGTAACAATCTACATTTATGTATTGAGCTGTTGGATTTTTTTCGTGTTATGAGAGGTTTGAAGTACTGTACCTGCCATCTACTGGAAGTCTATGGGAGGTACATTTCCCTACTAGCAACTCAAGGCCTCCAGAGAATGAGTCTAGAAAATGCTATCAGTGCTATTTGAGAAAATTGTATCACAGGTTTTGAGGTTCTTTACCACTGGCGAAGAAAAGTAAAGATAAAATAATCACATTAATCACTGGTAAAAGTACAGAATGAACCCACATACATTTGAGTGGGCAAAATGGAAAGAGTGATTCACCTCTGAAATATTAAAATGACTAAAAGGCCACAAGCAAAAAGATCTGCAAATGTTCTTCCCAGCATTTTTATTACAGGGAGTATTCTGGCCATAGACATATGAATATATAATTCTGAACTACTACAAGGATCTCTTGGGATTCAGGGCAGCCAGGATTCAGAGACCTTCTCTAATGACTTCTGTTTATTTCTGGGCTTAAGTAGATTGTGTGAATAGAAGTAAGGGTAAATGCAAGAGAAGACAGGATAAGCACAGGCTATAGCTGAAATGTCAAATTACTGTAAAGAATGAAACACAATAGTTAGTTGTTTAATTATATGCTTTGTGACTACATTTAATTCCTTCAACTATGCTCTGGGTCAGAATAGTTATCTCCAGCCTTTCATGTAACCTAGATACCTACATGTCCAGGTGCCTAGACTTTTCCTATTCAAATCATATCAATCTATTTTCTTACCCTAAATAATTTTAATATAATGTCTCCAACCACTCTTTTTTCCTGATTTATGGGGGGAAAACCAGACACTAAGAGTTACCCTTTAATTCAATTTTTATGAATGACTTTAAAAAGTATGATTTTAAATACTTAAAAATAGGAAACCTGGGGCGCCTGGGTGGCTCAGTCGTTAAGCATCTGCCTTTGGCTCAGGTCATGATCCCAGGGTCCTGGGATCGAGTCCCGCATCGGGCTCCCTGCTCAGTGGGGAGCCTGCTTCTCCCTCTCCCTCTCCCCCTGCTTGTGTTCCCTCTCTCACCGTCTCGTTCTCTGTCAAATAAATAAATAAAATCTTTAAAAAAAAATAGGAAACCTTACAGCTTTTAATCATTCTGTACTTTTGGTGGCTAGAAGGAATTCTTAGCAGTAACAAGCTCCAGAATTACATGGTCCTAGACAGAGCTTGAAAGTTTCATAGATTAACAGTGGCACTAAGAGGTAGAATATTTAACTCAAGGTCATACAATTTAGTAGTACAGCCAAACTATAATTCAGATTGTTTCACTGTAGTTACTATTGTTTCTACGACCAACCGTGTACTGCCTCGAATGTCATTGTAAAATATATATTGGACTTGAAATTGAGACGGAATGCCCTTGAACTATTATTGCGGGAGAGAAGGGAATGTAGAAAAGAAAGAATAAAGATATTTGCCAGATATGTCCTTGGCATTGTATATTATGTGTATTCACTTTCACTTTGAAATTAAAACAAGATCACTCCTCACATCAAAGCTTCAGATTTAAATAAGCTCCTCTTTTTCCCTAAGTATATCAAAGAGAACACATGAAGACAGTGGTGTCCAGAATTAGAGAGAGAGTTATAAAAGTAGGTGACATCCAGACATTTCTAATCTAAGTGATGAAACAGTAGGCCTTTTATGTTGAACAATATTACAGATTATTAGATCCTGAAAACTTTCAACTGCAAACACCTGTAAGTATGGGCTAATCACATCACTAGCATTGTTTAAAATACATAGTCAAACTCACAAAGAAGTTGTAAAACCTGCAGGGGATAAAAGCATGGAGAACACTGAAAACCAGATTAGTAAACTGATGCTGACATGTTGGCAGTTTAAGGGAGTAGGAGATATTAGTCAGTCTTGTTATTCAAATGAATTTAATAAACATCATGGACCAAAAAATAAGATATTAAGACTGCTTCAGTAGGGGAGTTGGACTAGCAAACCTTTCCCTCACAGAGTTATAGAAAGTCAGGACATATAAAAGGTTATGCCCTTAGGGAAATGGTAGCTAGGGAAAAATCCATCTATTGGCAAAGTGAAATGAAAGGAAACTTGAGCTGACCTGGGATCTGGGTAGGGAAAAGAGTCTACACCAAAAAGTTCTAGCCACAGAAAGAGCAAACAGAATAAGACCTCAGGAGCTTTAGGTAATAAGACTGAACACACTAAAAGAGAAGTATGTTTAAACTAAGTTAAATAAATAATCAAAAGTCTAAGAAAGTAATGTAATGTTATTTAAAAAGCATAAAATAGAATACTTTGCAGCAGTAAAAAAGATTAGGTAGATTCATATATGCTGATATGTAAATATTTCCAAAATTCATTATTAATAGAAAATCGAGTTACAAAAGCATCATATAGTATAAATACATTGTTGTTTAAAAGAATTAAAAAGGCACTTATATGTTTGCTTTAAGAATATGCATTTTCTTCACATCTGGTTCCAGTTAAGTGCTTTGTTCCTATAATTTCAGTTGAATATAGTACAAAATTATTACTAATAAAAAATTGGATCAGACAAATTTGAAAAAAAAAGGAATGAAAAATAACTTGTAGAAATAAAAAATTTAGTCACTGAAATAGAAAAAAGGGATTAGTTATGGCTAGAGATAGAGTTAGTGAATAGAAAGATAAATTTGAAAATATTATTCGCAGAAACAAGGAGAGACCAAGAAATCGAAAAATTAGAGAGGTTAAAAAGACATGAAGGTTAAATTAGAAAGTCTCATACAAATTCAAAAGAAATTTCGAAGAGGAATAGAGAGATAATGGTGGAGAGTCTATCTGTGAAGAAAATGGCTGAGAATTTTCCAGAAGTGATAAAACAATCTAGTCTGCAGATTTAAGAAATCTTATAAATCCCAAGAAGTTTCTAAATTAGCAAAGGCAAGTAAATGATTTTTTTTTTAATAATTTATTTATTTGACAGAGAGATCACAAGTAGGCAGAGAGGCAGGCAGGGAGAGAGGGGGAAGCAGGCTCCCTGCTGAGCAGAGAGCCCGATGCGGGGCTCGATCCCAGGACCCTGAGATCATGACCCGAGCCGAAGGCAGAGGCTTTAACCCACTGAGCCACCCAGGCGCCTCAGCAAGTAAATGATTTTAAAAGCAAGCCAAGAGAAGAGACAGATCATAATCAACAGTTAGACATAGCTGTTTTATTAATAGCAATAATGAAAAAGGGAAGAAAGTGAATTATTCTCTTCAATGAAAAAATTAAATTTGCATAAAAAAAGAGTATTTTGCATTCATCTAACGTCATTTAAGAATGGGATCGAAATAAGCATTTCACAAATAAAAATGACTATTTATAATCAAAAGACTATCACTGAAGGAATTTCTAATGAATATTCAAGAAAAAGGATACTGAATCAGTAAAGAAAGATTAAGTTGAAAGAAGGAAAGGTGAGCAAGTAAACTGGTAAAAAAGTAGATAAATTTAAAGCACTGACTGCATTACACAACAGGATAATAATGATTATTAATTTGAGGAGGAGAAAAAAACAAGTGGAGACTTAAATACCCAATAAAAATAACGTATAGATTGGCGTGGTAACACTTTATTTCAGGAAAGTCTAGTGTCATGGTTAATTTTATATGATAACTTGACCGGGCCATGGGGTGCCCAGATATTTGGTCAACATTTTTCTAGATGTTTCTGAGAGGGTGCTTCTAGGTGAGATTAACATTTAAATCAGTAGGCTGAGTGAAGCATATTGCCTTCCCTACAGTGGATAGGTCTCCTCCGGTTGAAAGCTTAAATAGAACGAAAAGGCTGACCCTCCCGTGAGTAAGAGAGTTATTGACATTCTGAGGACTGAGATACTGGGTTTTTCTTCTGCCTTTGCACTCAAACTGATATATCATCTCTTCCTGGGTCTCAAGCATTGAGTAGAACCACACCAACAGCTCTCCAGGTTCTCAGACCTTCAGACTTGAACTGGAACTTAACCATTGGCTTTCTTGAGTCTCCAGCTTGCTGATTCACCCTGCAGATCTGAGATTTACTAACCTCCATAATGGTGAGAGCCAATTCCTTGTAATAAATCTCTCTCTCCATCTCTCCTCTCTCCCCCACCCCTTCATCCTGCCCCACATCTCCATCTTGATCTCAATCTTTATCTTACTGGTTCTGTTTCTCTGGGGAACACCAAATAAAACAAATTTTGGTACTGAGAACAATTTTATAGAAATAGAATTATAAGGATGTGTTTTCTGAATTGCTTCTGGGGTTTGTGGAATTGGCTTTCTAATCTGATTAGATTTAAAGATGCTAATTACTCTATTTGTGGTAATAACGAGAGGATAGATAGTCCCTGGCTGATCAGGCAATAGAGATAAGCACACTATCACTGCTAGAGACTCCTGAACAACCACTTATAAGCAAGGGTCTGAGTGACTATGTATATGATACTTTTGAATATTTTTGTCAAACTAACAAGTATAAAGAGATTGACTGGTTGTTCCTAATGCTGCTGGACAGAGTGGGTAAGGAAATGGATGAGCTCAGGAATTCAAATTCCCAGCGCAAGCACCACTGAAATGACCTGAAAGCTTCTGCCTGTGCCCTAAAGAGCACTCATATCCCCTGTAGCTTCAGGGCTCAAATTGTTGAAAATCATATGCAGAATCTCAACCTGCAACTGACTGAATTACAATGCAATTTGAACACCTAGCCTTGTAGGGTTTCTACTATTAAAGTAAAGGCATTGACTGGGTAAGAATGGGATCCTGAAAAGTGGAATCGAGATGTATGAGAAGACCCTGATGAAGCTGGAGACGCTGGGACCCTAAATTCTGATGAATCATCTTTGTCAATGAAAGTAGCCTCTCCAATCCCAGTGGAAACAGCCTCCCCAGCCCCAGTAGAAGCCTTTCCATCCCCTTTGAGAGGATTAACACTATAGTGCCTGATGAAACTATAAGGGCCTTCCCTGAGATAGCTGACATGCAAGACAATGCTGATTCTCTTGAGGACCCACTCTTACAACCCTTCCTTGTTTTTTTTCTTTTTCTTTTTGTTTTTTTAATTTTTATTTATTCATTTGACAGAGAGATAGAGAGAGAGCACAAGCAGGCAGAGCAGCAGGTAGAGAAAGAGGGAGAAGCAGGCTCTCCGCTGAGCAGGGAGCCCAACATGGGGCTCAATCCCAGAACCCTAGAATCATGACCTGAGCTGAAGGCAACTGCTTAACCAACTGAGCCACCCAGATTCTCACCCCCCTTTGCTTCTAGACCTAAAACTAGCCTCTAGTCCCAGTAGGCCCCTAAGACTGAGTTATACAGTATGACCCATAAAGAGGTATAATATATTCCCAAAAAACTACTTGAATTTTCTAACTTAGAAATTTGGAGAATGTATGTGGGACTGGACTATAAGGATGTGAGACAATCGTGTCAGAAATATAAAGTCGATTGGGTCAGATTCATTGATATGGGCTCACTAAGCAGAGATTCTGCATTTAATGTTGCATCTGGTGGAGTTAAAAGGGGCTCTAACAGTTTCTTTGGTTGGTTGGCTGAAATATGGACCAAAAGGTGGCCCATAGTGAGTGAGCTGAAAATGCTGGACCAACCTTAGTTTAATGTAGAGGAAGGGATTCAAAGGCTTAGGGAGATTAGAATGTTAGAGTGGATTTGTCACTTAAGACCTACTCACCACCCTGGGGGCGTCCAGAAGATACACCTTTCACCACAACTATGAGTAATGAATTTGTGTGGGGAGCACCATCATCCTTGAAGAGCTCTGCAATTGCTTGTCTCTGTAGGCCAGAACTTACTTTGGGAACTGCAGTCGCTCAATTGGGAAACCTAAATGCAATGGGAGTAATTGGATCCCAGGGTGGCAGGGGCCAAGTTGTGGCATTCAACTGCTAAAAGAAAGATGAGTGTGATTATTGTCATGGATAGCAGAGTAAAAGCAATACTCAGAATAGTCTGACTGAAGCAGATCTATGGTATTGGCTAGCTGATCATGGTATTCCTAGAAGTGAAATAGATAGACAGTCTATTAAATTTTTTTAAAAGATTTTATTTATTTATTTGACAGAGAGAGACACAGAGAGAGAGGGAACACAAGCAGAAGGAGTGGAAGAGGGAGAAGCAGGCTCTCCACCGAGCAGAGAGCCCGATGTGGGGCTCGATCCCAGGACCCTGGGATCATGACCTTAAGGCAGACACTTAACCGACTGAGCCACCCAGGCGTCCCATTCTATTAAATTCTTATTTGATCTGTATAAGCAGAAAAATTCTAGGTTAAGTGAATAAAAGCCTGACTTGAATCATAAAAACAGAGTCACAGCCTCTAATCAATTCCCAGACTTGAACCAGTTTATAGACCCAGAGCCCTTTAAATGCAAGGAAGGCCCTCTTGAGGAAGGACCTCTTGAGGAGGGAACATGGTACACTGCCAGAAATTTATTCTACTATCTTTATCCCAGCCTTCCCCAAAGGGATATATGGCCTTTTACCAGGGTAACTATGCATTGGGGAAAAGGAAATAATCAGATCTTTCCAGACTGGGAGACACTATTTCTGAACTGACACTGATGCCAGGAGACCAAAACATCACTGTGGTCTACCAGATAGAGTAGGGGCTATGGAGGTCAGATGGCCAATGGATTTTCAGCTCAAGTCTGACTCAGTGGGGTCAGTGGGGCCCCAAATCCAACCTGTGGTTATTTCTCCAGTTCTGTAATGCATAATTGGAATAAGCATGAGCTTATTCAGCATGAGCAGCTGGCAGACTCCCCACCTTGGTTCCCTGAATTATGGAATGAGAGTCATTATGGTGGGAAAGGCCAAGTGGAAGCCACTAGAACTGCTTCCACTCAAGACAATAGTGAACTAAAAACTACATTCCTGGAGGGTTGCAGAGATTAGTGCCACTAACAAGGACTTCAAATGCAGGGATAGTGATTCTCACCATATCCCCATTCTACTTGCCTATTTGATCTGTGAAGATAACAGATGGATCTTGGAGAATGATAGCAGATTACTGTAAGTTTAAGCAGGTAGTTACCCCAATTGCAACTGCTGTACCAGATAGGATTTACTTGTTTGAGCAATTAATTCTGGTACCTGGTATGTGGCTACTGACCTAGCAAATGCTTTTTTCTGCATATAGGTCTATAAAGACCACCAGAAGCAGTTTGATTTTAGCTGGCATGGCCTATAATGCAACTTCAATGTCCTACCTAAGGGATATATAACTCTTTAGTCCTACGTCATAATTTAGTTTGCAGGGATCTTGACTGTCTTTCCCTTCCACAAAATAACACACTAGTCCATTACATTAATGACATTATGCTGATTGGACCTAGTGAGTGAGAAGTAAGTACTCTAGACTTATTTGTAAGACATTTGTGTGTCACAGGGTGGGAAATAAATCTAACAAAAATTCAGGGATCTTCTATCTCAGTGAAATTTTTAGGAGCCCAGTACTTTAGGGCATGTCAAGATATGCCTTCTATGTGGTATGTATATCATGGGATATTATTCAGCCATCAAAAAGAATGAAATCTTGCCATTTGCAATGATGTGGGTGGAACTAAAGGGTAATATGCTAAGCAAAATAAGTCAAACATCCTGTGTTCTCACTCATATGTGGAATTTAAGAAACAAAACAGATGAACATAGGGGAAGGGAAGGAAAAGTAAAATAAGACAAAAACAGAAAGGGAGACAAACCATAAGAGACTCTTAACTATAGTAAACAAACTATAGTAAACTATAGTAAATAAACTGAGGGTTGCTGGAAGGGTGGTGGGGGGGGATGGGGTAACTGGGTGATGGGCATTAGGGACCGCACTTGAAGTAATGAGCGCTGGGTGTTGTATGAAACTGATGAATCACTAAATTCTACCTCTGAAACTAATAATACAGTAGATGTTGATTAAAAAAAAAAAAAAAAGATATACCTTCTAAGATGAAGGATAAGTTGTTGCATCTGGTCTCTCCCACAACCAAAAAAGAGGCATAACACCTAGTGGGCTATTGGGATTTTGGAGGCAACACGTCTGGATGTTACTCTGGACCATTCACCAAGTGACCTGAAAAGCTACTAGTAATCCTTAAATCAGGGGATAAAATGCTTGAGTAACACCATAGGTACACTTGCCTCTAGCTTCTACAAAATAACTGGGAAGTTCTGCAACCAGATAACTCCGAATAAAATAACTCCAAATAAAATTTTCAAAAGCAAATCAATGAACATGATCTATACTACAATAGATAAAGAAATCTGATGTTCTTCAGTCTTCTAGTGTCCAAGTTAGTAGCTGTTTTCAGTAACCCCAAAAGACAATGGGTATTACGCATAGCAGCCAACTATTATTTGGGATCCTCCATTTAACTGACTCATAAGCAGAATTTTCCATGGGTAAGACATTTCCAAGTTAGATAAAACACAAAAACCATTAAATAATACAAAAATAAAGATTCATGCACAGTTTGAAAAGAGTGAACAATAAACAGAAAACTAGATATAATGTTGTAACATACATGTAAAACAAGGGATTAAATTAAAATCCTCCATTAAAAAAGCATTAAAATAATATATAGTATATTATATGTAACAAGTATATTATATATTATAACTTATAATGAATAAATGTAATTATTTAAAATAATTCTTATAAATCTTTAAAAAAAAGATAAACATCCCTGTGTAATAAGATCACAAACAGATTATCAAGAAATACATATATGCAATAAGTATGTGAAAAAATATTTAGCCTCACTAATGATAAAATTCTACCATTGATGCTGCTCATACAGGTCAATCTCCTAGGTCAGAGAGAAGGATGGAAAATGAGGAAAGAATCTAAAGGAACAAATGGGAAATATCCCACACTGCAAGCTTTGCTAACCAAAATCAGATTTCTCCAATAAAACAACTACAAATGTGCATACAGGAAAAATGAAGAAAATTTGCACATCTTTGTTTAGAAATGTTGGCTCATTTTGATATGTATACCTAAACTACTTTGGAAGACATAAGAACCATTGTTTCCCAAATAAAGCAAGAGAAAATCTAATAGAATTTCCCCATGGGAAAAAGCTTAGTGGGATTTTGCCATCAGAAGAAATTGTAAAAATCAATTTACCCTTGAGGGATTCCTCTATGCTAGGGCAGTATATGGTATATTCCTCTCATCAGAGAGTGAGCAATAGCAGCCTTTGAGACCAGCACAATCTGATCAATTGAATTGCATCACCTTCAGGTGTTGAGCTGAAAACACAGAGAAATAACTAAATATCACTGGGAGATTACATTTGATTGAGAATTACAAGCATTAAAACCATGGTCATAGTAAGTATCTGGAATTTTTTTTTCTACTTTAAGATTAAAAGACTCCAAGCATAGACTAGCCCAGATTTGGCAAACCCTACAACAATAATGACTATTTACTCATTTGTTTAGTTGTTTGTTCAGTTCATTCAACATGCTTTTATGTAATCTGTTAGGAATTGTTTTAGAGAACAGAGACCCAGAGACAAGTTGCCCTTGAGCTCATTGGTAGTAATGAGGACAAATGCAAACTATTAAATGACATAAGAGGTATTTGATACAAAGTGAAAGAAAGAGCTATGGAAATGTAAAGAGACTTTCTGAGGGTGGGTTTCTAAAAGCCAGAGCCCAAGAGACAAAGATTCTTGTGCAAATTATCTATTGAAGGAGTATGTTCAAATGAAACCTAAAATATGGTGAGGGAAGCAAGAAGCTAGGCAAAGATGGAAGTTTGGTAGAAGTTCGGCTTTGGTCTGATTCTTCAAGAAGGCATCACAGAGTTGTCCCATCTTGAGGTAAAGGTTCAGACCTTATATCAGTAAGTCACAATTTTCAGGCTGGTCCTGAGGAAAGGGCATAGGCTTCTGTGCATTTTCAAATGGGGTGGCTTCTTTTTTTTTTTTTTTTTTTTTTTTTAAGATTTTATTTATTTATTTGACAGAGAGAGAGAGAGATCACAAGTAGGCAGAGAGGCAGGCAGAGAGAGAGGGGGAAGCAGGCTCCCTGCCGAGCAGAGAGCCCGATGCGGGGCCCGATCCCAGGACCCCGAGATCATGACCTGAGCCGAAGGCAGAGGCCCAACCCACTGAGCCACCCAGGCGCCCCTCAAATGGGGTGGCTTCTGTTGGCCAGGAACAATTCTGAGGAATATTGCTATATAGGCTGCAAACTGTCATCACAGCTGCTTGGGGGATGGGTGCACTAGACCAGTAAATAGGATCTGTGTCTACTACATTCCACCATAAATACTGCTCAGACCTACTTGCTTCTCACATTAAGATCATATCATCATGGCACAACTTCTCCAAGATTCTGGTTAGTTAGAACTTTAGAAGAAACTTATAAGAGGAGCATTACTGAGACAAACTATAGTTCTTGTTGCACTAGTATGCATCATGTTCCCTATTACTCATCCATTCTAGATTCCTCTCTGCCTTGGTTAGCATTTTGTTGGTCCAGGTGGCTTGCCTAGTGAGGTGACCCAGACAGACCTTCATCCCTGACAGATCAAAATCCCTGGTTATCTTGACTGTACTAGGTCATGGTTGCTATATTTACCCACTTATCCTTTATTCATTTATTATTAAAATGGAGCATGGGGATACAAAGAGATGACTCATTGGGTTACTTGCATGCCAAAATTATTCCTCTTTACCCTACTATGCAACAATTATGAAACAGGTCTTAATTTCCTCTTTGTTATCAGAGTTCAATTACCCCTTATGGTATGATAATTTCTTTTTTTTTTTTTTTTTTCCCTGCTGGAGCCCAAAATGACTAGTAGTATCTGTATTGCTAATTTTCCTGGTAAACTTACAAAGAGTATTCCTCCTCATTGAGATCTCTAGACACACAAAAATTAAATACATGAGTTGGGAACCACAAATCTCCGATGGGTTACTGTCAGAGACAACTGAGTTGTCTCACCTTGCAGCAAGAGACTGGCCTTTTGGATACCCATATCAGCCAGTTTCCAGGACAGAGAACAACGTATCAGACATTTCTGAGCGAGGAGATTCCTGTTGGTGGGAGGCAGCCCTCAGGTAGAGACTGTGCTGTATGCGGGCTATTTGAAGCCAGCACTCATAGCAGCTGACAGTTGGGTATGCTGCCTGCTAAAGAGGATCCGGGCTAGGCACCAACAGCTCTACTATAGTAGGAATGAGAAACTCTTTGCTGAGGAATTAGAAAAGATTTTATCATGAAGATGACATTTGGCTTGTAAGTAAGAGAAAAGAGGTAACTAAGCTAAGAATGGGGTAGCCACGGTAGAGAGTGAAGAGTGATTCAGGCGACAAGTTCATGGAGTTCAAATTTGGAGATTTGTGATCAGAATTAAATACTACTCCGGATTTCACCATTCTTCTGAATTCAGTGGAAGCTCATCTACTAGGTGTTAATTTTTATTTAGTTTCTTTTCTTTTCTTTTTCCTTTCTTTCTTTCCTTTTTCCTTCCTTCTTTCCTTCCTTCCTCTCTCTCTCTTTCTTTCTTTCCCTTTTTCTTCTTTTCTTTTCTTTTCTTCTTTTTTCGGGATTATCTGCTTTAAGCTAATAGCTTGCCAATTCTTTCTGGCAGTAGTATTACTGGATATAGCTAGTTAATGAGGTATACTGGGGTTAGTTTACAACATTTGCACTAATTAAGGTATTTAAATATCTCACTAGAGTAGTAGTAGTAATAGACACCTTATAGAAAGGCTGTATACTTTGGGAGATGTTAAAAACAACAACAACAGCAACAAACCTGTGCAAACAAGGTAGTCTGCTACAGTTTCCAGAATTTCTGAAAAAAATGTAGCATATAAAGGTTTTATGTTTAGAGCAAAATGGGTAGAAAAATGGCCAACAAGAGTTAGGAAAGAGGAGTTTGGATAATTTGGGGTTATCCTAATTTATTATTTGCAGTACATAAGAAGTGAGAAAAAATTAAAAATGGACATTTAATCAATAACATTACATTTTGAAGTCTCTATAGTTGAAACTCAATTTGAGTATAAATGTTGTCTTCCATATCAATGTTTAGATGCTCATCATCACTCAGTTGAGTCACAACTATTGAAAGAGAGTTCAGAAAATGAAAGACTCAAGGCTAGGTATTTGGGGGTGAGTTTAGGTGTGTGTATTTGTGTGTGTATGTGTATGACAGAGAGAGACTTTTTGCATCTGAGTATCATTTCAGAACCAAATATAACCAAATATAAACCAAATATTCTGAATTGTGCATACCTGTGTATCTCTGATGTAGTATGCAGGTAATCAAGAATTGACACCACAATAAGGCCAGCATTTGAAATTAGAAGAGGAGAAAAAACTTTCTTTAGAATCTACCAAGCAGGATCTAGTGTTGTGCAGTCAGGGGTTTGGGGTTATTAAATGAAATCAAAAGCACATCAGGCCCATCAGCATCTTAAAAACCATTAGTGTTTCATTTAAAGAGAGTGTCTTGTTTCTGAAATATTCATAGCTGGAATCCACCACCACTGCTGAGATTTACATCTCCTCTCTCTCCATTATGCTTGCTGAATCTCTTTACTTGCTATTGTAGGAAAAATATTCAAAGATTTATAGGCAGCAAAGAGAAGGCAGCAAATTATGACATCCATTATTGGCATCTGCTCTTGTCTGTATCCCCAGGAAATGCAAATACAAATGACTTCCAATTTTCTACTACAACTGAGTTGCAAAGGGAACTGTTATATGCAGATGAGGCAACTTCTATTTGGACAGAGATAAAATGGAAGAAATTTCAGTCTACTACACTTGGCATACCATTTGCATAACTCTGAGAAAACTGTCACAAAGGGGTAATAAAAAATCATAAGGCTCTTAAAGAACCACATACAATGCCTGTAGCTAGGCTGCTTAGAAGAGAAATAGAAACAGCTTTAAGTTGTATGGGCTGGTGCAAGATCCAAAAACAAAAGGATGACTAAATATAGATGCTTCTATATTCACTGGTAAAAGTGGTTCCTCTTCTTATGTTTGGCAAAAGGAGTACACTAGGCTTGAAAATAACTTATAATCCAGTATGCAGTAAAGACAGGCCTCGAATTACCAATCTTTAAAAATTCTTTTGGCAGAAGTCATTGCCTCTCCCAGAGGAATGGCTAGGATGGTATTTCCCATTACACTGTAGGCTCTTTGAGAGCAAGGAACTCTTGTATATGCATTGATGTCCTGCATCTTCAGTGTCTAAAATAGGGTTTTAAACATAAGAGAATCTCAAAACAAAATGTTCAATGGTAGGAATTGAAGGAGTCATGCTGGTACAGTTGTGGGACTTTGGAGATGAGTGTTCTAGTCTAGCCTTTTCTCTCTGTGAGAATGTAGCCAGATTTCCCTATCTTTATGGGCCTTGGCTCCTACCTCTGAAGAAAGGAGATAATAATACCTGATCTTATTTGGTTTGGGGAAGAATTAAATGAAGTATCATGACCAGTGTCTAGGACAGCATCTGTCATAGATCTGTCTCTCCAGACATGGGTCCTTTTTTTTCCTACCTCCTACAATTCTCCCATGTCTCTGCTTGAGGATTAGGAAGGTCAGCAATTTCTGACAGTCTTAAACCCCAGGCACATGGCTCATGGTATCTGGATATTCTCTTTGTCTGCTCTTATCTTTAAGGTTCTACTTGCCTCAAAACTGCTTCTCAACATTCATTAAAACATTGGCCCTTGACTCAGTTTCCCTCTTAGCCAAGTCCTGAGATCATGCTGGCCAATAGCAAGATCCAGGTGAACAACACGCTCAACTGTTCTGATCACCTCCTATCCACTCTGTTGGTGAGGGGGAGAGAGGGGGGTACCCACCCTAGAATTATGAGAATGGCCAAACATGTGACACCCAAAGCTCACATGATACTCATGATACAGGGCATGCATTTTAAATTTTTTCCACGTCATTATCAAGTAAACCTTCCTCTGATCAACAGTGGGCTCAGGTGAGGTATTACAACAGTGACACTGTATAATATGGTGGTTCAGAAAGATAGCTCAGGCAGCAGTGTACAGGATGGACTGGAGTCTGAGTAAACACCGCCAATATGTTTTCTTGCATATAAAAATTTAAAAGGCAGCCTGTACAGGTAGCCGTTCCTGTCAATAGTAAGTCTATCTGTGCTCTTGTGTATCTGTCATTGTCATCCATCGATATCCTCTAACTACCAAATAGATGACTGACAGCTGGGCTGCCTACAGTGACCAAGAATCTCAGAAATATTAACTTTCGTAAAGTCACACAGTAACTCAGTAACATAAGCAAAGATTAGATTTTTATGATTTTTCTGTCTCTTTGTCTTGTATAGTTCTCCCTGAGCCAGTTCACTGTCTAGAGATGGGTTATCATCTTATCTTCCTTAAATAAATCTTTCCAGTGGCTTATGGAATTAACCAACACCTCATTTCCTCATTATGAAAGTGTTCAGGCAATCATATCTACTCTGGAGCCCAGGCCTTCCAAATCCTCAGAAGAAGGTTCAAATCTGAGAAGTGAATACATTTTCCCTAAGCAGAGCCTGTCAGAACATTTTTAATAAAGACCTGGCCCAATTTCAGAGCTTTCTTTTCATTAGGGCAGGTCTGAAAGCAAAGGCCTTGAAAGTGGTTAGAAAAACAGTGTAATCACTATGGTACCATTATCCTGTCCCTGGGTAATCATTAGGCATCAGCTTGCCAAAGCGAAGGGCGGCAAATTACTCATTTATTGTTACCTGAGCTGTGCAGAAGATTGAAATCTGGACTACTAATGATTTTTTTTCACCTTGTTTGGGAGATTCTGTAGAAAAGTTCACATGCAGCACAGATGCTAGCTGGCTGGCAAAGGTGCTTTCAGACAAATATGAAAGGGAAGCAAAGCATCACCTTCCTTCAAAAGTAAAGCTGAAAAGCTCCACATCAATTCATGAAAGCAGCTCTAAGGGAGAAATACTAAAAGTTGTCAAGATCTATAATTGGAGAAGAAACTAGTTAGTTGGCTTTGAGTAGATTTTTATCTGCTTTAAAAGAGATTAGACACTCCAAGTACAAGCTGGATTTAACACAAATTAAGTCTCAGGTAAATATTTACCAACGGTTAGTAGGAAAAAAATTCTTAGTGACATCATCTAATGAATTGGATTTTTTTTTTTTGTCACTTGCTTTGGCAAGTTTCGAATTCAGTAAAGTCTCCAAGTCTAGCTATGGTAAAAGAAAACCAAGCCATTCATGATCTTGTTAAAATTAAAGCATGAACAAGATCTAGTACAAACAGGTATGACTGGGAACGTGAAAAGTCAGCCATGACAATATCTGTATCTATACCTAAATAGACATATAAAGTGAACCCTGAAGTGGTTCTTCATCCTGGGAGTAACTGATGTAGGCAAGGAGAAGAATTCTAGATAGGTTTAGATAGTTTTGTGAATGCAAAATGTTACATCCAAGAGCAAAGATGGAATGTCTCTTGTTTCTATAGGAAAAAGTACAGTGTCTGAAATAGGGACATAAAAATCAAAAGCATTGATTTCTACTGCTGGCTCAGCTGGTGACTGTTTCTGTAGTCTGAGGCAATTTTCCTAGCCTATTTGTGACTAAATCTCAGCATCTGCAAAATGAGGTTAGGAATCTTTTCTGTTTGAGATCCAGCTAGTATTATTAGGACTTTTGTTCATGTTATTAATGTTTATGATGCCTTCAGGGACTTTCAGATAAAAAGCATTATAATAGCCCAAAGTGTTATTAATATTATTTTTCATGTTATTCTAAAAGGGTGTTGCTGAGACCGATGAATTAACATTTGCAATACTCCTTAGAAAGGGTTAGAATAAAGTGTCGGGATTATCTAATGCACAGATTAGCTCTTAAAGAACATGTAGAAAACCCACAAGTGAGAGCTTCCTGATCAACCTGACATTAGGCTCATACCATACTCTTAGTCACCTAAAGCATTTGCCAAAGGATTATATGTGTGTATCTATTTTGCCATCTAAATTCAGGGTTCCAGTCTACCCATACCAACTAGAAAGGTGAAATAATGTGTCATGAAGTTTCATTTGTTCAGAATTTTCAAAGATCTAGTAATTTGTAAATTCTGATTTTTCCCTTTGTTTCATTGTTGATTTCTTAAAGTGTTCTCAATGCACTGTAATTCAGTTTTCTAACAGATGAGGTTTTAATGCCACCGCATCCTTTGGGATTTTGGACTTTTGTCAGAGGTTTGCTTCATGTTTAATACCTTATAGACACTGGATGTATTTTTACAGTGCCTGGCTTTGAATGGCTATTAAAGGGTATATTACAGGCATAAGGTACCTTCAATTTACAGTATTTTACCTACTTATACCATTTCCAGGGCTCTCTATTGTAACATTATCATTAAGGTTGCCGGCCCTTTGCTGCCAACAACATGATTAAATCCTATTACAATTACTTTTGTTATAAAATCTTCTCATGCTTCTTGGCACTAAAGGTGCATGGAGCCAGCCACGCAGGTGGTAACATAACTGGGGGCAATGTGCTCTGAACTGAAATGTTAGGAGAGCGCTAGCCTTGAGAAGGCAAATAGATCCCCAAAGTAAGATATTACTGTATTACTGTACTCTCTGGGGATGGGTTTCCTTTTGAAGTTTAGTTTATAATACTAAAGAGGGTTTTGCTCTTATTTTGTTTTTCTCTCTAGGGGAGTGAAGGAGGGGGATCTAATCTGGAGGAATTCTCACCAAAGAAAGGCTCAGAAAAAGGCCCACTGATGACTAGAAAAATGACAGCTGTTTTAAGACAAAGAGGAGAGAATCCAGTCAATGAAATAATGTCTCATGTTTCCTATACAATAATGGTGCTTCTTACACCTGGGAATGATGAAGTGTGAGGTGGGATTTTTTTTTCCCCCCTCTGGTGGTGAAGTATTCGTTAGTCCTCCTTACAACCAGAGGCTGCAACCTGTAACAGGTGCCCAAAAGACAGGGATGTTCCCTTTATGAAACTGACTTGTCTTCCAAACTTTTTAACCTGACCTTGTTAGTGGATCTGAATGCAGTCTAAGCGCCCACATTGCAGGCACTGGGCCCCCATGTTGTGTACCCGTGAGGGACTGTAGGAGGCAGAGCGGAGCGTTGGTCAAATCCACCAGCCCTTCGCCCAACTCCCAGTGTTGACTTCCTGCCTCTGCCACGTGTTCACGTGCTTTCCAGCAAAATACTCATACCTTGGTTTCAGTTTCCTCATCGGCTTCCTCATCCTCATCAGGTTGTTGGAGCGACTGAATTAGCTGATGTGCGTGAAACCCTTCGGCTAATTCATGGCCCCCAGGAAATGTCTTGTATTTGCAGCAGTAGCCCGTGGAGTTGGCAGGCTCAGAGATGCTTCGGTTGATGGCACCAAGAGAACGTTTACGCCTTTTCCTTCTCTGCCTGATGAATACGCAAGTGTGGGGAAATTGGCAAAAGGGAAATGGAGCATATAGAAACATAAGCAATTCATTGCAATAAAATGCAATAAAAGGATATTGCATATAATAATAATAGCTAATGAGTATTGGACGCGGACTTAGGCTAGAATGAGCATGGCGTGTGCATCGTTTCACTGAATTCTGCAGTAACTCTCAAGGTAGGCATTACCATGCTCTCCAGTTTACCACTGACAGGTGAAAAGGGCACAACTTCTATCTGAGGAGCTGGGCGTAGTTTACCCAGCTGCTTTCTCCTTGTCTCTCTCTTTCTCCTTCTCATGTATCTATAGGAATAAGAACTGTTAACTGTGCCCTAAGCCACAAATGTGTGCACGGTTGCAAACACAAGATATATATTTGTCCAGACACTTTCTCAGCAGCAGAACCAGAAGGTTTCAACTAAAGAATTCATTTTTAGACACACAGCTCTAGATCCTATATTCATATAACTATCTTTTCATGTTTGCCTATGTATTCACTTGTAAAAAGGTGCAGATGAAGCCTCTTTTTTCTTGGGGCTCAATATGCATGTCTTGTGTATTCTAAATGTCAGCAGCAGAGCAAGGTGAGGGTGGTGTAGGGTGTTGTCTGCCCCAGGTGTAGGTAGGAAGGAGGCTCTACAGAGAAGTGAAAAACATTCATAAAACCAGATGAAAATCTGATTATTTTTTCTGACTCCCACGCAATTCTAAATCACATTGGTGAGAGGGTACCTCTTCTCACCAAGGCGGGCCTCCAGTCCTCTCCCACCTCCCTCCCCTTTGGTATGCTACTGCATGTCCACCTTGGGGAAGGAAATTAAAGTGTGATGAGAAGGAAGGGCTATATTTGCAACACATATTAACTATCTGTTAGGTATTTGTTTAGCATGTCGGTATTTTTAATGACTACTGTTAGGACACTTCCATAGCATTGAGAAAAACAAAACTTCTATGGAAACAAATAGACTCAGAAACAAAGGCAAGTAACTGGCACAAAATCCTCTTTGCTCAATCCGTCTCTTAATATCCAGAAAGGCTCAGAGGCACATATCTGCTTTATTTTGTTCCTGTGGCTTGGCAGGGAGATGTGTAGTTCTTTGATGATGAGAAGAGAATAGAAGAAGTAGTTAAGGATAAACCCTTTCCTATTTAACTGTTCTATTCTTTTCTTCTCCCCAAGATGAAGGATGATGTGTGGAAAGGAATAAGAATTCAGAACAGTGTGACTAAATCACACTTGTTAAAGTTAGAAAAGCCCTGAATAGGTCAATTTTACTGACTTCATAGAGGGAAAAAAGCGCAAGAAGCCTTTCATGAGGGCTAAGAGGTGTTGCAACTCCCCACCTGAGCTTAAAAATACTGTTTACTCACCTGCCTTCTACCATTATTGTCATCAAACTTTATTGATAAGGTCATCCTGTGGCAACACTACAAAATAGGAGCAGTTTTTCTTTGGCCTACCCTGCTTTTGGAAGACTCGTACAGCTTTTTAGGGCTCCCACCTCATTACATGTTGTGGTACCCTAGCCACCACCACCACCATCACTACCATCGTCCATACTGCTATCAGATCCAGGCATAAGATTTTGAGAGTTTTTGCAGTAACTCATATTCCCAGTCTTCCCCCCCGTTTCTCCCTTCAACATTTTCCCCTCCTCTGTCCCTTCCGCTAAGAACCCTGCAATGCGAAAGAGGCTGGTTGATGAATCAATCAGAGAGGCTACTTCCTGAAGATGGATTGGCTGGTTATTTTTATATGAATAAAACGGATGGTTCCCCTGTGCTTTCAGGCCGAGAACTAAGAATTTGGACAAAGAATCTTTAAGATACACACCCCTATGATAAGGTCAGGATTAAAAAAAAACAAACAACCAACACAGCTATCCAGTTGTCTACTAGGTAAGGTGTTAAAGAAAACACAGGGGTGTGAATTGTCAGCTTTACACAGTAAAAATAAAGCAAGGCCTAGCCATGAGTTTGTGATGAAGTGAGTCCACGATACAAAATTTGTCCTGATTGAGCAGTGAGTAAGTGCTTATAGCCAAAAGAGCAAAGGGGTGAGGATAATCCAGAAAGCAGGCTTCCTCTTAAGGTTTCTAATAAAAGGAGTAGATTCTTTTTCCTTCTGAATCCTTTATGACTCCACAGAAAACAGTGGGAAGGATCACAATCAATGGAAAGGCAAATATACTGTCCTCAGAACACTTTGCCTAAATATCAGGAAAAGGACTAATCATGTCCCTCAGATCCTAATGTACATTAAGAATTCAGGAGAGTCTAATTAATTATGTCTCAATTTTCTCCACCTAAACATATTCAAACACCAAATCTTTGGCTGACATATTCTAAAGTGATACAATCTTTTAACTGGTTTAAGATGTGTTTCTTAAATACAAGTTCGGGCAGCAGCAGAGATATTTTTGGTGGGAGTCTCCAATTCATAGCATTAAGGTTCTGTTTATTCTGGTTGGTGTGTTTGACTTACTCTCATAATAAAAGGTTACAAAGGACAAAGTAGGCAAGACAAGTGTCACCTCGTTACTTCACCTTCTCATCAACTCAACTCTATATTCCTTTCTGTGTCTTCCTCATTTTTGTGGTGGTGGTGATCTTTTTTTTTTTTTTTTTGGCTTATTTCAACCATCTTTATGTCTTTGCCTCTTGTCTGTTTTTCATCTCTTTGAGGATGATTTTCTTGGTGAAAATGCTCCACTGTGAATAGACTAGCTTGTAAGTATTTTGGAAACAAGAGTGAAAATGTGGTTGAATTCAGATCACAGAGAGCCTAACAGACTAAAAAAGTTCAGTGAGGAACCAACAAAGGCTTTTGAACTGAGGAAAGAACTGATGAAAAATATTGTTGTATGCTGGTATAAGAATGGGCTGGAAGAAGTTGAGATGGGCATCTGTTTTTAAGTGGAAACTACCATAGCTGAGTATGGCAAAAGGCCCCCATTTGCCTTGATTTCTAGGGAACTACCTCAAACTCAATCAGCCATGTACCCATGATAGTATCTCAATTCCCAGAGGTGTGAGAAGTGCCTTTGGTAGCAAAATGCATTTATGCTCACACCAGTGCCAAGAATTTAGAGGTGAAACTTAACCACCTCTGGCATTTTTCATTTTCCCTACCAAATCCTAGATGAAAAAGAATGTAATTGTAATTATGAGTGCCTCTATGCATATTAGTAACTAGGGAAGCTGATTTATTTTAAAGCTACCTATCTCTGAAATATTTCCCAAAACATGTATGCGTAAAATATTATATGTGTAACATATAAAAAATAATTATATACATATCAAATACATATAGACATACAATTAATAGTTTGTTTTCCTGTTTTTTTTTCTTTTTTAGAAAGATTTATTTATTTTTAGAGAGAGAGAGAGAAAGTATGCAAGGAGGGGGAGGGGAGCAGAGGGAGAGAATCTCAAACAGACTCCCCACTAGGCACAAGAGCCCAACATAGGGCTCCATCTCACGACTATGAGATATGACCTGAACTGAAATCAAGAGTCAAGTGCTCAACGGACAGAGCCACCCAGGCGCCCCTATTTTTCTGTTTTCTGAGTGTTGTTTTCTCTCAGTTAATGAGTACTTTTAAGAGAAACTGCACTGTAAGTTTTCAAGCAATAGGCACAACATACCGTGCTTCCATTGCTTTCAGTCAATGATGACTCTACTGTGCTCTTGTAAATTGAGTGCATTTGGTATCATTTGCTCTCATTTACATATAATCTATGTCTTTTCAAAAAAATAATGGAAGAAAAAAGAAAAAAATTTGTACGGTCTTCTATATTTATCCACATATCAACCACTTCTGATGCTATTTATTTCTTCCCATGGATTCCTGTTACTATCTGGTGTCATTTCCTTTCAGCCTGAAGAACTACTTTTAGTATTTCTTGTAAGGAAGATTCGCTAGCAATGAATTCTTCCAGGCTTCATTTATGGGGAAATATCTTTATTTTGCGTTCATTTTCAGAGGATAATTTTGCTGTATATAGAATTTTTGTTTGTTTTTAACAGATTTCTTGGTATAACCTATATACCATATAATTCATCCATTTAAAAGTATACATTTCAATGATTTTTAGTATAGTCAGAGAGCTGTGCAACCATTGCCACAATCCACGTTAGAACATTTTTGGATATAGAATTCTTGGTCAAAAATAATTTTCCATCTGTTTCGGTACTTTGGTTAAGCCATTTCATTATTTTTTGGTCTCTGTTGTTTGATGAGAAATCGGTTATTAACCACATTGTTCACCCATATATAACGAATCATTTTTCCCTTATGTCTTTCAAAACTTTTCTATTTGACTTTGCTATTGATCTAGCTCCATGTTTTCTGATTTTTTCTTTTGTCATCTGAAACCTGCTGTTGAACTCCTTTAGTGAATTTTTTATTTTGGTTATTTCGCTTTTCATTTCTAGAATTTCCACTGTTTCTTTTCCTCTCTTCCTCTCCTCCTTCCCTCTCTCTCTCTCTCTTCCTTTCTTCCTCTCTCTCTTTTTTTTTTTTTTACAACTAGGTTGGACTTTGTACAAGCTGTCTCCTCTGCAATGTGCTACCACTAATGGCTCTACTAAGAAATTTTAAATTCTTATTTTCATTAACCTGGCTTCCTAGGGGGTCCCCTTGCATAGCTTAGTGGCCAGCCAATAACTGGTCAGAGATTATGCTCAAACACCTTGAACCTACAAAACTTACATTTTGCCAATGGATCTGTGTGTGATTTGAAGAGAACATACAAAGTTCAGACAATTTTCTTCTGTCCCAGATTTTATTTTCCTCTCAGCCCTCTTGGGTGTCTGCGTGTGTGCGTGTGGGCACAATCCCCAGTCAGTCAGGGATGTGTGGAGAACATACACAGCCTCACAGCAGCTCTCTCACTTCCAGGATCTCCTGGTTAAGATTCCGGCTGCTCTGTAGGCCTGCCACTCATCACAACCAGGACTGCAACCTCAGGCTAGCAGAGCTGCAGGCTTGCCTCATTCATTTCTTACCAAGTTGTCTGCTTGTACTGAAAATACCTGCAAGGCATGTATGTGCTTTTGCTCTCCAAACCAATTCCTCCCCCTCTGGCAGCAAAGCTGCTGGTTTTCACAAACAACCCTAAACTGGTCTAAAAACTGTGCCAATTAAGCTTGTAGAGAGGAGAGATAGAAGTAGCCCCAGGCAAGAAGGCCACTGCCTCCCACTGCTTCCCACTCCTTTTAGCTGAACTTCTAGCAGCTTTTCATAAAATAATGGTTATCTCTTTGTTGTTTGCCTTTGGTTGGTTTCTAGAGCCTTGAAATGCTTGGGAGATTTGCTTTGACAACTCTGTATAGCTTTATAGTCGGCTTTTGAGAATAGGATTTGCTGACCTCCTCCTTCCTCCAAGGTCCAAAGTCCTACCTTCAAATTATACATTTCTTACCTCACGGTAGCTCCTTTTTCCATTTAGTTTCTGTTCTGGGGAACAATTTTGACATACAATGCCTAACTAACGTGGTGCAGAGATAGAATTGAATCTGTCCCAAATAAACAAAGGAAAAGAATCATGCTGGATTTTAAAATGCAAATTTTACAGTTGTTTAAGCCATCTTGCTGGTGGTCTAGAACTACTAAATGATCCATAAAGGAGGGTATAGTTAGAAACCAGTCAGCCTATTCCTAACTGGAATTCACAATATCCTTGTTATTAGCAAAGGCACCATAACATTATGGCAACCCAGTAGCACAGCATCCTAGTAACACTGACCAACAACTGGGCGAAATGGTGGCTTAAAGAAATAATGGACATAAAAATATAATAATTGCTGAGAATTTTAAGAGAAATTTAAAGCCTGTTATTCAAGGCTGGGAACACATTTTACCCCACTGTAGTCCTAATTCAGTTCTATATGTACTTCCAGAAACATCTACTTCATAAAATACAGTAGGGAGCAGCCTATTCTCTGCAAGAATAGGTGTTTGTACAGGTGTTTGATTTGAAGGGTGATCAATGGAGAAGTTTGGTTTAAGGATTAATAGATAATCTCACAAGAATTCAAGACAGGAAACAATAATACCAGGATTCATATGATGGGATCTGAAAGGTTAGGACAAGGCTATCCTCCCCGGCTTTAATGGACGTTCATGTTAGTGGGTCTCTGCTTTTTGAAGCTTATCTTATTTGTTCTCCTACTTTCTTCTATAAACCAGCTTTCTTTCTTTGCCCATGGTCTCTCTGCTCCCACAAATGACACATGGCTTTGGCTTGGCATACACTGACTTTCATCTGTCTTTACAGACACTGCAGCTCTTTTTCTACAACTGACTTGGACACTTACTGCTCATTTTACAATTCTCAAATGAAAGAATCTGATTCATCCATTTAGGTTCAATCATCTCTGGCCAGTGGATCAGGCTTATTGGACTAATTATGATTTTCTATGGCCATGCAGGGGCCATGAATGGAGATGTCCTTAGGAAGGAGCACAGACTGGAAATGAGGACAATGACTGACTTCGATAATATAATTGGTTTATTCCTACATGAGTCTCTCCATTCCTCAAGTGTTAAAAACTTTGTTGGGTTTTCTCTGAGCCCAATACACTCAATTTGCTTGGGGTGAGCTCCTTAAATTATTTTGATAACAAATACCATAGATTCTTTTATTTTCAACTTGCCACAGCTTGCTTTTCCTTCTCTACATCAATGTTTGGTCATAGATCATTTAACATAAATGCTTACAATATGTAATTTTAATTAATGTGTGTAAATACATATAAAGAATTGAACTGAGGAAAGGAGAAGGCATTTCATGTGAAGAAAAGAGCACAGAAAAATTATGCAGGCTGAAATGATCACAGTCGATGTAGTTTCCTATGGCTGTTGTAAAAAGTTACCACAAACTGGATGGCTTAAAATAATAGAAATTTATTCTCCCATAGTTCCAGAGGCTAGGAGTCTGAAAGCAAGATGTCAATAATCATCCTTTGCCTCTTCCTAGTGTCTGCTGGTTGGCAATCCTTGGTGTGCCTTGATTTATAGCTGTGTCTCTCCAACTTCTGCCTCTGTCTTCACATGGCTGTCTGTGTGTCTGTCTGTCCAAATCTTTTTTGTCCTTACAAGAATACCAGTCATTGGATTTAAGGCCCTAACCCAGTATGACCTCATTTATACAAAGGCCCTATTTCTAAGCAAGTTCATATTCACAGGTACCAATGGTTACAACTTCAATAAATCTTCCTGTAGGACACAATTTAACCCACACTGGTCTAGTTGGGAAACTAGCCTGAATGGAATGGAGGACATGTAATATGGAAAAATGAGGATAATCATGAAAATGGAATTCATGAGACCTGGCTCATAAATATTCATAATGCAGATGTAACACCATATTAATCAATTCCAAAGATGTCTTTCCCAAAATAGCCTACATAAATTCAAAGTATTAGAAGTATCTCCTCTAGAACTCAATAATGCTGAGTTTTGTTTGCTCATTCTTTGGTGCTTTTGTTTCTTCCTATTTTATGGGAATTTCACAGATTTTCTTACATTTTCTCCAACAATTTCTGATATCTGACTGTTACATAGATACATTATCCATGCTCTTGTCTCAAGCCCACCTGTTATTGAACTCTATATCTGAAACTAATGATGTACTATGTTTGCTAAGTGAATTTAAATTAAAAAAAATAAAACCTATCTGTAACTTTGTACCCTAGATTCTATCTTCTTTTGACTATTCAAGGCATTACTTCAACAAATCCTCCTCCCCTATTTTTCTATTTTCTTTTTTTTCCAATTTTATTATTTTCACTCCCAACTGCATCGTTCCCATCAACATACATAAAGATAATATTACTTTATTCATCTCAAAATAACTCTTGAGTCAACATTATTTGCCAGATGCTCTAAAAATGGTTTTATTCCCCTTTCTAACAAAACTCCTTAAGAGACTTTATATTCCCTTCTCTAAGTCCTCTCCTACACACTCCAATCTGGCTTTCACCCAACCGCTCCACTCAAAATGTTTTTGTCATGGTTATCAATGACCTCCAGATTGCAAAATCCAATGGTTCATTCTCAGTCCTCATCTTCCTTGACCTATCAATAGCATTTGACATATTGTCTACTCTTGTCTCTTTGATACACTTGCCTTCCAGGACACTACACTCTTCTCAATTTCCTTTCACTTAGCTGGTTGTAGTTTTTGGTCTTCTCCAACTTCTCAATAGTTGAACATCCCAGAGCATGCTTGGACTTCTTTTCCTTTATATATTTATTTATTCCTTTGACATTTTACTCAGTTTTTGGCCTTAAATACCATGCTAATGACTCCTAAATTTATAACACCAGTCTAGACCTCTCTCCTATACTTCAGACTCACATATCTAACTGCCAATTCAATATGCTTAAGTGTATAGTAGTACATTTCAAACTTCCCGTGTTCAAAACTGTAGTCATTCTACCACCAAATGTGTTCTGCTTTTAGCTACCTCCATCTCTGATGATGGCAACTCCATTCTTTTAGTTACTTGTGCCAAAAATCTTAGTCTTTCTTGACTTCTCCCTTCTTCTCACACCCCATATCCACACCCCATATATGTTCAAAATATAAAGAAGACTCAAAAATATAATTGGAATCAAACACTTTCTCCATCTCCACTAATGTAGTTTCATAACTACCACTACCATTTCTCACCTAAATTATTACTTTAATGTCTTAACTGGCTCATTTCTCTTGCACTAATCACAACATAGCAGCAAGAATAAACTGGATAAAACTTAGGTCATATAAAATCTTTCTTCTGTTCAAAACCCAAATCCAATGCCTTCCTACTTCATGCAAGGTAAAAACCAATGTCCTTACAGTCGCCCATAAAACCTCACATGAACTGTTCCTTTGAAATCTTGAAAGTCTTCTCATTTTATTTTTCTCTACCACTCACTCCACACCAGTCACACTGTCTCTTAACATTCATGAAACATGAAAGGTTTGTCCTTGCCACAGGGCCCTTACAAATGCTTTTCCTTCTACTTAAAATGCTTCTTCTCCAGATACTTGCATTTATAATCCCCCACTCCTTCAAGTCTGAGTAATTATCACCTTCTTAACGAGGCTTATTCCAACCACACCAACACCCCCTCTATGTATTCGTTATTTTGTATTTACCATCTTATTTATACCATGTAATGTACTGATTTCTTATGTTTATTGTTACTTCCACATCCTCTAGAATACAAGGTTCATGATGACAGGGATGTTTGTCTTTTTGTTCACGGAAGCATTTCAAGCACCAAGAACAACACCTGACACATAGTAGTTACTCAGTGAACATTTTTTGAGTGAATGGATAATTTGTTTAGGTTTTAAGACTAGATCAATACTTTCTGGAGGGAAAAAAAGAATTTTTTTCTTTCCCCTCTAGTGAACCTTCCTAATGAAGTATTAAACTCATAATTATGACTAGTATAACACTAAAAATTGCTTTCAAAAAGTGCATTACTGATACTAGTGGAGAAGAGCTGTGCAGTGTGCTAGGCAACATCATAATTAAATGGTCTCACGTAGGTTACTTTTAAGTGATTGTGAGCTGCAATGATTAATGGTCCTCCACCTTACTGTGCAATTAAAAATGGCAGGGAATGACACTATCTCTTCCTTGGTATACTGCTGAACTCCATTTCCCAGACCTGTTCATCTTGAGAGGTCAATTCAATAAAATAG
>CM052896.1:68130119-68221192 GCA_028534135.1 Potos flavus
CACCCAGGCATCCCAACTCACCAAATTCTTAATCGGACAATGATGTGAATGAGTGCTAAAATACTTAACAGTTCTAACTCAGTGCTAATCAGTATTGATTTTTGCAGCTGCTAGTCTGCCATGACCAACCAACAGAACCAGCTTCTAATAGTGTCTCAGAAAGGTCGGATGAAACTTGATTATGCAAAGCTATGAAAATGGCATATGCTATCACTGAGGAAACTCGAAATCTTTGGCAAAGCAAGACGGCCATCTCTAAAAACTGCTCTTCTAACTATAACATATTAGCATTTCTTCTTGGAATAAATAGGTTGGTGCTTTCTGGAACTGAGACGTGAATCTTTGGCCTATGTTAGGATTCCTCTTTCAATTCGATGGCAGTGTCAATAGGAAAGCAAGTTGGCTGTTTGTGCTTGGCACCACCTGGCTGCAGTTACATCGCTCAGCACTAAACACACTGGCTGTGTCAGAGTTGAGTACTGTCATTCTGATGAAGTGGGGAGTGTGCTGCCCTGGTAGGAAGCCTTTTAAATTGAATGACAAGGTTTTTCTTATTTGTTACATCCCCAGGCCATTGTCAAATCATATAATGCCAGCCCAGGAAAGTAATTACAGAACTGTTGTGAGGCTGTTAGCAGCTGCTTTTCATTTTTCCCCATTGTGACTGGGATGTGGTGGAGAAAAATTGGGATGACTAAGAACCACAACATAAACGCCGCCCAATCTACTGGCCAGTCACATGCGGCACTTACTTTTTGCCAAGGGTAAAAGAGCAGGTTCCTCAAATGTTATTAGATGTAGGTGCCAAATATAGCGAAGAATCTACGGCCAACTCTAAGAGGTCAGGCCATGAGGACAGATGGATTTCATGTATTAAATCATTACCAAAATCACTAGGCCACAGTCTAATTCCTAAAAACAAAAGCCTGTGTTGATTCCGTCAAACAACCCCTTTTTCCTCCTACCTACCTTTTTTTGTTCTTTCTAGTGCTTTCCTTATTATTTGGGTAAAGACCACAATAAGCCTTCAGCTAAGAGTAGGTCAGTCAAAGTTTTCAACAATAAATGCAGATCGCTATAAAAAAGCAGCTATAAGGCTATATGAAGAAGAAATAAGATGATAGTAAATGTATTTTCATTTTATCACCTCATCTTAATTTGGTCCTTTCTCATAAGAACCTTATGAACTGGCCAGTGCTCATTTTCAAGGTTATGTCCCAAACTCTACTCAGTGAAGAATGGCACTGCATTTGATAGACGACTGATTTAAAATAAAATACGTATTGTTTTAATGTTACAACTGTTTAAAATTTAATGGAAAGTTCTTAAGATTCTTAACACAACTGAATGTTATGTTTCCAATCAGGTGACAATCTAATCAAGATGAACCTTAAGTGATTATTCATTATTCATTTCTTTGAATGAAGTGGTTTAACTAGCATGTAGCTGTGCTAGAAAGTTATTAGGTTCACGTATAACCCTTTCTTGTTCTGAAAGTCACTGCTCTCCTTTCCTTCTTGGTCACTGAGACACAGTAAGTACATTGGTATGTCTTTTAAAGGCTGTGGAAGGCAGTCATTTTCTTATACTTTAGGCAAAACTCCTTTCACTCAGAATGTATAAGCACCTTTCATGAAATAATTTATTTCTAAATGATAAAAGTGGCCAGAGGCTCAGGATCCAACAACTTCCCAAATGAAAATAATTAGAATCTGTGGTAAAGACAAGAGTGAGGTTTGAAACCTGTCGGTACATATCACTAAGTAGAAATAAATTATGGCTTGTCAAAAACGACAGATTTCAACAAGGTGCTTCCTTTTCACTTTGAGTAAGACCTTTTTCCACCCAGCAATTAACTTTATTCCCATTAATATTCAGTAGCATTGACAAGGCTGACAGAGTAAAGCTGGGTTTTATAAAACTAAAGACAGATTGATAGAGGCTCATTACTTTGTCTAATAATTTCATCATTGTATGTTAGGTCTTAATAAATAAAGGACAAAGCTGTTGACTGTGGCACTGATTTGTTGTGCCAGGTAAAGGACTCAAATTTTCTGTGTATATTTTCTTTTTGTGATTCATAAATTTATTTTTGAAAATAAATAGTAATTTTGCCTAA
Source organism: Potos flavus (assembly GCA_028534135.1). NCBI lineage: Eukaryota > Metazoa > Chordata > Mammalia > Carnivora > Procyonidae > Potos > Potos flavus. The sequence goes on from CM052896.1 coordinate 68,132,239, forward strand.
AGGGTTGCAGAGGTGACACAATAATACATTTGTACCTACCACAATACGTTTAGTACTAACATAGTTTTCTTTAGATACTTCTTCACAATCTGTAAATAATAATTATGTTGCACAGTTAAATTAAATAAAATAAGTAACTGTATGTAAACGACCCTTTGATTATAGATGGAGAAAGCCTAAGAGCAAGTATTTGCTTGTGATGCGATAGAAAAAGAGCAAAGAATTCACTCGCAACCCAGGGAAACACAAAAACCAAACATTTCTGTCTTCCTTCTTTTATGATATAAAAAGTTGGAAATAAAATAGAGCAGGTTTCACAAAGCTTCAAGATGTGTCAAAGATGATGTTGCTTAGAGACATAACATCTGTTCTGTTTTCGTATTTGTCATATTTCCTAAAAAAAATTTAAAATGAAACATTGTGCTTTTCTAAGCTTATGGACACAGTTTTGTTTTTTTTTTTGTTTTGTTTTGTTTTTTTCATATAGGACACTTTGGCTGATTTCAGCTTTGCTTTCTCTTCTAGAACAGCGAGAGAAAAAAAAAATCTCACTGTTGGTGAGAAAGATGTGATACAAGCCTAACAAAATCAACTTGGATTTTTTTCTGTAAGTTTCTAAGTTGTTCTTTCCCTCTTCCATGACAGGTGACTTCTCACAGGTAAAAGCCCATCATTTTTACCGAAGAACTCTTTTTCCTTTAACATTATATAGCTCAGCAATTTTTTTGCCAGGGGCAATATTAGTGAGTTGTGGATGTATTACTGACATGGAATTTTGCCACTTGTATTTATTTTCCGTGCTATGACAACCTACTGTTCTGTGGTAGAAATGACACAATTTTAGTCCTTATAAATTCATAGTTTCTGCAAAAGTCTAATTTTTCATAAGTGAAAATTCATGTAGTGAAAATGGAATCATTTCACGCAGTTCTACTTTGGCCCTAAGCACATGCACTGAATAGCTCTTTATTCCCCCCTTTTTGTCAGTATCAAAGTCTGCAGATGGGTAGGTCACACCTGAACACCCTGAGCAGGGAATGTGTAATTAGGTTTTAATATTAAAAACTTTAGATTTGATTTCCCTTTTTCTTTTGGATCCTTCTCTAATGTTCTATATCCCTTTAGATTTTTATCTCCTGTTAGCGCTTATCTCTTTTCTTTATGGCAGTCTACTTCTTTGATTTCAGCTTTATTCAGCTCCCTGGCTCCCACCCAAACTCCCCTTCAAATTATCAATGCTAACATTTTCCTTCGGTTATTGTCTTGTTTTCTTCTTGATTATTCTTTTTCCTAATCCATTTATGACTTTGTTCTTGCTCTTTGTCAATGAAAACTTTTTAGGACAGCAGACATTTAAAGAGCTGCATCCTTTTATTAGTGATATTTATTAAGAACTTACTATGTGCAAAACCCTCTGGGAGAACACAGAGATGTTTTATATGCCATCATTGCCCTCACTAACAGTGAATGCTTATGCAGCACCAATTATGTATCAGACACTGATCTCTGTGCTTTGCAAAGATTACCTCACTTGGCCTTCCCAACATACACTATGTTTTAATATGTAAGTTTTATTGTTATTCAGGTATAGTGAGGCTAACAGATCAGGAGATGACTGCCACTGAACAGACAATTCGTCATTCATACTCCCAAGAGGAGGGGGACATGCCATGCTATGCAGGACCACAAAAGGAAGCAGGAAGGTCAATTAGGAGACAAAGGGGGAGGCCCCTAGGTGGCTCAGGCTGTTAAGTGGCCAACTCTTGATTTCGGCTCAGGACTGATCACAGGGTCCTGAGTTCAAGCTCTGGGTCTGGTTCTGTGCTTAGTGGGGAACAGTCTGCCTAAGGATAATTTCTCTCCCTCTGCCTCTGCCCCTTCTCCACTTGGACTCTCTCTCTCTCAGAATGAATAAATAAAATCTTAAAAAAAAAAAAAAGATGTGTGCACAGGCTAGTCATTTACCATCTCTAAGAACGGGCTAGTCCTAGGAGGGCAAGTAAGTCCTGCAGGATTAGTAATTTCCCAGATATCAAAGCATCAGAATTAAAAAGACATGCTTAATACACTCTAGAGACTAGGTGTCTAAGAGAGCCAAACAGCTAGTAAATGGTTGAGTCCAGATTCAGACTCCAGATCCAGAGTTCACATTCTTAATTCTATGCCCTGACATCCTGAAATTTCCTTTCACCAAGGAAATTAAGTTTTTGTAGGGGAAATAGAAAATATGTAATATATATGTGATATCATCTAATGTTGTAAGAAAACCAAAAAGGGGCTTTAGAATTCAGAGGAAGGAGATATCAATCAGACTGGAGCACAAGCACAAGCTCAGGGAAGAAATAACAATTGAATGTGTGTTGGAAGGATAGCAAAGATGCCCAAAGAAATGAAGAGGTTATTGCAGGCAAATGAAATTGTTTAAAAAGTGTGAAGATCTGAAATCAACTAATGAGTTTGGCAAAAGTGTAAGCAAAGCCTGTACATAGAGGATTGAAGGAAATAATACTGGGGGGTGCCTGCATGGCTCAGTTGTTTGAGTGTCTAACTCTTGATTTTGGCTAGGGTCATGATCTCAGGGTTGAAGGATAGAGCCCCACATCACGCTCTGCTCATCACGCTCTGCTCTCAGCGAGGAGTCTGCTTGAGATTCTCTCTCTCCCTTTCCCTCTGCCCCTCCCATTGCTCGTGCTCTCTTTCTCTCTCTCTCTCTCAAATAAATAAATAAATCTTAAAAAAAATAGAAAGAATACTGGGGAAGTTATTTGAGATCAGTATTAAGAAAATCATGAATTAAAAAAAGGAAAATCATGAATTAAGTAATAAGGAATTTGGACTTAATTCAGGAAAAAAATGAGAAACAGTAAGAGGTGTTGTATATATTTATATATATAACACATATACACATATAATACATACATATACATATATGTATATATACAGAGAGAGAAATAAATAAATGGAAAGTCTTTGAGCAGAAGAGTTCCACGATCACACCTATACTTCAGAGGATAACTGGCTTCTGTCATATTAGAACTGGAAGGAGAAACAAAGGGGGGAAATTAACTAGGACATTATAGAAAGAACACAAGTGGAAATTAAGAATAAATCAGAGAGAGTTGGGGAATTAATCCCAAAGACGTTATAGAAATAGAGTTGAAAGCACCTGCTACCAATTTTTCAATATTTGAAACTCTGTCACATAAGGAGTGACTAAAGCAACTGGGAATTTTACCATGAAGAATAGAAAACCCAAGAGGTAAACCCTCTTGTTGGCTGCATTGGCCAGACCTAAGAGACTCCTCCAGGCTACAAGGTGTGAGAGAATGAAGATGTGAACAGGGCTCAGTAATGCTTTTGTATTTTGGTTCAGCTCAGAGAATGAATATAAGAAGCACAAAGGAGCCTCAGTTCTACTACAACTCAGAACAGCACTGTCAATGGAATAAAAGAGAGTCATTTATAATAAAATAAAGTATTTCAATATGTAAATGCTCAGGCAAGGTTAATCCAGAAGGTTTGATGATGTAGACCGATGGCTGCACCTCCTGATAGTGAATATACAGGGATTTAAGAGAGCTAAAGTCAGAAACCCTTCAATATAAGAAATTCAGGAAGATAAACAGTAGAAATATAAATGGTCACTAAAATAAAAATTAGTCCTAACAGACCAGACTTGCTTGTCTATAAGAAAAAGAGGGAAATGATCTTAATTGAAATAAGGATAACACGCCAAGACAAATTACAGACTTTGGAAACAGAGAAAATGATGAAGTATGATATTAGCACAAATGAGCTGGGCCTTATTTATAAGTGCAATGTCAAAATAATTCCCAATGTTATGACGGGATAGTGACAAAGTATCTCTGAAAACATATCTCCTGCCTTGAATTCCTCCACATGTTGAGGCTCGCAATCAGTCTCTGGCACTTAGAAAGACCCAGGAGACCACATCCTTTGATAAACTATGGGGGAAGAAGGTGTACGGCAAAAAGACACAGTAATAAAAGAAGTCACAGAAAAACTATGACAGAGACAGAATCTATGTACACTGGCAAAAACAGGCAACCCCCCAAATGAATAAATAGTTTCAATATGTAAGTTTTATAATCTAGATCTCTTATTATTGTTATCCACAAAAATTTAAAAACATATGTGATGGCAATAACATGAAACATAAAAACAATCTTTATTAATACAATTCAATGAGATCCCTGCATCTTGTGTGTCTTTGCTAATTTCATAATATTTAAGTCTAAGTCTGTTAAAAAGTCTCGGGTTTCCTTTGCTATATATTTGCATGTGGCAGCTATGTGTGCCAAATAACACTGGCATGTTATATTGGTCACTCAATTGTAACGAGTGGCATTGTTTTGCTGATGTGAATTTCTGAAATGGTGAACAATGCTCAGGAAACAGTGCAATATTCCCTTGATTTAAATAGTATTGCATTTCTGGAATTTTAGTTTATAATTATGAAGAAGGAAACTTTGTCGTGATATATAAAATTATTTTTCTAGACTCTCAAATAACTGTAAACCAATTTTCCCCTACACAAATGTTGATGAGATATTTAAAAATCATGTACCATAATTCTCTGTTGTGCAAAGCTGACATATGCATAGTGGGACATCTAGCTTCTCTATGCACCCATCCCTTCTAAATACCAGCATCGTCCTCCACTTATTATAAAAGAAATAAAAATAATCACATAATTTAAAAATTCTCTCTAAAGAACTACTGATTTAAGTAATGGAGTCCAATGTAAGCAGATCCCTGGCCATAACACATATTCAAGAATATGCTAAAACCTCTTAGGGAAATGATAAGCAGAATCCAAGCACTGGGTAAATGGTTGAACTAGATCAAGGTTGAGAAATCAAATGTTTGCAGACACAAAGCAGGTATGAGAAAGGTGTAAACGGGGCCAAGAGAAAGACAATAGAGAGACATATGGTCTGTGTGGTCAGTTGTCTCAGCACGATTTGTTGAAAGAATATCCACTCCCCATTGAATCGTCTTGGCACCATGTCAAAAATCAAGTGTCTTCTAAATGTGAGGGTTTATTTCTGGACTACCAATTCTATTCCATTGGTCTATATCTCTATCCTTATGCCAGTATCACACAGTCTTGATTACTGTAGGTTGGTAGTAAGTTTTGAAATCAGTAAATGTGAATCTTCCAACTTTGTTTTCCTTTACCAAGATTATTTTGTTTATTCTAGATTCTTAGAATTTCCATATGAATTTTAGGATCAGCTGGACAGTTTCTGCAAAGCCCAGCTGGATTTTGATGAGGACTTTATGGAGTTTGTAGATCAATTTCAGATATTGTCATTTTAACAATGTTACCTTCTGATCCATATATGTGGACTGTATTTCCATTCATTTGGTTCCTTAAATTTTTTTGAAAATGCTTTATAGTTTTCAGAGTTTAACTTTTGTACTTCTTTTAAGTTCATTCCCAAGTATTTTATTCTTTTCAGTCTGGATGCCTTTTATGTTTTTTCTTACCAAACTGCCCTAGCCAGGTCTGCATAGATTTTAAAACATATATCTTAAATCCGATTTATCTTTTACTCATTATTTATTAACCTGGTTCAATCAAAGCAGTTGCCTCACTCAGTACTTTGTGTCTTCTGTTATCTTTTGGATCTTTGATAATTTAATTCTTCAAAGAAAACATGCCTGATTAACATTGCTCTACTACTTCAGAGATTATTTCATTAATCCATACCATTCTGACACATCTGTGGATATGGTCTAGATCGATATTTATCTTGTTACCGTTTATTATTTGGGACACTTTCTTTCTCAAATTAAATTGTAAGCTCCATTGAGGAGGTTCAACATTTTCAACTCTAAAGCCTTCAGAAAAAAAAAACATTCTAACAGGGTCCTATGCACAAAGAAATGGCTCAAGAAATGTTTTCCATTTGCTTTTCCTCTTTCACAGAGAAGTAATTCTGTATCATGTCAAATGATGAACTTACATCTGTTTTTTCATCCATAAAATAGGAGTAAAAATGTCTAACATGATAAATTTTAGAAATAGCCAAGTAAAACACATTGCCCATGGCAGGCATTTGGTACGTGACATGTACTTTCATTATTGATAGAAGCAGTGTGGCAACTGAAAAATTAAGCTTAAGAGTTTGTGTTTCAGAAATAAAGTAAAAAGGGGAATGGAAACTTTGGACAGTTATAAAAGTCACTTAAGATTCTAATTATTTAAAAAAAAAGATTCTAATTATTTTATTACAGTGTCATATCTAAGGCTCCTATCTGTGCGATATTCTCCCTGGAACTCTCACCATTTATTTCAGGAAATATATATAGCAACAAACAGAAAATGTCATACACACACTCCCAATCTTATCGCTTATTTTATAAAATTTCTGGCATCTTACACTGAAAAACAGGTAGATGAATAGCATCAAATTTACCTGTACTGAAAGTCAATATTTAATGTCAAATACAGGAAGGTTAAAAGGCCCTACTCTAAGCCATTGTTTCAGTTGGAAATTCAGTGGGAAACTTTGGAAGCTTCTTTATTGTTACTAGTTTCATACTTTGTATCAGTTAGCCAGAGAAAATAATGGGAAGTATTATATGTTGCTTGATTTTTCTTTCTCCACAAACTACTGAAACAATTTTCTTAGTAAAAGTTTATTTTTTAAAATTCTAACCGTCAATAAGGTTTAACCAGAGAAATAGTATGATTAGGTAAAAAGTCATATTTCAACTTCTTAAGCTTTTCTAAAAGCACCGATTCCTTTACTATAACTATCTTTGATGGGAAAATACTTAAATAAAAATATTATATTCTAAATACAGTAAGTCAACAGATGTATCAGAGTGAATTAAAAAGTTGCACATTCTTGGGTTTTCCCCTTGGCAGTTATATTTTTGGCTTTGCCCTCCATGGGTGATGGAATAATTTCTAGTCTTTACAGAGATTTAAAAAAAAAAAAAAGTCTGAAAGGTTATTTCATATGTACTGAGGAAATTATGTGTATCATCAGAGTCTAGCCAGGAAATAGAAACCACTTGAGTAGTTAAGGAGACTTTAATGCAGAAAATTGATTCCATGGGTGATGAAAGAGGTGAGACACCAAACAGGGGACACGGCAGCAATCCAAAGATTAACAACAGCAGGAAGCCAGCTTCATCCACCACTGAAGGCATAAAGGGCAAAGGCAGTGTTCCCAGCACTAGTGGAAGCTGGAGACATTGCTGGCCTCCCTGCCAAGAGCTGGATTCATGAAGCTGCTGGCAGGGAAGGAAGAGGAGAGACCCTGGCTTATTCCTCCCCACACACCCCTCCACAATTCAATCTGAAGTCAGCTAAGCATGGGAACCACAGCTGAGGAAACTAGTGCCTCTTGATACAGAGAAAAGCAGGGAAGGGGAGGGAAGGGATGTGAGGGCAAACAGGTCCAGGACGTACATATCACATAATTGCCTACTTGCACACATCATGTAATCAGTGGGGACAGTGAGAGGGAGCAGGAGAGAAAAGAACATGTGAAGAAAAGCAGGTGAAGAAAAGCACATGGAATAAGTCTGGCCATTTACATGGTAGAGGATATGAATTGGATCCTTAAGTTTTACTTATTCTTTTACAGGAAAATAATCAACATGTTTGGGATTGAGATAAACTATTCTGCCTCTTGATTTTGCATTACATTACTAGGCTTCTCGATGCCATTATAATGTTACTTTTAGGCAGATCCCTGGGGGCAGGGGCCATAATCTCACCCTGTCTCACCACAAACTTTTATATCCCAGTACAATATCACAATGTTCTAGTGGTTTGTACACACACACACACACACACACACACACACACACACACACACATTTTGACTGGCAGGAACTACAGAACATAAAATGTGATAACTATTGGAAGGGAATCAGCTATGCGAATTGTGAAATATAAATTGCAATCCCAATGTTCTATGAGAGTATAAAATTCAAATCTGTTCATCAAGATACTTTTAATATAATGAAAAATTTTATGACTCAATGGAAGACCTATTACAATGAGGTCAGATTTTGCTTCTGAAGTTAGTTGGTCAAAGGCTACACTTCAGCTACTGATGGACTTGCTAAAGCCAACAGAAACAGGCTGGGCAGGGAGAAGAGAGCTTGACGACAACAGACCATGGGCAGGATGAAGAGACCATTAGGGCCTCCAAGAAATGCCACCTCGTTCCTAGTTACTGAAGTTAGGGACTGACTCCCACCTAGTGTGCAAAACCATTAAGCATATACTATTTCCCTTCATTTGATCTTGACAAGAGAATTTTTGGTGATTCAAAAAAAAAAAAGACAAGACAAATTGATGAAGCAGTATCTGGGTAAACTTTGCTAAACAGCAAATTGGCAGACAGCCTGGAAACAACATAAATTCTGTTTCTTAAAAATTACAGTCACAGCTAATTTTTTTCTACCTACCTGGCTACTGAGAAGTAAAATTGTGATGGTTGTATGGCTCATGTAAAAAGGCAATGTACAGTTAACTTGCACAGAGATTCCCATAGGTGGGACAGGAGGTAAACATGGAGGGAGCTGGTAGAAACAGCTACAGGAAGCGCCAGCCCTCTCCAGAGCTCCCACATACTCATAAAAGGCTATTCTTTTAAAAGTTCAAGAAAAGAGGTTTGCCAAGAACTCTGTTTTGGAAAAGGTAAATACGGGAGTTTATTTGCATACTAAATAATCATAGAAACATTTTACAGTATAGCTTTCATTGGCTAAAGACTGGCACGTGATTAATTTATTTGTATAAACATTTTTTCCTCCTATTCAGAACACAGAACACAGAAAATGTTTTGTAAGAAAAATACCAATAAAATATTTTCTCTATCAACTTTGAAAAAAGTGAAAAGAATTATATTATTGGTGTCTTTGTTTGGCATCAAATGTGTTTTGATTAACTGTCTTTTAGAAAGGACCCAAAGGTTAAAAATATAGAACAAGGAAGGAAGGAAGGAAGGAAGAAGGAAGGAAGGAAGGAAGGAAGGAAGGAAGGAAAGAAGGAAGGGAGATAGGGAGGGAGGTAGGAAGGGAGAGGGGATGGGAGGAGGGATGGAGGAAAAGGAATCAAAATTGACTATAAATATTTCATATCAATATGTCCAGTAGTTTGGGACCATGTGAGACAGGAAAGCTGGGAAGGAGGGCTTAGAAAAGTAAGATGAGCTCATTTTGTATATGCGAGTAGACATCCAATACATACTTAGAAATATAAGACTGGCTTTCTTTTTCCCATGGCATCTCAGAGGAAAAGCAGCTACTTTAGGACAAAGATGAATATTTTCAAAGATGAATATATTTCAAAGATGAATATATATATATATATATATATATATATATATATGAAATGTATGGAGGCACCTGAGTGGCTCAGTCAGTTAAGTGTCTGCCTTCACCTCAGGTCATGATCCCAGGGTCCTGGGATGGAGACCCACGTCAGGCTCCCTGTGCATCGGGGTGTCTGCTTCTCCCTCTTGCCTCTGTCTCTTCCCCACTGCTCGTTCTCTCTCTCACTCAAATAAATAAATAAAACACACACACACACACACAAAGAGATGTATGGCCACCCACAGAAGTTGTTGGTCCTGTTCTGAGTAAAGAGTGGAAGGGGTGTGCAGTCCGAGTCGGTGATGGGAACAAGAAGTAAGGTTTCCCATGTCCGTTGCTACTCAATAAAGGGCTTTCCTGTGATAGACCAAAGAGAACTGGAGAAGGAAGGTGCAAATATGTTTAGGGCTGCATTGTGGATGTTAATCGGAGCATTCTTAACGGTTATTGTAAGAAAGGCAGAGAAAAATATTTCTGGAATGAATATTCCACGCCTCATTGCCTGGACCCAAAAAAAAAGCTGGCAGAATCTGCAAAGTTTTCTTTCAATCTTTCTAAAAAGATGATGTCCACCAATATGCTGTGAGAAAGTCCCTATAGAAAGAAGGTAAGAAACCCAAAACCCAAGTGTCCTGCTATTCCATGTATTCTAGAACACAAAACACTGACATATTGCTCTGGAGAAACAGCATACTAACAAAAATAAGGAAGAGGCTACAGATTATGCTAAACTTTGGGCCAAGAGAATGGGAAACCAAAGAGAAATGCCAGCAACATTTCCAAGAGATAGAGGCTGTCCTCTCTTGAGAGCTTCTATCTTTAGTCTGAATCCAGTCAAAAATAAGATATTCTAAGAGTAATAAATAAATAAGATCAGATTTTTTTTTAAAGAAAAAAAAATATGGGATTGAAGCTTGGATGAAAGTCAGGAGTAGAAATGTAAATTTTTTGCAAACACAGATACCATAAATAAAACCAGAAGTGAAACAATGGGAAAAAAGGTTTGCAGCACATATAAGAGATAGAAGATTGGCTTTCAGTAAACTTCTACCAACTAATAAGAAAAAGGCAAAAACTGTGAACAAGAACATCACAGGGGAAAACCAGAAATGACCAATAAGGAATAATATAAGGAAAGATGCTCAATCTAATAATAGCCAAGGGAATAGGTATTAAAAGCATAATATATATCATTTTATACCCTTCGGGAAATTAGTAAAAAAATTTAATCTTTAATTTTAATACTTTTTGTCGAAGCACTGTATAAACAAGTTCAAGTGGCCTGACATCTCACATCACAATATAGTAGAGCCCAACTCAGATCCTTGCACTATGATGCTTTTAAGCTGCAGGATTAGGGAAAAACTAACCACTTCCCTGAGGGGATTAAAAGCCAGGATTCAATAGCAACATGATATGCAGAACAGTTGCTACAGTTCTCAGCTGGTTTGGTGTTTATGGTTAGGAAGAATGCCAGTCCCTTTCCTGGGAGTTAGGTAGGTGGGATCTAAGCCTTACACCTGGGATGACATGTTGTAATAAGTTAGCAAAGAATTCACCCCATTGCCTTCATAGTTAAGGAAACACTGGCTCCTCCAGTGCATGAAGGGTTGAGGAACTAGGTCCAAGACTAGAGACTAAGAAGTACTGGTGGCCTTAACCATAGGTCATAGCCACTCTCCATGGAACTTTGTAGGAGTCCAGCACTTTGGGAAGCCAGCTAACAGGAGGTCAGTTTTTGAACAAGTTAACCTTACCTCTAACAAGGATTAGCAAGGATATGGGGAAATGTTAGTCTCATACAACACCAGCTGAGGTTTTACATTTTATAGCTGCTTTGGATGACAAGGGACCTACTCCCTATTCTCCAACAATGTCCCAAAGAGACTGCAGTACCCCAAAGGGGAATGACTACAAGTTTCCAAATGGTCCAAACATCCCTATGCCCAAAATATGATTTAAAATGCTGTAGAGTTATCCTGACCTGAAAGAAGTGTGTGATTTGGACAACAGACATTTCAGAACGAACCAGTGGAGACAGATAATCAATATTCACAGGATCTCCAGAATCCCTTGAAGTTTGTTTATAATATTGAATCTCTGGTGTAACTTTGAGGATGAAGAACTTCAAGAATGACAGAGGAGTTGCCACGAGCAGAAAGGGAAGGGAGACAGATAGCTGGAAGCTGAATTGATTTAAAGAAAATGAAAAAAAAAAAAAAGAAAAAGAAAATGAGGAATTGCTATATTTCTTGCAAAAAATATAATTTACAAAGATAATTCTAGGCAAATTTTATTTTACTTTACCTTTTACTATATTATACTCTGGGGGGATGAATATAGTTTTAAAAGTTCTGTGATTCACTAATGTTTCATGGTGGTTGGGAGCATTCAAAGTAAAACCAACCAGACTTCAAATTATTCTATGATAAGTGCTTGAGGTATGATTTTTAATTTTTAAACTGCAGTTTCTACAAGTATAAAATAGGGATTGTTATTAATCATTAAGATTAATGAGACAATGTTTATAAAGCACTTAACACAGTGATCTCAATCAGTGGTACTTTATGGATAATATTCACACTGTAGGAAACTGAAGAAATAGAGAAAAGAGGAAAAGATCACCCATAACCTTATCACTCCAGCACAAACACCATTATTTTAGATACTTTCCTTTTGAGGTAGATTTTTAACTTTGGGGATTGTTTTGTGGATAATTGTGCCAGCTTCGTGAGGGCAAAGAGCATGAACCTTAGCATCTAACACAGTCGATGATAAAAAATTACTGAATGTAATGAATCAGTCAATAAGCTGGCGTTAATATGTGTTTTTTCCATATTTTTGTCTGGAATAAAATGTAAGACACTCTTAAATAGGCAGGAATGTTCTTTAAAAACATTTTTGATACAGTTCTTCAGTAAGTAAAGATTTTCATTTTTAAATTGCCTATATTTCAAAATATTTCAAAGGTATGGTTAGGCAGCCTCAAATATGTTGAGTATTCCTCAGCTCATTTTTAAGCACTCTATCTTTAAGCATTTCATTATTGTTCCTAATACATGTAAATAAAGGTAAGTTTTTCAAAGTGATATCATATACTAAGAGTCTAACTGCCTCATGTATTTGAAAAGTCATTTCCTCTTGCCTCTTTTTTTATTTTTTATTTTTTCATTTTTTATTTTTAAGTAGGCGCCACACCCAGCATGGAGCCCAATGTGGGGCCTGAATTCAAGACCCTGAGATCAAGACTGAGCTGAGATCAAGAGCCAGATGCTCAATTGACTGAGCCACCCAAACACCCCTTTGTCTCTTTAAAAATAAAATGGCCATACGGGTGTGGAATTGCTAGCTTACTTAAGTTCCTTAAAAACTGTGTTTTGTTTTGTTTTTTCATCCAAGGATTTCTTCATTTTCTCTCAAATCCCAATAAAGTTATTGCTTTAGTAAAGGCAGATCAACACTTGCCCTTATGCTCATTTGGTACTCTCCTAGGTAGTGTTCATTTCCCTCCTGTCATTAATAAGAGAATGACTCAAAGCAGCTCAGGCAGCCTATCCTCTACCTCAGTATTCATTTATAATTTCTGTTATGTGGGTAAGAGAAAGCTGACGAATTTTAAAGCACATAAACTGAACCTAGGAAATTAGGACAATCTCCAGAAGACATGCTGGGGCCTCAGATGACAATATCAATTTGCTGGTGACCAGCTCTTGCTGTTCTCCCACACATACCCTGACCAAATCTTTCAGCAGGAACACGTCAGGACTCTTTTTTCGTCTGCAGCCCAGTGAGATTCATTTTTCCCCATGTTCTTAAAGTAAGTCTCAATAATATCATAGACAAAACAAACATGTACAGTCATCCTTGAATTAGTAAATTAGCCCCTGCCTTTTTTGACTTATTAATATCTTTGACCACTTTACCTGTAAATAGCAGTTTTAATGTCAGAGTATTTGGTGAAAGAAAAGTTAAATTTTGGTTTTGGATTTTATCACTGAATCGGTTTGAACAAAAATCCAAAGTTTTATGTACTTAGAGAAAACACTATTAGAATTTCATTTTGGAGAATATATCCAAGTAATATCTGTAATAAGTGTATGTAAACTGGCTCATTTCACAAATAATGAAAAAATAAAAAGTATATAAAGAGAAAAACATTTAAATCAGTATGTAAAAGTTATTTTAAGTCATCTTTAACAATAATAACTGCTCTTATAACTTGAAAAACAAAAATTAAAAACTAAAAATAAAAAATAAACTCATCTTTTGAATCTTTCTTCATTTAAGATAGTAGCAAACTCTACTTCTTTCTACCATTCCCCCACAGTCCTTCATCATCGTTATTAACATAATCTGAATGTTTAGTTTCACCTATTTGATACTAAAATATTATTTTGAATATGCAGTGCTTTCTCTTAAAAATCATTTTGACATTTGTGTTGCACATTGTAATTAAAATAATTTTTTGGACCACTTTTTAACTGATATAAAATATTTATCCAAAAACAATGTTAATCACTAGTGCTGGTACCTTACGACTACTTCATCTTTGAATTCTTAATTTTGATTTCTTTCTCAGTTTTCATGTATTTCCTTTTCAAGTATTTTTTTGTAAGATTATTTGAGTTAATAGGCTTTCATATATCTTTGGTACTCTTCCTAATTTTGTGCACAGCAGTACAGCACACACAGCCAGTGGTTTTATAGCACATAGGTATTCTACTATAATGAAAAGCCCTTGGAAGGTGCCAGTGATGTACAGGTTATATGAATTACAGGAAAAAGGTAAAGGTAAATAATCTTATACTTAATTTACTTGACAGATATTTAAAAGACTATTTTGTGGTATAATTTCTAGGCTTTTGAGAAATACTTAATAGCTGAGTGAACAAATAAGTACATAACAAATGTGTGGCAAATGAATTAGAAAAGAGAAAGATTAGAAGAAAGATACTCAGTTAGGTGATAGTCCCTAAATAATTATGTAGAAAATGGAAATGTAGACCTTGATCCATTTCTGATAAGTCTTCATAAAATCCTTGACTTAAAACATAATTCATTCTATCAACAACTTATAAGAAATCCAGAATATACTGAAAACTGAAGAAAGTAAATAGATTTCCCTGCTTCACATGACCATTGACCACACATCTAGAGAAATTCTAAGACTAAGTTATGTGTGTTGATATGACTCTTAGTTAGGAATATTTTATTTTAGACAACTAAACTAAGGACAAACTTCTTTATAATTAGATTTCTCTGCACTGTATCTCCTGGGAAATAAATATTTACTGTGTCATCCTTCTAATTAAAATTTTCAGGAAGCCTTATTTACTAATCCAAGTAACGCTGCCAGCATAGACAAGTCAGTCAGGTATTCTAGGCTTTGAGCAGATTCCAGATGATCCAATTATGTACTCAGTATATCTATATTTAAAAATATATTTAATTTCTACTTTATTCTTTACAAATAAAATTAATAGAAAAATGAAGTTTTCAAATATAGATGGAGAAAGAGAATTGCTGCAAAGTTCATTTTTGCCCAGTCACTTGAGTAAATTTCCAGGAAGACATAAGCATAATGATGATGACATCGTGGATTCATAAATTTGTTCTTTTTAGGAAGAACACAAAGATAATTAATAGTGCAGATAACAGTAGATTGAAAATCAGCTCACATGAGATGTTATAATTGTAGATTTTGTTAAAATGGGGCATTCTAATCTTTTGGACAGCAATGTTAAAGTTTTGCTTTTGTTCAACCGAATTAATTACTATGTCTTAAGTACTTTATCATTTTATCCATTCCCTTAGAACTCACGTGTGAGACTTACTATGCTCTTTCATAAGGAAAGGACAAAAAGAGGTGAAAATATGTCAAAGTCTGTCTAAAAAGAGGGACTGAGAAGGTAATATTTTCGTAGCATAAGGTGCCAATGCTGAAGTAAAGCAAGTATTTTGGAGCCAACCAAGGAAACAGCCAACAAATATAGTTTGAATACCTTCTTTCTTTCCTAGAGGTGTCAAAGGAAGCCATGTGGCCTGCTCCAGCTTTGGAGGAACTCCAGAGAAATATCTCACCAAGGTTTCATGGCAGATAGGGGGCCAAATGCATCCTGGATAATATTCTTGTGGTGTGTGAAGAAGGTGTTAAAGAGCCAAAGAAAAGTCATTCTCAGGCTTCTCTGAGCCAGATTAAAAAAAAAAAAAAAAAAAAAAAATCCACAAAAGATAAAAGTCAACCCTGACAGAGTTCAAGATGAGTTTTAGTATTTTTGTATATCCAATCGGTACTCACATCATTGCATCTCCTTATGGAGATGAGTCTGTGTTATGCTTCCCTCTCATGACCTGTGGGAAGCAACACATCTGAAATAGAATGAGAGGGGGACTGGAAATGCAGCTGAGAAAAGAAATAAAGGGGTTCAACTTGGGGAAACAAAGCCATTTGGCAGTGACTGGGCTTGTGACACCCACAGTGGTGTATTGGAACTCATGAAAAGGTCTTGTAGGGTTTTAAATTTGTGTAAGATAAAGATTCTTAGGGAATTCCCCACTGAGAAAATAGAGGGTATATATCAAAAGTTAATTGGCACTGACCACCAACGTACTCTTCTATTGCTGCCCTTAGGCAGCTGTTTAAAATGAGGAAGGAGAAAAATTGCCAAAAGAAAAAGGAGACAATCCTTTGGAAAGCACAAAAGCCTCCAAACAGTTCCAATCTTAGAGTGTTATGATGTTAAAATATGAAGCACATTATCAGGAGATGAAAGTTCAAAGAGGCCTCAGCTTTGTGTTGGATAAACAGGAACATATGCCCAGTCTCAGAAATATTTCAAATGTGTTGTGAAGCTTCGCTCAGTTAGGAGAGAAATGTTAGAGTTCAGCTGTGAAAAATTCAATTGCATATTTGAAAAAAGCAGGTGCTGGGAAAGACCACAAACTTTCTAAGCATGTCGGCACCATATCCCACAGTGCCAAACAGAAGCGATGTTATTAAGGCTCAGAAAGGTTTTCTGAGTGATACATCACATGAGCTGAAGTAGCATTTCCACGTCACCGTGCAAATGTATTCCTCTACAGGGAAAAAAGCAAAGTTTGAAAGAAGGAAACTGAAACACTAGAAATATTCCCATAGTTGGCCTTTGTGGAAAATTTATAAAATTGATGGAAATTTGGGCAGAAGTCACTACATAGCATAAGTGAGAGATCTCATTAAGATTAATGAAAGACAGTAAATAATAATTTTACCTACAAACTCTAAGCCTGAAATCACCTGAAAATTCCTATGCCAAAGGAATTTTATTTGTTGATCAATGAGTCATAATAGTGTAGGGGAATATGAATAGCTTCTGAAAATTTTTTTCTTAATCCTATTAATAAAAGGATTTTTAATATAGTTATTCCATTCCTCTTCTAAGTGATTTCTATTTCTAGTTATTTTGTATCCACTCCACTGGGCACAGTATTCCATGAACAGTAAGGGAGAACTGATAAATGCTGATTGGGCAACAACCCAATTCCAGTACTGAAAACAAAGGAAAAGTCAAGCAGTTCCAGGAACCCAAGGGGAGGTCAGATATTGGGGACTAGGACTGGCTCTGGCTCAAATGCAAGGACTATCACCAGTTCTTCAAATTGCAGCGTTCTCTGTCCCAGCCACACAAGGTCCTCCTTATCCTGGGGCCAGTCCATACACATCACCATGCCTTGACCTGCCGAACGCTCCACTTGAACATGCTTAAACTCTGAGCTTTTACTTTTAAATCTTACAATTTACAAATTGTGTTCAATGGTATCCACATAAAAATTGATGAGAATTATCACAATTTGAGTAGACTGAGGTTACTCATCTTGCCCTGTCTCTTTCCTTGAAGCCTTGCAGTGCTTTCTGCTAATCTGGAAAATTAATCCATGTTACTATGCCATGGGGTCAAAGGGTTAATCTCCCAAATTAACTCATGCATTTGTTTGTAAAAGACTCTAGAGAGAAGAAAAAGTAATCTGATATAGTAGCAGGGTTGAGGGAAGCATTGTAGAGCCAATCACTTTTCTGAAATATATATTGTTCAATCAACAATACCATCTCCCATTGCAGTGACCTCCTGGAAACTCTGCCTTCCCATTAAATATTTTGGAAGAAACATTAAAAAAAATACAGTAAAAATGCAAACACACACACAAACCATAATCATTCCTGTAGTATTTGCTTTCTATAACTAACAAATGCTTATAGCTTGTCACTTTGTTTCAGATTTTTAAAAAATAGAGCAATTCAGATAAATTTGAAACAGTATTTGTTACTCGTCCCCACATCATCCTCCACTGTCCCTCCCCCTCCAGAGGCTATCATTATTTAATCTGTATACTTCTAGGTCTTACCACATTTCTAGATCATTTTATATATACATCTATGTATAATTAGTACATGATATTGCTTTGTATGTTCTTTTAATTATTCATAAATGCATTCATGCTGTACATATTCTTAAACCTGCTTTTTAATCACTCAACATTGTGTTTTACTTGTCCATGAATACATACATAACTAGTCTATTCACTCTAACTGTTTGTAGCACTTCATTATATAACAGACTATACCATAATTTATATTTAATATAATTTATTCCCCCATTAGATATTTCCAATTTCTCGCTATCATGCACAATACTGTATGAATACCCTTATACATATCTCTACACATGTGCAAGAACTCTCTATGGATGTCTATACTTACAAATGAAATAACAGGGTTGTAAGATATGAGTACTTTTATCTTTACTACATAGGTTCTTTGGTACTAGG
Source organism: Potos flavus (assembly GCA_028534135.1). Taxonomy (NCBI): domain Eukaryota; kingdom Metazoa; phylum Chordata; class Mammalia; order Carnivora; family Procyonidae; genus Potos; species Potos flavus. Next base: position 68,150,413 of record CM052896.1, read on the forward strand.
TAGTACTATGTAGTACATAGCTACTGCCCATTGGTTCTTTAAAGGGATTATATGAATTCACATTCCCACCAGCAATGTTTGGTAGTTCCTTTTTCTCTACATGCTCACCAGCACTTCATACTTATGTCGTCAGATAGTTTGCCAATCTGATGGTAGAAATAAAATCTCCTTACTTTAATTTAAATTTCCAGGATGATTATCAGGCTGGAAGATCTTTTCATAATTAGTAGCCTTTTGGGTTTCCTATTTTGTGAATTGTTTTCATATATTTTACCCAACTTCCTTTTGAGATTTTATTTTTTTGTCATCCTTATTTGTAGGAGTTCTTTATATATTCTGAATACCATGATTACATCCACACATGTTTGTAAATACCTTCTCTTTACCTGGTGTCTGACTTATAACTTTGTTGTGATTTATCAGGCAGATATTTTAAATACTGATATATTCATTTTTCTTAATTAATTATGGTTTTTGTGTTTTGTCTCAAATATAGCATATTGCAATTATAATATAAACATACACATGTACAATATAAAAATAAAAATATATAAATGTATACACACACAAAAATATTACCTGCATAGTCATCACTTTCTCAAAAAGTCTGCAGAAGTTTAAGTCACCAAACCCACTAAGTGATTTCACTAAAAATCTATGCTATTCATCTGGGTCTACTCTGTTGCTTAGCAATTTCTTTCATTTCAAATTGAGTGCCAACCAAAATAGGGAGGCAGTATAAGATTTGGCATCAGGGAGACATAAGAGCATGTCATAGCTCTGCCATTCACTAAGTATATGACTGGGTTTCCTAACCTCAAACATGGATTTTTTCACAGTACCTATCACACAGATTCCTCTGTCTTGATCTTCTCATGTATAAAAAGGTGAAAATAATGGCACTTTTCTAAGCCCCTTACAATTAATGTTTTTGACCTTTATAACAACATAATGAAGGAAGCACTATTACTATCTTCACTTTAGAGATGAAGAAATTGAGGGACCGAGGGGATAAATAACTCTATCAAGGCCACATATGTGATACACATCAGAGCCAAGACTTAAACCTCTAGGACCCATGCTCTATAGCACCTCACTGTACAGCCTCCCAATAATTACTTCCTTGTAAATAAGTGAAAGAATTAACGTAAAACACTTAGCCCACTGCTTGGTCTATAAACATGCTCTACAAATGTTATTTATTTCCCATGAAAGCTTTGCTAAATTTTTCACTTTACTTCAAATGTGACTATTTTCCCACAGACAACTTTACATTAGTATGCCCTGATATCTTCTATAGAACACCAGAGCCGTGGAATCTATAGATTGTCTATTAAAATTGTCATACAAAGAGAACCTTACAACCTGCATGCTTTTGCCTTCACTTCTGCCTTGTCCTTCTTCTCTTCCTTCTCCTCCTTCAAAATATCTTTGAGAACCCTCACATGCCTTGCCTTAAACTTGCAAAGTTAGGATACTCAAACAGATGCACTTTCAAATTTTTTCATTTGACCTACATATAAAGTACCTAGTATAATGCTTGGAAAATAGCACGTGTTCAATAAATGTCAGTTTTTATTATTCAGAGTCTTCACTGTCAATGTGCTACTGCATAATCACTTCCTCTTTATCGACTGACTTGAATTTCTACAGCAGCATGAGTGGGAGGTGGGTATAAGGAACAATGGGATGGTAAAAGATAGTAAGGTGCATTTTCTCCTTTCCTTCCAACAGAGAAAGAATTTCACTTTCTTTCCCAAGGTAACTCCTCTATATATGTCAATGATCTTATCCACTTTTGCCTCTTCCAGTATCTTAACTCCTCTTTCAAGTCTTCATTCAATCTTTCATCTTTTATTCTCTATATTATTGATTCTACTTTGTAATATCTATTTTAAAATATCTCTATTTTATTGGAACTAAGATATCACCATTGGAAAGAAGAAAAAAATGCTGCCATTAAACTAGAATAGAACACTTTATCACATATCTAGATTTTTACCATATATCATTCTTGAGCCTTCCTGGATAGGAAAACCTTAGCTAGTAAATTGAATAAGGTATTCCTAAAACTTTGCACTCATAGTCCAATTCCTCACATACTCAGGGTTGTTGATGTTATTTTCCCACTCAATATTATACTCTGTGCTACCAAAAGCATGATACACCATCTCCTAAAAGTGACCCTCTTGGGAACTGTCTTGTCTCCAAGACATTCTTCCAAGTGCTTCACCCATCCTCTAAGCTTTGACATGCATGTGCTGACCATGACTAAAAGTCCTCGCTGCTGCCTAACTAACAGCGACTATAAAACACATCCCGATTTCAGAAATGTGAAAATATGAACCAAGAAAAAATATGCCATAGAAACAATGAAATATAGTAGATCCTTCTCTTTGGATTATAAACACGATGAAGTCACCTCATAAAGTCAATGAGATATTTGAACATTGGAGTTGGAAAATAGTGAAGAAAAGCAGATGGGACTAAAACTTTCTCTCTCTTCAAACCAACAATGTCATTGTTCAGTTAGTAACATTTATTTAGATTTCCTTTACCAAAGATTCTGATCCAATATTTTTACTTTGTTTTTGTTTTCAATATGATTTTTCTGTACATCATATGCTTTTTGAAAATTTAACTAGAGTGAGCTTTTCTTTCATAGAATAATGATTTTTATGGTCTTATCAAGGTTATATTTATAACATACTTTAAAATAATATATAACAATATACTTTATAATAATCCAATATACTTTAATTCAGACAATTAACTCACAGACCTCCCCAAAATGCTGATTCCATCTATCCAGCTCATTTTTTAAAGTTCCAACAATATTGTTTGAGAGACAAGTGATTGCTGATTTCCATATATTTTTGAAGCAAATATCTGCAAAATTTGTTCTTTGAAATTGGCAACATTTTACTTGCTTTTGGTAAAGAAATCCTGGCAAAACTTTTGAGATCATAAAAATAGCTGCCCAAAACTGGATTAATCTGCCTTTCAGCCAAAAGTAGATGAATTATGTAATACATAATTTTAAAAGATGATAATATTTTGGTCATAATAATTTATATGTAAATTACTTAATTTTTCTCATTTCATACAAATTGTAGACCTCTTTCTTGAATTCCTGGATTGTCTGAGTTATTTCTCTCAGAACAATGGAGCATTTTTAAAATTTAAATTCAGTTAGCCAACATAGAGTACATCATTAGTTTCAGACGTAGTGTTCAATAATTCATCGGTTGCGTATAACACCCACTGTTCATCACATCACATGCCCTCCTTAATGCCCATCACCTAATTGCCCCATCCCCCATCCACTGCCCCTCCAGCAATCCTCAGTTTGTTTCCTATAGTTAAGAGTCTCTCATGGTTTTTCTCCCTCTCTGATAACTTCCCATTCAGTTTTCCATCCCTTTCCCTACGATCCTCTCTACTGTTTCTTATATTCCACATATGAGTGAAAATATCTGATAATTATCTTTCTTTGGTTGACTTATTTTGCTCATCATGATACCTTCTATTTCCATCCACGTCAATGTAAATGATAAGTATTCATCCTTTCTGATGGTGGAGTCATATTCCATTGTATATACATACCACCTCTTCTTTATTCATTCATCTGTCAATGGATATTTTGGTTCTTTCCACAGTTTGGCTATTGTGGACATTGCTGCTATAAACATTCGGGTGCAGGTGCCCCTTTGGATCAAAACATTTGTATCTTTGGGGTAAATACCTAGTGCAATTGCTGGGTCATAGGGTAGCTCTATTTTTAACTTCTTGAGGAACTTCCATAATGTTTTCCGGAGTGGCTGTACCAGCTTGCATTTCCACCAACAGTGTAAGAGGGTGCCCCTTTCTCCTCATCCTCGCCAACATTTGTTGTTTCCTGTCTTGTTAAAGTTAGCCATTCTGACTGGTGTGAGGTGGTACCTCATTGTAGTTTTGATTTGTATTTCCCTGATGCTAAGTGATGTGGAACATTTTTTCATGTGTCTGTTGGCCATTTGTATGTCTTCTTTGGAGAAACGTCTGTTCGTGTCTTTTGCCCATTTCTTGACTGGATTTTTTTGTTTTTTTAGGTGTTGAGTTTGATAAGTTCTATACAGATCTTGGATACTAGCCCTTTATCTTGTATTTCATTTGCAAATATCTTCTCCCATTCTGTAGGTTGCCTTTTAGTTTTCTTGTCTATTTCCTTTACTGTGCAGAAGCTTTTTATCTTGATTAAGTCCCAATAGTTCATTTTTGCTTTTGTTTTCCTTGCATTTGGAGATGTGTCTAACAAGAAGTTCCTGCAGCCAAGGTTGAAGAGGTTGCTGCCTACGTTCTCCTCTAGGAATTTTGATGGATTCCTGTCTCACATTTAGGTCTTTCATCCATTTTGAGTTTATCTTTATGTATGGTGTAAGAAAACGGTCCAGTTTCATTCTTCTACATGTGACTGTCTAATTTTCCCAACACCATTTATTGAAGAGACTGTTCTTTTTCCATTGGATATTCTTTCCTGCTTTGTTGAAGATTAGTTGACCATAGGGTTGAGGGTCCATTTCTAGGCTCCCTATTCCATTCCACTGATCTATGTCGTCTGTTTTTGTGGAGTACCATACTGTCTTGATGATTACAGCTTTGTAATAGAGCTTGAAGGGTGACATTGTGATGCCACCAGCTTTGGTTTTCTTTTTCAACATTCCTCTGGCTATTTGGGGTCTTTTCTGGTTGCATATAAATTTTAGGATTATTTGTTTCAGCTCTGTGAAAAATATCAATGGTATTTTGATAGGGACTGCATTGAATGTGTAGATGGCTCTGGGTAGCACAGACATTTTAACAAATATTTATTCTTCCAATCCACGAGCATGGCATGGTTTTCCATTTCCTTGTGTCTTCCTCAATTTCTCTCATAAATGTACTGTAGTTTTTAGAGTACAGATCATACATCTCTTTGGTTAGGTTTATTCCTATGTAGCTTATGGTTTTGGTGCTATTGTGAATGGAATCAATTTTTAATTTCTCTTTCTTCAGTTACATTGTTAGTGTATAGAAGTGCAATTGATTTCTGTGCATTTATTTTATATCCTGCCATGTTGTAGAATTGCTGTATGAGTTCTAGTAATTTAGGGGTGGAGTCAATTTTGTTTGCCACATAAAGTATCATGTCATCTGAAAAGAGTGAAAGTTTGACTGCTTCTTTGCCAACTTGAATGCCTTTTACTCTTTTTGTTATCTGATTACTAAGGCTAGGACTTCCAGTACTATGTTGAACAATAGTGGTGACTGTGGACATCTCTGTCATGCTGCTGACCTTAGGGGAAAAGCTCTCAGTTTTTCCCCACTGAGAATGATATTCACTGTGGGCTTTTTATATATGGCTTTTATGATATTGAGGTATGTTCCCTCTATCCCTACACTGTAGAGAGTTTTAATCAAGAAAGGATGGTGTACTTTGTCAAATGCTTTTTCGGCATCTATTGAGATGATCATAAGGTTCTTCTCCTTTCTTTAATTAATGTGATAGATCACGTTGATTGATTCGTGAATGCTGAAGCACCTTGCAGGCAAGGAATAGATCCCACTCAGATGTAGTGAATAATTCTTTTCATGTACTGTTGGATCCTATTGGCTAGTATCTTGGTGAGAATTTTGGCATCCATGTTCATCAAGGATTATGGTCTATAATTCTTTTTGGTGGGGTCTTTTTCTGGTTTTGGGATCAAGGTAATGCTGGCCTCATAGAACGAGTTTGGAAGTTTTCCTTCCATTTTTATTTTTTGAAACAGCTTCAGAAAAATAGGTATTAATTCTTCTTTAAACATTTGATAGAACTCCCCTTGGAAGCCACCATCCCTGTACTCTGGTTTGTTGGGAGGTTTTGATTAACGTTTCAATTTCCTTACTGTTATGGATCTGTTCATGTTTTCTATTTTTTCTTGTTTCAGTTTTGGTAGTTTATAAATTTCCAGGAATGCATCCATTTCTTCCAGATTGCCTAATTTGTTGGCACGTAGTTGCTCTTAATATGTTCTTAAAATTGTTTATATTTCCTTGGTGTCGGTCATGATCTCTCCTCTTTCATTCATGATTTTATTAATTTGGGTCCTTTCTCTTTTCTTTTTGATAAGTCTGGCTAAGGGTTTATCAATCTTATTAACTCTTTCAAAGAACCAGCTTCTAGTTTTGTTGATCTGTTCTACCATTCCTCTGGTTTCTATTTCATTGATTTCTGCCCTAGTCTTTATTATTTCTCTTCTCCTGCTTGGTTTGGGCTTTATTTGCTGTTCTTCCTCCAGTTCCTTTAGATGTAAGTTTAGCTTGTGTATTTGAGACTTTTCTAATTTTTTAAGAAAGACTTGTATTCTATGTACTTCCCTCTTAGGATCACCTTTGCTGCATCACAAAGGTTTTGAACAGTTGTGGTTTTGTTTTAATTTGTTTCCATAAATTTTTAAAATTCTTCTTTAATTTCCTTGTTGATCCATTCATTCTTTAGTAGGATGCTCTTTAACCTCCAAGTGTTTGAGTTCCATCTAAATTTCCTCTTGTGATTGAGTTCAAGTTTTAAAGCATCGTGGTCTGAAAATATGCAGGGAATAATCCCAATCTTTTGGTATCAGTTGAGACCTGATTTGTGACCTAGTATGTGTTCTATTCTGGAAAATGTTCCATGTGTATTTGAGAAGAATGTGTATTATGTTCCTTTAGGATGGAATACTCTGTATATATCTGTGAAGTCCACCTGGTTTAATGTGTCATTCAAAGCCCTTGTTTCCTTATTGACCTTCTGCTTAGATGATCTGTCATTGCTGTGAGTGGGTTGTTGAAGTCCCCTACTATTATTGTATTATTATCAATGTATTTCTTTAATTTTGTTATCAATTGAGTTATATAATTGGCTGCTCCCAAGTTAGGAGCATAAATATTTATAACTGTTAGATCTTCTTGTTAGATAGACCCTTTAAGTCTGATACGGTGTCCCTCTTCATCTCTTAAGACAGTCTTTGGTTTAAAATCTAATTTTTCTGATATAAGTATTGCTAACCCAGCTTTCTTTTGATGTCCATTAGCATGATAAATGGGTTTCCACCCCCTCACTTTCATTCTGGAGGTGTCTTTGGGTCTAAAATGAGTCTCTTGTAGACAACATATAGATGGGTCATGCTTTTTTATCCAATATGATACCTGTGTCTTTTGGTTGGCGCTTTTAGCCCACTTATATTCAGAGTAATTACTGAAAGATATGAATTTAGTGCCATTCTATTACCTGTAATGTCCCTGTTTCTGTAGATTGTCTCTGTTTCTTTCTGGTTTATATTACTTTTGGGCTCTCTCTTTGCTTATAGGATCCCCTTTAATATTTCTGGCAGGGCTGGTTTAGTGATCACAAATTCTTTTGGTTTCTGTTTGTCCTGGAAGCTCTTCATCTCTCCTTCCATTCTGAATGACAGCCCTGCCGGATAAGGTATTCTTGGCTGCATGTTTTTCTCATTTAGTACCCTGAATATATCGTGCCAGCCCTTTTTGGCCTGCCAGCTCTCTGTGGATAGGTCTGCTGCCAGTCTAATGTGTCTACCTTTGTAGCTTAAGGAGCTCTTGCTTTCAGGATTTCTTTATAAAAGAAAAAGAAAAAAAGGGGGGCAGGGAAAGAGAGAATATAATCTCATAGGTGGGCAAACCAGGGTGATCCACTTAGTCCTGGGTGTATTATGGTCTGTTTGTTAGAAGACACTAAATTCCTCTCCCCACCAAGAAAGAAGACTCTAAATCCCAAAATTGTAAAGAAAGAAAAACATATATATACACAAAAACAAAACTGAATACAGTGAAAGGAAGCCAAAATGAAGAATATATCTATAAAATGTAAATGTAAAAATGAAAATTAAAAAAAAACTTATAAACAGAGTTGATAAAATAAGAAACTAGTTGAAGAAAAAAAGTAAAAAGAAAAAGATAATTTTAAACTGAAAGACTAAAGATTCATGCAAAAAAAAAAACCCTAATTCTACATACTATTTTCTCCTAGCACAGGAGTTTTTCAGTTCTGAGTGATCTACAAAGTTGGTGTTTGCCTGAGGAACTTGCTGGTCCTCTGGGGGATGGGCCTGTTGCACTGATTCTCAAGTGTCTTTGCCTGGGCAGAGATGCACCACCCCTTACCAGGGGGCTGAGCTCAGTGTAAGCTGCTTTGAGTTACTCTATTGGCTTTTGTTCCTTGAAGGCTTTTTGCCTTTTAAGAAGACAGAAAAAAACAGTAAAAAAAAAATGGCCGTGCTTGATATCAAGCCCCGGAGCTAAATGATCATGTTCCCTACTCTTCAGTGCACCCTCAGGGAAAGGCAGTCAATTCGTTCTGTACGAAACTCTGCAGACACCTGTAGTGCTCACCCATGCCAATCCTCCCTTGTCAGGGGGGTCTCATCTCCCCTGCTCTGGGAGCTTTTGACAGATAGTGCATGCACCCACACCCCTCCTTCCAGGGGAAGGAGGTGGGTCCCGCAGTGGTTGGGTCCCACTTGCTGGGTCCCTGCTTGGAGAGCAGTTGCCTGATTGTGCTGTGGTTCACAGCTTATGGCAACACCTTACTGAGAGACCACTCCAGGACTCACTAATTGTAGCCAGTTTCCCCACTCCAATGTTTGGGAATTCTGCTGCATTCAGGTACCCCTGTTCTTTTTGTGACTCTGGGGATCCTGAGACCACACTGCCCCCCCCAGGATTCTGCCCCACTTCACCACCTGAGCACCTTTCAGGCAGGGACATCCCTCACCAGAGCAGACTTTATAAGTTCTGATTTTGTGCTCTACTGCTATATCCTTTTCCAATAGCCAGCTTATGGAAGCTCCCTCCCCCTGCAGTTTATCTTCTGATATACCCCTTCAGATTCATGTCTCCACACCTCCAACCTTGCAGAGAGTGGTCACTTTTCTACTTGTAAAATTGCAGCAATTTTTTTCTTAGATCTCAGATTGAATCCACAGGTGTTCAGAATGATTTGATAGATATCTAGCTGAATTCAAGGGACTAGATGAAATGTGGGTCTCCTACTCTTTCACCATCTTCCCCACCTCTCCAATACTGGAGCATTCTAAATCACAGGTCAAAGAATCAAAAAAATACAAATGAAAACAATGAAGTTCCTTTTTTCCCCCATCCCCATTTTCTGAAAAGAGTACAAAATAAATAATATTGTTGATTAAGGTATGAAGAAATGAATATATTCATTACTGCTGTGACAATGTAAATTTGAATATCCATTCTGAAGGGCATTTTGGCATTCTGTACTAGAAACTTAGGTTGTGTAAATGCCTTGACCTAGCAATTCGAATTATAGAAATTTATCCTAAGGAAACAATTAGAAAAGTACTCAAATATGTAGACAGAAGGACGTTTGTCACAGAGTCATTTAGAGTTGCGAAGAATCAAAGCGATCTAAATTCGACTATGGCTGATTAAACAAATTATGATAAATCCATTTAAAAAATTCTTTAGCCACCAAAGATCATGAAATAGATCCATATTTATTGAAATGATATGGCAGAGATAGTAATGCCAACTAAACATTTTACTTGCTCCTTTGCAGTGAGGTATAGTCACATTATTCATTCTGGCCACTGAAATGTGGAAGTCTGGTGTAACACTTCCAAACTGAGGCAATTAAAAGCCCTTGTAATATTTTCCAATCTTTTGCTTCTCTTAGAGCTTGAAAATTGAGGAGGTAGGGCATTCCCTAGTTTGAAGCTGCAAGATAATGGAGCTTCCATCAGCCTGGGTCCCTCAGTGAATGTGTGGTTCAGAGCCCTCCATTGACTGATTTGGGATATGTAACATGAGAAAGAACTAACATTTTTGAGTATTAAATAACTAAAATTTTGGATTTTGGTTAGTACAACATATACTGTCCAATCCTAATATATATTCTAAAAGGTTCACAGCATATGGGGTGCCCGCGTGGCCCAGTGAGTTGAGCATCTGACCCTTGATTTCCATTTAGGTCATGCTCTTGGGGTCATGGGATCAAGTCCCACATTGGGCTCTGGGCTCTATGCTCAGCGGAGAATCTGCTTATGGTTCTTTCTCTTCCTCTCCCTCTGCCCTCCCCCCCCCCACAATTTGTGCTCTCTCACTCTAAAATAAATAAGTACATTTTTAAAAATAAAATAAAATACAAGGTTCATGGCATATGAAATGAAACAAGTGCCAAGGATATAATATGCTAAAAAGCAATACTATAGTTTGTTTTGTATACAGAATGACAGTATCTTAAAATTTTTATTATAATTTGCTGTATCTTGATTTTTAGAAATGAGTACATTTATCAATAAACAAAACTAGTTTTTTTCACTTTGTAAGAAACTTTAGAACAAAACAAATTACCTACATTGCTCAATTTTAAAAAGAGCTTCAAGAATGGATATATAGAAAACACAAAAACATATCCAAATTTTACCAGCTCTTTTTCAAGCTAATAGTTTTTAGAAATATGGGATATAGAGATGTACAGACAGGGTTACTCAGTCCATTGTGTGTGTGTGTGTGTGTGTGTGCGTGTGTGTGTGTGTGTGTAAATGGATGCTTATATGTTGCAACCCTGAGGCAAGTGAAAGAATATTCTTGGTGGCAGTAGGAAAGTTGTGGTACCGTATAATGTGGGATGGAATATCAAGAATAAATGTCTTCTCTATGGAAAATGCCTTAGAGGTAAGTAATGAAGCTGGAGAAGAAGGGCAGAACCCTGAATTACCCAGAAGGCAGCAGAGTTAGCTGCCTGAGCAGAGAATACATACATATAAAGGTTTTGTGGCCATCATGAAAGTCTAAAAGTTGGCATACACCAGTCTACCCAGACACTGACCAGTTTTCTCTGGCTCCCCTCAGCCTCTCTTTCTTTCCTACCTTGTCTCTGGGCCTCTACTGCCTTCTCTCTTCCATCACATTTTCTCCTTTTTTTATTCTCAGGAACCATTATGGCCTCAGGACATTTTCCATGACTCAGAAATTTTTCCAAGACTATAAAAGCAATCGGGATGACAAATAGAATATGCGTGGCCTTTCAGATGAAAGGAAAGTGGGAAGAGTTTATTCACATTCCCTCATGTTAAAGAGTTAAGGTTGTAGAGAAGAATGGAAAAGATGAGTGTTCCTGATTTAGACAAGGTTATTGCCCCAGCGGCAGATTGTTTTCTCTGATATTGGTTAGTCCAGTGGGGTAAATGCTAGGGCCAGGAGCTTTCCTTTGCTGCTGCTTATGCTGCTTAAGCAATCCTCTTCCTCTTTTCCATTCAAGAGGGCAAATCCATAAGCAGGGAGCTCCCTAGATCTCTAACATGACATTGATGTAAAGCTTAAAGATACTTTTCTTAAGCAAAGAGAATTGAATGGGGGTTTGATTCTGTGCCATGGTGATAATGAGGATCAGCTAAGGAGGTCTGTTACTGGCAGAACTGGTGTGTGCTTTAAGACACACAGTAGTGCCAAGAAACAATACAGAGTGTGAGAACAAGCAGACTGAGTCACGATCCATTGCAGATTCTAAATTGTACACTTCTGTCTCTATATATAGCATGTCAGAAGTGTCATTTCTGCTGTCATGAGAACTTTTTAGATTGTCACCACCATAAGTACAGCAACAACAGTAGCATTTCTTTATATTAACTACATCTGAATCCCACAGCAAGATGTAGTTTCCCCTGACACATTTGACTTAGGGAATATTAGGCTGGGAGAATCTCTGGGGGAAACAGGGCAGTTTCTTGATTCTATGTAAAGAAAAGTCATTCTGGTTGACATAGACTACAGTGTGTTGTACTTTTTTGGATCTGGCTGTCAGAAATATCCAAGTATGGTGAGAAAGATGTACAATATTCTTTCAGCAAAGCTATTTTTTTTAACCGGTATTATGTGGGTTTCAAAACAGAATAGGAGCGCCCTCGTTAATAATCCTTCTGCGTCCTGATTGTGCAGCTGAGGTGCTGGAGGCGAGGGGCTGTCAGATTTTCAAATGTAGGGGGAAAGAAAAACATTTTAAAGGGTCGCATGTATTTCTCTCCTGTTATTTCTGCCTTCCTTAAAAAAATACATCTTTGGTTCATTTGGGGGAGAAGCTCTTATTTGTGCAGACACATTATAAAATAAAGTCTTCCTTTGTTACACGAGACAAAACAATTCTGGAGAATGCCTTGGGGATGCTTTAATAAATGATCTCTCTTATTTATTTCTTTTCCTATGTGTATTAAAATAATCTCTGGTAAAAAATAAACCTAGTTGGTCTCAAGAACACAGAAATGTTCTGACTACAGAAATCTTACTATGACCTGATGTAGAGAAAATTTACTTTAAATAAGCATTAATCATACAGACATGCATTGTGTGGGACTAGGATGAAAAAGAAGCCAGGATCCCTACTCTTAAGGAGCTAAAATAGGATTTGTTTTTAAGCCCTGAGCATTGGTTCTTTCTTTTTCACATTAAAATTTACATAAAGCAAAAGTCATTCTTTTTGGTATATGGGTCTGTAAATTTTGATAAATGCATACAGCTGTGTAACTACCACCATAATAAAAGACACTGAACAGTTGCTTCACCCCTAAATATTTCCCCAAGTCTCTTTGTAGCCAAACCCTGCCTTCGCCCCCAAACCCTGGCAACTGCTTGTTACCTATCTCCATAGTTTTGCCTTTTCCATAATATCTTATAAACGAAATAATATAGTATGTAGCCTTTTGGGTCTGACTTCTTTCACTTAGCAAAACAGATTTAAGATTCATCCATATTCTTCAATGAATATATGGTGCATTCTTTTTCACTGCTAAATAGAATTCCATTGTATGACTGCACCAGTTTGTTTATCCATGCACTAGTTAAGGACATATGGGTTGTTTCCAGTATTTCGTGACTATGAAGAAAGTTGCTATCAATATTTATATATCAGTTTTTCTGTAAACATAAACTTTTGTTTTGCTTGGGTAACTCCCTGGTAGTAGGACTGCTAGGTTATATGGTTAAATGTATGTTTAACTTTAAAAAAAGAAACTGGCCAACTCACTTCCCCAGTGGTTAGATCATATTATAACCCCACCAGCAATGTACAAGAATTCCATTTGCTCAGAATGCCTGCTCACACTTGGTATTGTCAGTTCTTTCAAAAAAATTTTTATCCATTCAAATAGTTTTAGTGATAATTCATTATGGTTTTAATTTCCCTAATGACTAATGATGTTGGCCATCATTTCACATGCTTATTTGTGATCTATGTACCTTCTTTGGTAATGTATTTGTACATATCTTTCGCCCATCTTGAAAACTGGATTCTTTGTTTTCTTACTGAGTTCTGAGATTTATTTATATATTCTGGATAAAAGCTTTTCATTAGGTAGGTGTTGTGCAATTATTTGCATGAAGCCTATGGTTTATCTTTTAATTCTTGTAAAAGTGTCTTCTGCAAAGCAGGTTTTCATTCTCATGAAATCTAATTTATCAGTTTTTCTTTTGATGCTTTCAGTGTCTTACATAGGAATTTTTTGCCTGACCTAAAGTCACGAAAATTTTCTATTCTTTCTTCTAGAAATTTGATCGTTTTAGATTTTACATTGAATTCTATGATCTTTTTTGAGTCAATTTTTGCATAAAGCATGAGGAGGTCTGGGTCGAGGTTCTTTTTTTTTTTTTTTTTTTTGCCTTGTCCAACTGCTTTAACATCTTTTGATGAAAATACTATACTTTATCCATTAAATTGCCTTTGCACCTATTCTATTGATCTGTTTATCTTTTCACACAATGCCACACTGCTTTGATTACTGTCATTTTATAGTAAGTCTTAAATTCAGACCATGGGAGTCTTCCAACTTATTCTTTTTTCAAAATTGTTTTGGCTATTCTAGTAGCTTTGCATTTCCATATGAAATTTAGAATCAGCTAGATGATTTATATTTTAAAAAAAGTATTGCTAGGATTTAGATTGGCATTGTGTTGAATCTATATATTTTTAGGACATAAACTTCTGCACAACACAACTAAAAATCCTAAGAGCCATCCTAGAATCAATCGCATAAGCTAACATGCCTGATTGTAAATTTGGCATTTGGCAGTCACATAACATCTCTCTTTTAGAATAGTACCCATTGGATAAAGCGCTGGAGAAAAATATTAAGATTACAAAATCTATTTCTTGGCCCAATATATTTTGGTGGCAGGATTCAGCATAAATAACAACTTAGTTTTTTCAGGTGTCCAAATCAGCAGAATAGGCCTTAGAAGTCAATGTAATTATGTAAAAAGGGATAGCTCCTCTTCATAGCATAGTCTACTAACATGTGTCAAAATAGTAAACTTCAAACTGGAAACACGATTCTCTCTGCCCAGGAAGACTGAGTGGTGTCACACAGAGAACCCCTGTTTCTGACAGTGTCCCTGTCTGTTTGTCCTATTTGAAGAATGACAATACAGCTGCTTAGAGACACAGGCTCCAAGTTAAATTATGAGAAGGAGAGATGTCAAGGGGTATTCACATCATATTGGAATAATTCCTAGTCCAAAGAGAGCTTATGAAAGAGAGCCTGATATTCATATTCATGGGGCCCTAAGATTACCACTATGTTAATATCATGGAAAAGAATAGTACTCTTTTCAGTGGTTCATGTACACCCTGTTTGTTTCTTCCCTTCAATTAGATTGTTTGATGAATTGCCAGTTTTCTTGGTTTCCTGCAGATTTCCATTGTAGAAGTTGTAAAAATCTTTTAATTGCACCAAACCAAGTACCCATCCTTTGTTGACATGGGGTTGGCTTGTGTCTTGAGAAATTTTCAAAGACTGTGGATAAAAGTATAGCAGCATGTTTTGCACATTTAGGGGAAAAAAAATCAACAAGAACTGTTTTTTTTCCTATTGTCACATGCTTTCTGGCATCATTTTAAATTTATTTATAATACTGCTGTCATTAATATTATGCTCACTTGGTTGAAATTATTTTGTTTTTCCCCTTTGGAAATAGAGCTGCTCAAGACTGATAAATAATAACACATTATATAAGTACTGTGTGGATTATTTAACATTCTGATTAATGAGATATTTTCTACCCCAAAATAACAATCTTCAGCACTTTGCAGATGTAAGCTTGTCAATCTCTGATCATGAATAGTGTTTACATTTGAAAGACAAATCTGGTACACTGGTAAAATGGTTAATTTTACTCTCAAACCTCTTTTAATGAAATCGCTGGTGCAATAGTCAGAATAAAAAGTTCTCATTAAAAACTGATCTTGTCTGTATGACATTCAGCCAGACCAGACAACACAAGCTCATGCAAGCTCAAAGATTTTTCAGAACATAGATTCAGATTCTGCTAAGGTTGTTTTTTACTTTCGTTATTTATCAAAACAGCAAATAAACATGGCAAAAGCTGTGAAGGAGATAAGGGTACAAGTGAATGGACTATAATAGAGACAGGAGTACAACACAACTCACTCTACTATGGGCTCTCTTGCTCTGACATTCCACAAGGAATTGATCCAGTCATACAAGCTCAAATCTCAGGCTCCCTACCCTATAGTAATAGGCTAGAGGATGGCAAGGGCATCAGCTCTACTCTATTAGCACATGAGGAAATTCTTGCTCTGTCTAGTTACCTAGTTCCCACATTGTCACCTTTCTTACCAGGGCACTAGGCTAGGCCATGACCTACCACAGGTGTCCTTCCTTCAAACGTGCCCCATGTAGAATCATAGCCACTTGGTCCTCATTAGGCTATCCACTTCTCTTTGTCCAGCATACATCCACTGGCAGAGGTTTTGCTAAGTTTTGTCATGGCTTTAAGAGAAAGATACATCCACGACAAAGCATATTTAAACATTCAGATTCCTTAGCTTTTGTGACAAATTTTTAACTAATATAAGAGAGTGAGGAAGTTCACAGGAAGCTAGCTAGGATACAGGCACAAGAAGAGCAACTGGGTAATCACAGAATAAATTAAAGCATGATTGCTTTGGGTTATTATTTGTAGGAACAGGTTTTTGAAAAAAATGCTTCATGCAACCCCCAAAGCATCAAACATATGTGATCTTTAAATGCATCAAAAGAAAAAGAGACTAAAATATTGATTTTCAGCAAAATGCCTCCAACTACTTTTCCAGGCTCTAAAGATTTCTATGTCCCTGGATTCTCAGTCCTTTAGTCACTTCAGAGCTATAAAAAGAAGTAGAATAAATTTCCTAACAGCAGTTTATTCGATCACACAGAACAGATTAAAATTGGGTCATATCCATGTGAAGAAGTATTCTTCATAGTGTCAGGATCTCCCCTGTTCTCTCAGTGAGGGAGAAGGATCCCTCCCCTTACTATGAGGGAATTGCCTTCTAAACTCACGCTCGACGCAGTGAGATACTCTGATGATTACATTCTCTCCACAATAATATACCAGTGTAGTATTAACCCTAAGCATCTGTAAGGGGAAGTGAAGCCTGAGGGTAGAAGAAATGTGCTACTGCTGTTAGGAAAGGATTTAGAGAAGAGCTTGAAGGAAGAGGAATGCTCAACATGGGAATGTCATGGCTCCTATGAACTCTCACTGATAGTTCAAACCAGGAGGGATGAGAAAAGGGTCAGAATAAGGAAAAGATCTGAGAGATCAGACTCTCAATGAGTTCTCAATGGTGCTATGACTGGAGATAGTACTTCATGGAAACTTAAAAATAGTGTTTTTAAGAGGAAAAAGAAAAACCATGAGTGTAGACATTTAACTCATCTCCATTCCCAATTGCCATGGAAATGACTACAGAGTATAAAACTCATATGCCAATAGGAGTTCTGGAAATGAGGGAAAAAATGCTACTCACACGCCAAACAGTTGAAAATTTCTACTGTAGTGAAGGTTGATCTGTGACTTTCTGTACTCTGAAATTACCTAGAAAATAGGTATAGGAGACCCTAAAAGAATGCCACTAATACACCATAGCTAAGAGGAATGAGGGCAAGATATGGGGCAGGCAGCCACAGCAAACAGAAAAGAAGTGTGGATGAGTTTCCGTCTAGAGCAGATGGCCCCCACAAACCAAGAATTGGCAGAGTAGGCCTTCCTCTGAAAGATATGGAAAAGATACAGTAAGTCAAAAGGAGACCATCTGGAGGAAGCAGAGGAAATGCCTTTCCTAAAATAGGTTTACTACAAGACAAAAAGCTCATTTTATAAAATGTCTAATTTAGGTTCCCAAAAATGTATGTCAAATATCAAAAGGAAGAAGTTAAGAAAAGTCAAATGTCATAAAGGTAAAAAATAAAATTGTTATAAAACCTGAGAAGGGGCAGTGAACAGCAGACTGGACACTGAAGAAAATTCACGTTAGTGAAACTGAAGAAAAGTTTTTAAGGACAAAAAGGATGAAAATAATTTTAGAAAAGATGAGCTCTATGGAGAAAAAATTCTAGTCATCCAATCTGTGTATAACGGATATTAGAATGATAGAAACCAAGATAAGGAAGAAAGAGAAACAGATGAGGTAGAAACAAATAATAAAAGGGGTTTTAAAAATTAATAAAGACTGAAACTCAGAGCAGAAAAGTTTCTGAAAGAAAAAAATAAATTTACATTTAAAAAAATTTCTTAAATACTACTTATATCCATCTAAAACATTAATCCTCAAAACATGTGATTTAGTAACTTTCTAAGGCAAGACATTACTTGAATCTTTTGGGGCTTTACATTCTAGCAGCACTAACTGGTTATAAACATCGCAAATGGCTTTCTATGCCCTACCCTTCTAACTAACTCTAAAGAACACTCACATCTTATATAAGTGTCAAATAAAATCTACCTGAGATTCAAGAATTTTAGGGCAACAAAACTGAATCGAAACCAAACCTAATTAAGAAAACTAAAAATATCAGACTAATTTAGTTGGCATGCACAAATCATAGATCCTAACTAACTCCCTGCCTAGACTGAGAAGTTCAATCTAAGCTTGAGAACACTGAGTCCAGTTATCTCAGATAAGGCAGCTATAATGAAAGAGAAGGAAATTTTTGGCAATCTACTCAATTCTAAATAGAAGTTAGTGTTCCCAGTGTCCATTGTACCACAGGAAAACATATACTGTGAATTTCAGTATCTTATTAGGTAATGGATCATGAGTGACTATCTCTTCACGCTTGTGCCATTAATCTCTGCCAATTCATGGGATATTTAGAAGAAACTCAGACTGCCAAGATTGAGCAAAGGGTAGATGAAATCTTGACCTCTTATTGATCTTGACTAGTAAACACAATATATGTGGGAATATACTACAAGCCTCCCACAAGTTTGGCACATTGTCTCTCGAATTAACATGATATTGCCCACCGGTAGGCGGCTCGGCTGCTCTTACTCTTCCTCCACTTCCTGAATCCCCTCTCCCTCTTGAAAGGCTTCTTTTGTTCATCCATATTAACAACCTGTTTGGAACAGGTCTTTTGGCTTTGACCTGGACATCAATCCCAGGTCATATCCTTCCTATTTTCCCATGTCCCCATGATTCTCTATGGCAGGTAACAGACACTATGACTCCTAAGTCTTGCCCTAAACTCTGTAGGAATTCTATCCTCACCATCAGGGAAGAAAAATTACTCATGTAATTGAGCTTCCACAAAGTCAATAGAAATCACAATTTGGAAAGTGATTTACAAATTGATAAATATTTATCATGATTTAGGTTTCTCCAGTGAAGATGCACGGAGGAAAAACTTTTCAATGAGTCTGAAATAGAAACCAGCTGCTAACATTGATATGGAACTTACTGAGCTAAGGGAGAATTACAAAAAATATATAGTTTCCAGGAAATTTGGAAATGTACCTAATAGTCTCAGAATTGTCCTTTAATTTGTGGCTATGTAGCAAAAATATGGTTTGTATTTTATTTCATTTGACTCTGTGAAAGTATGTTTTAATTCATTAAACCATAAATCCAAAAGTGAGAGCTACAATCAGTGATACAGATTGGAATCAGAACTGGTATGAGTCTTGGCTAAAAAATATCCCACAGGTTTTGAAATGAAAATCTACTAAGTAGCAGTATTTTCATTGATTTGCTAAAAATGATCAATGACTAGCAATATGCTTTTAACGTCAAGCTTTTCATATAAATAAATTGATTAAAATTACTTTTATATGACTTTAAACTAGATATTTTAATGTATCATAGGCTGTAATTTATATTTTTATAAATTTTAAAAATCTTTATAATCTGAGTACATGTACTGTTTGATTAAACAGCCCATTACTGAAAAATGTGAATGATCTGACTTAGATGATAAACTGTCTGTACAGTGAAAGACATGGGCAAGAAGAACAACTATGAAAAATTAGGCTATAACTACTTGCTTATGGTGCTGCTTATGTGACCATTTGCCATTGATAAATATAGATGAATACAAAGAGACAGAATTTATAGACTCATTACCTGCACATCACAAATGTCCTTAATCATATGTCATTGCAAAAATATAAAATAAGAAATATGTTCAATCTACAGAGAGAATAAAAACATACTATTGCAATAAATCGCTTGCATCTAAATATAGTTCACTCAAAGCATTTGTTTTTTTCTCTAATTCCTTAAATGTCTTGGGACCTGGTTACCTATGTTTTAAAAATAATCCAGCACTGTATTCTGCTTTTTGTCTGTACTCTGCAAATAACCAGACCTGAAAAAAAAATTACACATTAATGGTAAAGAACAAAAAGAAATTAGAAAAAAGAATGTATACAAGTTGAGTTCTTGAATTAGGATTGGCAGATATAGCAGTGCAAAAAGAGACAAAGTTAGTCAGGAAAGAAACTAAACCTAAAAACATGAGTCTTGTCTAAGTGCGAAGGAAGCCTACCACTATCAGGACCTACTATTTATTATATTTTAATTGTCAATTAAGAATCTTTCAATTCTAATTATCTACCTAGCTTCTTTTTTTATTTAAAATCAATTAATTAACATATAGTATATTATTAGTTTCAAAGGTAGAACTTAGTGATTCATCAGTTTCATACAACACCCAGTGCTCATTACATCACATATGCCCTCCTCAATGCCCATTATCCACTCACCCTATCCCCCTACCCACCTCCCCTCCAGCAACCCTCAGTTTGTTTCCTATAGTTAAAAGTCTCTTATGGTTGTTTGTCTCCCTCTCTGATTTTGTCTTATTTTTTCTTCCTTCCCCTATGCTCATCTGTTCTGCTTCTTAAATTCCAAATATGAGTGAAATCATATGATAATTGTTTTTCTCTGGTTGACTTTTTTCACTCAGCACAATACCCTTCAGTGCTATCCACGTCATTGCAAATGGCAAGATTTCATTTTTCAACGGCTGAGTAATATTCAATTGTATATACCACATCTTCTTTATCCACTCATCTGTCGATGGAGATTTGGGCTCTTTCCATAGTTTGGCTATTGTGGACATTGCTGATAAACATTCGGGTGCAGGTGCTTCTTCGAATCACTATGCTTTCATCCTTTGGGTAAATACCTAGTAGTGCAATTGCTGGGTCATAGGGTAGCTCTATTTTTAGCTTCTCGATGAAACTCCATACTGTTTTCCAGAGTGGCTGCACCAACTTGCATTCCCACCAATAGTGTAAGAGGGTTCCCCTTTCTCTGCATCCTTGCCAACATCTGTTGTTTCCTAACTTGTTAATTTTAGCCATTCTGACTGATGTGAGGTAGTATCTCACTGTGGTTTTCATTTGTATTTCCCTGATGCCAAGTGATGTGAAGCATTTTTTTCATGTGTCTGTTGGCCATTTGTATGTCTTCTTTTCTACCTCTCTTCTTTAGCATACTTTTGGATATTTTTGTCTCATATTTTGGTTTGATTGTACCAAGATCAGCTATCTTTCTCCAAGACCAGTTCTAATAATCTGTTTGTTTGTTTTAAGCTCATGCTTCTCCTATTTCATTGAGCCAAATTTTTTATAGCAGCCTTGCCTCAGGGAAAGGCAGTACATGAGGACACACCCTTTGTCTTGTCTTCTCAAGGCTGCCCAGTATCACAGATTTTAGGTGGATGTATACTCCATTCATGGTAACATGTGCACCTTTCCATAGTCTCCAGATCCTTGGTTTCCCTGGCTTTTGCCCTTCCCCTTAGACATACCATCATAATGAAATAGATTTTTCTAGACATTCTAAATTTTGGATTTTATATAATAGGGGAGCAAAATAAATTATTTGTAAGTTCTTTGAGTTTGGGTGTTTCTGTGGTTGGATTGTTTAGAAATTTAAGAATGGTGTTTGAACAATATTTTGAAATTGAAACCACAAAAGGACTTCAAAGCACTTGTCAGAAGTTCTAACTTTCTGAGAAGGTGGCTTATAATTTAAGATTCACTGTTATGTGTGGATGAGAATTGCTAGCTTACCTGAACCAGCTGCTACCACCTCATGTTATGTTCATAATAATGAAGTGAGAATTTTGGCAAGTGAAAACTGTTGTTTAAAACCTAAGAGGCTGGAAGCATCTGTCAAACAGTGTATTCAGGCTCAAACCTAATGGTTTACAAACCAGATGATGAGTGTGTACATGTTATGAATTGCTGCTGTATGTTGCTTTCCTAAGTTTTGTACACAAAGTGGTTAAAGTTTTCATTCTACTGATGTGACTCATCAATACAACAGATGAGATGTTTGATAGAAACATTGCTGTCATTTTTAATGAATTCATAAGCCATTGTTCAATTCTCTTTCATGCTACAGGCCCAGCTGAAAGCCCAAGAATTTGTGTTTAATCAGACACAGTACATGTCTATCTTTCACAAAACAGTGGGATAATGACTCCTATAATTTTTTGGAAAACCTTAACTTCTTAAGTCTGTCAAGTCTGATTTAAGAAGATACTGCTTAACTCTTTGGAAGAGCTCATTCTTATATAAACTTTTTACACTTTCATCATTTAGTATATTTTGGCTTCCCCTTCAAATATAACCATAAGTTAGCTTCACTACATTCCCAAAGCTACTAATACACAAGAAGTTAACAGGAGGAATGAAAGCACAAAATTTGGGGATAGAAGGAAAGCATAATGGTGTTTTGAACTGAATTTTGAGACTAAGAGAAAAAATTTAGAGAAGAGATCTCAGTAGCCATAACTTGCAGGGACCAATTCGGGATGACAACTGGTAGAGGTGGTACAGGTGGTCTGCGACTGGTAAAATCATATTTTATCCCAGGAATGCCATTTATCATCCCAACACAAAACCTTAGATTTCACTCCTATTTGTCTGCAAGTACGGTCAAGGCTACCTAGGGTTTTGTGCCCCTGGTGCCCCCCTTCCCCTTAAGAATTCTCTTCTCAGGAAGGTCTAACTAGTGTCAAGCCACTCAACTGATTATGCACATGTTTGGCTTAGTTAGAGGCAGAGTACCTGGAAACTTTAGTTAGCAACAAATTCAGCCTCTGTAGAATCACCGAAAGGGGGGTGTCTCTTATTTTGGTGTTTTCCTTGGAAGAAATGACTTCATTATCTTATGGCATAATACACTATGTTGAACACAGGAAATGTAGTGATTATTAAGACAGGCGTGGTCCATGTCCTCATGTAACCACTGAGGATAACTTCTAACCAGTCACTTGTAAGATGAAGAGACACTTTAAAATCTCTAAACATATAAAGAAAATTGGCTGCCTGAAAGAGAGTTATTCTGTAAGTTAGGATACTGTGATACAAGAAAAGTCCAACTTGAATTAACTTAAGCAAAAACACAGACAAAAAAAAAAAAGCAGAAGGGTATGGAATTTGGAGACTTACATGAACAGAAAATGCAAGGGTATAGCTGGTCTTAGTGATAGGAACTGGAATGAGAAATTTGAAATGGCAACAGTGTCTCTGTAGATTTTCTCTACTTATAAGAATATCTTGGGGCACCTGCACATGGCTCAGTTGGTTAAGCATCCGACTTTTGATTTTGGCTCAGGTCGTGATCTCAGGGTTTTGAGATCAAGCCCCATGTCAGGCTCTGTGCTGGGCGTGAAGCCTGCTTATGATTCTCTCTCTATCTCTCCTTCTCTTTCGAAAGAAAGAAAGAAAAAGAAAGAAAGAAAGTAAAAAAGAAAGAAAGAAAGAAAGAAAAAGAAAGATTAATGAATGAATAAATAATGCCTTGTCCTCCTCCTATTCTGCTGCATGGTGTTTCAGCCTCATGATAGGGAGCATAATTGTTGGTTACTCTAGACTGAGACACTTTCAGTTTTATGATCCAAAAGGCCAAGTATGCTTCCTGCTAGCTTGTAAAAATCTCAAGGAAGAATTAAGATTGGTCCAACTTGGGACTCTATGCCTAGACCAGTCACTGTGGCCAGAATGATGAAGTACTATGGTAAGCTCAGCCTGTGGTGAGGGCACATCCTCTGACTGAGGGCTGCCACCAGTAAGGCATGTTTAGAGTGAAGGATGAACACTGGAATCAGAAGAGGAAGGAGGGGACTATGACAACAATGATGATAACAACAACTGATCACAGAGTAAGGGTCATGCAGAACAATCAGAACAAATAAAAACTGAAACAGAGTTACTGAATACAACAAGAGACAACTTAAAAATGTAATACCTGGGCGCCTGGGTGGCTCAGTCGTTAAGCGTCTGCCTTCAGCTCAGGTCATGATCCCAGGGTCCTGGGATCGAGTCCCACATCAGGTTCCCTGCTTGGCGGGAAGCCTGCTTCTCTCTCTCCCACTCCCCCTGCTTGTGTTCCCTCTCTTGCTGTCTCTCTCTGTCAAATAAATAAATAAATTTTTTAAAAAAAATGTAATACCCATATCCATAAGAATTGACTATAATGCATCATTATAGAGGGTAATTTGTCATGAAACTAAAGGAAAACTTTAATACATCTATGGTATAGGATCATGTGTTGAGAAGGCAGAGAAAAGGAACCTAACCAAGGCAATAACAAAGCTGATAGTATTACAGGGTTGAAGGTAATGTTAAATAGAATTTATTTTAAAACACATTTAGCACTAACTATATACTAAGTACTATTCTAAGAATCAATTCATTTGATTTTCACAGCAACCATAGTAGGTAAGCAGTAGTAGTATTTCCATTTTACAGATAAACATAGAGAGGCTAAATGAGTTGCCCAATATCACGTAACTGTTAAGGAACATGATCAAAAAAGATATGACCACTGATTGACCTGTGAGCTGAAGCCAGGACCTCAGAGACTCCTTAACTCCCTCCCCTGTCCTTGGAATACGGGTTCCGCTTCCCTTCCCCACTCCCAGATGCTGCTGCAAGGACACAGCCTTGAGATAGTGATGTGATGTTGAAAACACCTGCACAGTACACGTGACTAGGCCCAATTAAGGCCTCTTTATAAATTTTCAAGATTTGCTTGGCGGATGCAGGCATCCATTCGTCTTCCGGGTCCCAAAGACAAGCCTTGTGTGTAAATTCCCTTTGCTCTTATTAAAACTGCCACCTACCAACCTGGAGTGGCCTGGCCTCTTTTCTTCAGTCTCTCTCTGCCCTCTGTGTCCAGGGGCCAGTAACATTATACTAGGAGTATTCTTGAGAGGGTTATGAACCTATAGTAACTAACAGAGTCAAGATTCAAACCCAAGCAATATGAATGTGCTGCACCTCTAAATTAAGATGTATCCTGTTAAGCTGGTAAGTGTCTCTATGCTTCAGAGAAAAGATAAAGACACTAGGAACACTAGAGATTGAGGTTCTCAGCTGTTCATCTGCCAGCCAGCACGTCTTTGTAGAACTCAGACCAGGAGCTTTTTCAGAAGCATCCTTTTCATGTAGTCTTCTGTTTTGAGTGTTTAAACACAAATTTTACTAGACATTTCCTTTGTCACATATCTTCAAAAGATAAGTTATTATGAAAGATCAGGCTTCTATATTATAATTAGAATGTTAATACATCAAAACTAAAATTAATTTTCCAGAATTCAAGACTAGTAAGGATTCCAAGATACAGAATAAGGTGTTGAAACCTCATACCCTAATCTCCTAGGCATAGGCAGGCCAAAATTCCTATATGGGAGCAAATGATAATCAGGCCTGACTAGAATAATTGAGATACATGATAACTGACAGAATTTAGGTGATCTGTGGATAAAATAATATAATCCATGAATCAAGAGGATCTTAGTAGGAATTCATGCAGAAGGAGTGAAGATATGAGCCCTACAGGAATAGGCTTCCAAAGTATAAATAAGTTGGTTATGTTAGAATTGAAATCCTGGATCTCTTCAACATATTCAGATGTAGCTGGCTGGGTTGACATACACCACCTGTGCCTCGCATACAAAGAAGGGCTTGCACAGTGGTTAAGGAGAGCAGTGCGGCTGGTTTTCAAGCTCCCTGAGCTTAAAGTTGCCTGCCCCTGTTCCTTCAGTGCATCTCTGCAGAACCAGGAAAGCTAAGAGAGGCTGTGCCAAGAATATCCCTCTCCATGCTTTAATTTATTTTATTTTTGTTTCATGGCAGTAATTTTATTGAAATATATTTTATAGATGGTAAAATACACAGCTGTCAAAAATATAAGTTGGTAAGTTTTGACAAATGTATACATCTATGTAACAATCACTCAAATTACCCTAATCAAGATAAAGATCCATGACCTCTTAATGTTAAGACCTGAGCTAAATCAGCTGTGAAACTCTGATGTGTGGGAGCTTAATCATTCTGGGTTATTTGGAAATCAAATCTAATGCTATTTTTGTATATGCAAAGCAATGAGAAATTGCCTATAGCCTTAAATATTTCCTTTATTGTAAGGAAAGAATTAGTGAACAAAGTTTAATGAAGCACTCAATTCAAGCTGGCAAAAGTAAAATAAAAAACCCAGAAAGTAGAGGGATAAATTCATGAAGCAAGAGGCAGTAAGTAAGTTAGAAAGCAGGTACCACGAATTAACCCCGAAAGTCAAGAGCTGGTTTTTTTTTTAAATAAAAAATAATAAATAAATAAATATGTATATAAATAAATAAAGCAAACTTTGAAGAAACTGATGAAGGAAAAAGAAAAAAAAAACAAGTGTATAACCTTAGGAAAGGGGATGTAACCACATTTATGGAAGAGAGATTTAAAATAATAAGAAACAGGACATGCTAATAAATCTGGTCTATGCTAATCTAAAACTCTAAAAACACTATTTGAAACATACTATAGATCCAAAAAGAAAATTCTATAAGTACCACAAGTACATATGGCAGAGTATTTTTACATCCTGGGCTGGTGAATGTTTTTGTGAACATAACTCCAAATTCAGAAGCAACAAAAGAAAAGATCTACATTAATATACTTTTAAAAAATAAAACCTTCTAGGTGGAAAAACATAGAAAAGCCAAGAACAAATGACAAAGTGGTGAATTCTTTTTGTAACACATATAAGGATCAAAATGTTAATCTCTGTATCGTTTAGAGAGCTCTTATTAATGAATAAGAAAAAA
Organism: Potos flavus; assembly: GCA_028534135.1. Classification (NCBI taxonomy): domain Eukaryota; kingdom Metazoa; phylum Chordata; class Mammalia; order Carnivora; family Procyonidae; genus Potos; species Potos flavus. Next base: position 68,176,842 of record CM052896.1, read on the forward strand.
ACTGACAACCCTGTATAATAACGGGCAAATTACATAAAAAGACAACCCACAGAAGAATAAATAGATGACCAATAAGGAGTTGGAAAGATGCTCCAGATTGGTAAATATTAAGGAATAAAACTGTGGGGAATCGGTGTTTTACCAAACAAATTGAGAAAGAATTAAAATAAAAATAAGACCCAACATTGGGGAGGATATGGGAAAAGAAGCATTCATATCCAGTGTACATGGGTGTAAATTGGCTTTGAGTAATTTTGTAACAATTCAAATATTTAAATATGCAACTCTTTGACATAATTCAAATTACTAGAATTTTTTATAAAGAAATAATTAACAAATTAAAAGATATGTAACCAAGGATATATATATATATATATATAATAGCAGTTTATAAAAATAAAAATTAGAAACAACATAAATATCTCTCCACAGGATTTTACTATATATACACATATAATTTATAAAGGATGAATTTGAATTATATATACAGAAAAGGATAAAGGACCAACTTCAGCCCACTGATTATTTTTGTAAATAATACAATTTTTGTAATATTTTGTAATTATTTTGTATTTTGTAATTATTTTTGTAAATAATGGGTCACAGCCTCATTTACTCATTGGCTACGACTGCTTTTGAGCTCGAAGGTAGAACTGAGTAGCTTTGAAGGAGATGGTATGTTCACAAATCCTAAAGTACATATTTATCTTGCCTTTACAGAAAGTTTGTCAATCCCTGTTCCACTGATAAAGAATAACAGGAAGGGAGGGGAGGGGAGGGGAGGAGCAGAGCTGAGGGGAGGGGAGAGGAAGCTATCCAAACAAATATATATGTGGATAAACAGGTATAGAAATAGATACATATTCTAGATATCTTGGGTAAGAACATCAAAGGTGAATCTAGAATCTGCCTTGTGATAGATTCAAGAGTATACTGAGATACCATTGGATAACTAATCTGAACATAAATTTTCTACATACAGATCACCATAAAGATGCCACGATGAACTCAAGTAAAGAGATGTAAATGATATAGCTGATACAGCTGAGTCTAAACTCAGTTATTAAGTGAGCAACATTCTATTCTATTGCATTTCCTCTATAGATAGGTTTTATTGTGGTTTGCTTCTTTCTCTTAGAAGTTAAATTGAAGAAAACCAAAACTTTTTGGATTACTTTATTAAGAGCATACAATGGAATATCTAATCTGAAAGTGGACATATTCTTCTGGTTAATCTTCTATTCAAGTTGTCCTATTAAAATGATTATTCTTTTTATAATGCAGCAAAACCTTGAAGTGTAATTCATAGAAAATGTAGATGTGAGTGACTGAATTATCACCTAATTGAATGCAATAACTCTGATCAGCACTGATATAATTAGGAGGTAGTGCAAATTATTATAATGTATTTTATTATAATCCTTTTTCTTATAGGCAAAACAGTTTTAGAGAAGTTAAGAAATGGAAAAAAAAATAATGCAACTTTGTATTGAAATCATTCAAGAGCACTTTATTTACTCACATAAAGTCCTCTCTTGTATGTTTCCCTACTTCCAGTTTTTAGAAGGAAATATTTGACATTTCTCTCTACAAAGTTTCTTTCCTGGTGTGCTATTACTAATGTCAACAAAAGCAGCAGGAGATCATCTGAAGATTTGGAAAAAGCAGTTGAACAGGCACGAATGACCCCTGTTTGCTTAGAGTAAAATGAAGTGTTTACCTCCATTTTGAACCATTTTAGAAAATTTCCAGGAGGAAAATTATGCTTTAAATCAGTACTCTTCAAATTCTGTCCCTTAGAACACTAGAATTCTGTGGTAGTGCATCAAGAGCTGTTCAAAACTTTGTTTCCTAAAAAATAAATTTGTAACTGTTTTTTTAAAGATTTATTTATATATTTGGGAGAGAGAGAGAGAGTGTGGGGGAGGGGAGAGGGAGAGAACCTTCAAGCAGACTCCCCATTGAGTGCGGAGCCCGATGTGGGGCTCCATTTCACCACTCATGAGATCATGACCTGAGCCAAAACCCAATCGATGAGCCACCCAGGCACCCCTTTAGCTATTTTTAAATTGACAATTAAAAACAAGCATATACTTATGAATTCCGTATCAAATTCTGATATCCTGTAGATTATCAAATCCATTTACTTGGGCTCCTCCCTCATTTTTGTGTTGACTTTAAAATAAAGCTTCCCCCTGCCAACTTTGCATATACTTGAGAGTGTTGAAAATGTGTCATTACTTGGAAAAATAATAGTTCTGCACTGCTTTTTTATTTTCAATTCACATTGATACATATTGATTCCTATAGAACTTGCAGGTAAATACAGATTGGTCACAAAGACATTACGCACGCCAGCTAGTTTTCTGCATGATTTCTTGCATTACAAAAAATTTTTCCCCTACATTCTTTTGGGCATCATCTTCCATTGTTGACTCTTGTGAGTCATTAAAGCAGCAACTGAGAGCTGTTCTGAGGCCTTCAGTTCTTAATAGGTCTCCATCAGAGCTCTGGGGCCACTCCACCCTTCCACAGCACCCAAGCAAGATGCTGTGGTCAGGGTTCTGAAAGGCACAGGTGCATTAACTCACCATATGTTCTGGTCACAGATCAATGGTCGGTTAAGTAATAATAAGCAAATTAATAACATATTATATCATAATATAGGTAGTCTGGTGTTAATTGTGAATTCTGAGGGTTTCCAGTCATAGATGTATATTTAGAACAAGGAATGTCAATAGTTATTTTTAATAATTTAAATTTGGGGACACCTGGGTGGCTCAGTTAGTTAAGCATCTGTCTTCAGCTTAGAGCATGATCCCAGGGTCCTGGGATGGAGTCCTGCATCAGGCTTCTTGCTCAGCGGGGAGCTTGCTTCTCCCTCTGCCTGCCATTCCCCCTGCTTGTAAGCGCTCTCTCTTTCTCTCTCTGATAAATAAATAAATAAAGTCTTAAAAAATTTAAATTGAATAAAAAATTTCATTCCAAGCTGGTTTCAAGTTTCTGGGTTTAATTGAAGAACAAACTGAGAAGAGAAGGCAAGCAACTAAAAATTATTACCACTCGCAGATATTTATTTGGATGAAATGAAACTTTCTCAAGATTGCGCCATCTTGCTAACATCTTTCCTAATCTATTTTCCTCCTCCTGACTCCTTTGACACCTTTCCCTATGCCTATTTTTGAATTCCGAATATACTTTCACTATGATGAAAGGGATGTGGCTTTTGGCATGACCATGACTCTCCATAATCTCACTAGTCGGCCTTGAGACTCTCAGCTGTTTATCCCTTTCAGAACCTGAGTCTGCTCACTGGCAAACCAAGATGGTTGAGGGATTAAATGAAGTTATGTAAGTAGCCTAGCACAATAAATGCCAGCTCCCTCTTTCTTTCATTAAATACATGCTATTTTCAATAGTTTTGGTGTGTTTTTTTCCTTCTCTATTAAACTGTAAGCTTGATGACAAAGAAAATTCAACTGTGTACCCCTTCGGAAATAGTAGGCATGTGATGTTCTTTGTTGAAACAAAAGAGACAATATATCGATTACTCTTATCAAAGTTAATGTGAGAGTTTGATAGATTTCTTGCAATAATAAAAGTAATATATTCTATATTGTACTTTACTTCCTAAGAACTGAAAATAAACAACAAGGACTTGTCAAACTTCATAACACATATGGGTAAGGGTGATAAATAATAACGGCCCATAACTCTTGAAGAAAAATATTCAGTTTCTAAATATCAGTAATTCTCATTTCATAAAAAGTAGAATACACAAGATTTTTCCCTAAAATTATACAACAAAACAATGAGGGATTAGAGGGAAACTGGAACAAAATCCTACTTCTCTGAGAAACAGTTATTCTTTCCTTAACAGCATTTTGTCACAAATTAAAACAAAGGCAATACTTTCTTATTATCTAGAACCAGACAACCATTGAAGATTTGGACTAGAGGCACGGCAGGATCTAGTGAGGATTCCTGATGTGGTGGAGCTGATGTATGAATAAAAAAGATAAGTACACGTCGTGTCTAGTATTTCTTTGTGCATTACAGTATTTTTTCCTGGTATCTCAAATTCAAAAGGTTTAGTCAAAGAATACAACAAAAGGTACCAGTTGTGGATAGATACTTCAAATACTACTTAATTGTTTTTAAAAGGGAGGATGGGGGAAATAAATTATTTTAAAGCCTCAAAGGTTATTTCAAACTCAGGTTAGCCATAAACTCAGATCATATGCATATAAAATACCTAGTTTCTTGACCCACCAAAGTTAAGTTTGAAAAGGCTCTGTGCTGGGGGCCCCTCGGTGGATCAGTTCGTTAAGCGTCTGCCTTTGGCTCTGGTCATGATCCTGGCGTCCTGGGATTGAGCCCTCTAGGGCTCCCTGCTCCTCAGGGAGCCTGTTTCTCCTTCTCCCTCTGCCCCCTCATCCCCTACTCATTCTCTCCCTCTCTCTCTCAAATAAATAAATAAAAATCTTAAAAAAAAAAAAAGAAAAAAAGAAAAGGCTCTACGCCAGGCAGACATTGCCCTACTATGGGCCACACTGATCCTTATGCTTGTGAGAGACATAAAATATAATAAAATCAAGCCATGGTTTGATACCAGTGTCTTCTAGGAAATACAGGTGTGTTTATAGAAGTCTGCAATGAATGGCATTTTAAAAATATAAATAAATGCCATTTAAAACATCCCCCTGCCCTCCAAAAGTTTATATGCTAAGAAATAACTGCATAAGAAGCTTTCATTACTTTCTCAATAATCCTTTCAGTCTCTTCTTCTTTTTTTTTTTAAGATTTTATTTATTTATTTGACAGAGAGAGAGATCACAAGTAGGCAGAGGTAGGCAGAGAGAGAGGGGGAAGCAGGCTCCCTGCTGAGCAGAGAGCCCGATGTGGGGTTCGATCCTAGGACCCTGAGATCATGACCTGAGCCAAAGGCAGAGGCTTTAACCCACTGAGCCACCCAGGCGCCCCCAGTCTCAGTCTCTTCTAATTAAACTGTATAATCATAACATTTAGCATTCAAGGGCAATAACACTAAAAATGAAAAAAAAAAACCCACTGATACATGAGTTTCTTTTGTGCTCAAGGGCTGAGCAGGAGTGAGGTGGAAGCAACTGAAAATAGGACAAGAAGGTCTTAAGTTCTTGGTGTTGCTAATAATCCACGGGAATCAACTCTAAAGAGAGAGGTGGAGCCCGAGGTGTCTGCCCCACTTCAAATGTTCTTAGCATCCTCCTCATTTTTATCTAAAGTGTCAAGTTCCAACCTGCTGATGTCATATATGAAGTGTGGTTAGTTTTTGGCAATATAAGGTCTTTGTGGCTTTGTGTCCATAATGTATGGAAGTTGAAGTTCAGAAAAAAACAAAAGAGAGGGTTGGTCATGAAGAATATGGGTATAGTGAATGAAATTTTTTTGTCTTTCTAAAACTTATATCATGGCCACAATATCACTATTATATCTTTATCATTTCTGAGCGCAAAAGATCAACTCAACAAAGCAGAATATACATACATAAATACATTGCTATATTTTGTATTATATATGCGTGTTTTGTGTATGTGTGCATATGTCTATATAACATTCCCATCTCACACACACACACACACACACGCCTACCTACACACTGGAATCTTGCACCCCTCTGGTTCTATTGGCCAGAGAGGATACAGATGGAGGAGTGAGAGATAGAGAGAGGAGAGAAAGAATTGGAACATACTGTAAATAAATGGAATCTTGTTTACAGCAATTCCTTAACATTTGTTTTACAACAGTTGTTTCCATGTTCAGCCCACACCAGCTGTTCCCCAAACATAGAGTTTTAAAAACTAATATGCTTTGCACCAACACAATTCTCCATAAAATGTTTAATGCATTGTAATCTTTGTCTTATTACTGCTCTTGTTCTAACTACATCCAGCCCATCCTAAATTTCAATAGAATTTTTGGGAAGTAACCATTTGTAGAATGGAAAAAAAATGGTTTATATAATTCAAAACTATAAGGTGGCTGATGAACAAGATTTGCTAAAAAATGTTTCCTGCACTAGGACTGTGTTTAGCCTTTAAATACCACTGTGAATGTTGAGCCAGATGCATTATTAATAAATGTCATCTTTTCAAGTGAGTTCAGTATTAATATTGATACAAACTTTCTTCCTGCTCTTAATTTTGCATCTCAATAAAGATATGAATGTTGGCAAGCACTGCTATTGACAATTGATAAAATTATGCAAACACAATGTTTTTGCAGCTTTTGAGTAAATACTGCATGCTAATGAATTCCAAAGTGTTTTCTGTGTTCCTGTAGGAGCGGAGTTTGCGTAGGCGGACTGTGCCATAGATGTGCTTTTCTAAGCCTGTTACACTTATCTCAGCAGAGCTGTTGTTTGCCTCCTAATAAGCAATTTGGTAGTTTCATCATGAGCTCTGAGGCCCTCCAAAGATCATTTATATAATGACATCTTGTGGAAGCAAGCCTCTCTAGAACTTTTTGATGGTAATAATTATTTTGTATATTTGTTCTGTGGCTGCAGTGGTGTTTTCGAAAAGCTTCCTGCTAATTTTCAGTCTAAATTTGATGCCACAGGTTTGTTCTACAGTTGTAACAAAACATTTGGGGCCATAAAGGGACATATGTTTTGAAGATTTTAAAATATCCGACTTTAAAAGGAAAACATTCACCTAGGTAATGATTCTTTTATACTCCTGTCCTTAGATTTTTCAGGAGATAATTTGGGGAATTAATATACTGATGCACAAAAGAAAACCTAAATACAGGGGAGATACAAAGGAGTTAAGAGTAGTTTACAATTACCCAAATAAGGTCTTTCTAAATCTATACACACAAAATGGTTCCTTGTCTTCAAGAAATGCACCAATATAAATTATTTGAATGTTTATAAAAATTAAAGAATTATAAAAAAAAAAATTAAAGAATTATGCCCTACTGGAAGACATTCTGAGGAAATGATTTAAAAGAAGAAGAGGGAAACTTTGAGTAAATTTGGTGGTATTAATTAGTCTTAAAAGCAGTATATTGCTATTCTAACAGGTTTGACCATAACCTCGAGACAAAAAAAAAGAACTTCCTATGTGTAAGGATTCTTCTTCCTAAAGAGAACTAAAATTAGATTTTTAAAAAAGACTTTATTTGTTTGTTTGTTTATTTAGTTGAGAGACGAAGACAGAGCACAATCGGGGGAGGAAGAGAAGAAGAGGGACAAGCACACTCCACGCTGAGCAGGGAGCCTGACGCAGGGCTCAATCCATGACCCTGAGATCATGACCTGAGCTGAAATCAAGAGTCAGGTGCTTAACTGACTGAGCCACCCAAGCACTCCTAAAATTAGATTTTAAAACAAAATTAGGAGACTACCATATCAGTGGTCCCCAAATCTTCGTGATTTTAACAAAAAATTTATATACCTCCAATACATGGTATATGTAGTATCTATGAAATACTATATTATACTATATACTATAATATACTATATATGTGTAACATTATGTATGCTAGAAAATCTACACAAACTAGGAAACTTAACAGGCTAAGATAAGAAATAACCATAAATAGGTGTTTAGATTGTTGATCTCTGAGGAGTACATGCTCTATTTTGGAGAACACTGCTCCATAATAACAAACACTTGCTGTACCCGGTCTCATTTTAAGAGCTTTAGATACATTAACTCACTTGATCCTCCTAAGAACCTTCTCACGGGGGTGCTGTTATTATCTCCATTTTGTAGATAAGGGATCTGAAGCTTGGAGTTTAGTCATTTGTTTATGGTCACACAACTAGGAAGTGGTAGAGCTGGGATTCAAGTCTACGGCCATACCACCCTGAACGCGTCCGATCTCGTCTGATCTCGGAAGCTAAGCAGGGTCGGGCCTGGTTAGTACTTGGATGGGAGAGCTGGGATTCAAACCCAGAAAGTATGGGTGAGTATGGACATTTAACATCCATTATGTACAAAGAAAGGCAATTTACTGGTCACACTTCGTACTTCACATATAACCCCTCAACACTTTGTCCCATCTCACCTCACTGCCTCCCTTACCTGTTACCTTATACTAAATCACACCATTTTTAAGATCAAGAAAATATCTCTTTAAAATCAAAAACAAGGTATGAATAGAGAGGAAGGTAAAGGTGCTTTCTTTAACAGAAGAGTTAAAGACTACAGAAGTAGTCTTTTGTCTACCTTATATTTCTTCAAATGTACCCCAACTGCCCACCCAGTGATCTCTTTAGAGCAAACATCAATCAAGCTACAGATCTCCTGATGAAAAAAAAGAAATATTTGACCCAGGCAAACCTTTTCTTCTTTTAATTCATTAATTAAGTCATCTGCATTATATTATTCTTTGAATTGTGTTTTGGAGTATAGTATAAATCCCTAGTTTCATTATTTGAAATCGGAAAAGAGGAAATATTTTTCAAAAGAACAGCAAAATTCTGTTGATTATGGAATCTCATGCAATCTGACCTGGGTCTATAGAATATTTGTTTTTATTAGTAATTATTATTTCATAAACAGAGAAATATGACAATTGGTCCCACTTATTTACAATAAGAGTACAAATGGGGCTACTTAGAGGATTCTTGATGGAGAATGTATAAAACAGGCCATAGCCCATTAGAGCAGATAATTCCAAGTCACAGTCACAGAGTTAAAATACAGTTAGGGAAGGCCCATTATTGATCCGGTATTATAACTGGCACCTGGGAGGTGCTCAATAAATAATTAGGCCTGGCACTGAGGTTACACAAGGAGTTAGATGATCCTTTCTATTCCATCCTAGTGTGTAACTCATATCATTGTGTAACTCACTGTGTCATTAAAAACATTGTTTTTGGAAAGAAAATGGATTCCCAAATTCTACTTTGGGATTCCAATCACAGGTTAACACAGGTGTTCCATAATATTGCTGAAGAAAGTCTCTTCTCACTCAGTGAGAAGAGACTCAATCTCCAATAGTGATTTTCCAAGTGTCATCCTCTAATTCAGAGCAGCTATGAGCCACCTGAAGAGAAGAAAAACTCTTCACACCCCAACAGCCACATCTTGGAGTAATAATTTTCCTGTCTTACAAGGAGAATCTCTGCTCCTGGCATAGCCTGGTCTTGCTGTTCTTTTTTTTTTTTTTTTAATATTTTATTATTTGACAGAGAGAGAGAGAGAGATCGAAAGTAAGCAGAGAGAGAGGGGGAAGCAGGCTCCCCGCTGAGCAGAGAGCCCGATGCGGGGCTCGATCCCAGGACCCTGAGACCATGACCCGAGCAGAGGGCAGAGGCTTTAACCCACTGAGCCACCCAGGCGCCCCCTGGTCTTGCTGTTCTTAGGCAAGGTGTTTCACAATTAGCTTGTAATGACTGTTTGTTATTTTCCATATTATGAATTTTTAAATAACATTTCCTTAGCAGGAAAGGTGTGTTTTCAAAGGGCAAACTACAATAAAAGAGAGTTAGTGTGTTTACCTGGAAGCTCGACATGTATGTATTCATTTCAGGTAGGGCATTTTTAAAGGGAGATACTGTCAGTTACTAATTCAGAATAGCCATTCGATCAATGCCTTTCCTTTCTCTTCCTCAATCAGTGTTCTTCATTATTAATCTGACCATGATTTTTAAAAAAAGTAGAGGAAAACTAATAAACTTCCACAAATTTAAATTAATTAAATGGCTCAAAGGTTTCCTTCAGCCTTTTCTTTTACATCTCATTCCCTACGCAAGTTCTATTTTTTCTTCTCTTCCTATATGTACCAAGTGCTTTTTTCATTGAATAATTTCACTTCTATGTCTCAGACTTCCTCTAGGCTATACCTATACCTAAAAATGTACCTAGCTCTCACCTCTGGTACTTAGTGTGTATGTGTATGTGTGTGTGTGGGTGCGTATGTGTAAGATTTTATTTAGTTGACACAGAGAGAGAGAGCACAAGCAGACAGAGTGGCAGGCAGAGGGAGAGGGAGAAGCAGACTCCCCACCAAGCAGAGAGCCTGATGTGGGGCTTGATCTCAGGACCCTGGGATCATGACCTGAGCCAAAAGCGGACCCTTAACTGACTGAGCCACCCAGGCACCCCTCTAGTATCTTAGTTTTTAAAACACTCCTGCAATTTCTCCTTTTCCTATAATCCTTTCTACTTTAAGACAGGAAACAAATATCTACTGGTTCTACATAACAAAAAAGTAATTGCTCCTAAATACTGGTCCTTGGACCACTGATGTTACAGAGTTTGTACCATCTTAGGAAGTGAGAGACATAAAGTGTACACACACACGCACACACACACATACCATACACCCCTACTGATGGAAAGGTGTCAAATGAAACTAACTACATTTTCTTGGGAAGGCTTATCCTTTATTCTGAAATTATGTTCTTGAACTTTGTAAATATTAAAATATCCTGTTTCTTATATAACAATAGCAATGGTAGATAAAGTTTCTTTAAACATTTTTTCATTATCTGTCAAAATAAAATTTGGCTATCAAAATTTGTTTACAAGCAGGGCTTTATCATATTTGTTTTTCAAAATTTTGGAGAGAAATTTCCCTGGTCTTTGAAATTCAAAAATCTGGGAACCGTTTATCTCAACAATTGACTTGACCCATCTTTGTTAACCTCTTTGAAATACAACCCTTTTGATACATGTATCTTAACATGTTATCTATTTAATTAAATTTACTGGATACCATTCCATTAACACCATTCCCTTCAAAAGTCATACCACAGAGGTAGAAAAATCAGAATTTATCCGTTTGTCTTAGTCTATACAATATCTAAACTATAGTAGGTACAGATAGGTGCCTAATAAATACTGTCAATGCTGGTATTAGAAGATCCTGTTTCAAATATACTTTAGAAAAATCGTTTGGTTTGATAGAATCATCTCTTTTAACCAATGTATTTCTAAAACATGGTAAGGAAATAAATATGGGCAATACTGTGTGCTAAAGTTAAAATGAAGTTGCTAGCCAGTTAGCAATAATTCAGAAGATGATATGTAAAGAGGCAGATGTTATCTTCAGTAACAAAGAGTAATGTATTCTCAAGGATTATGGTTAAGCTACTTCATCATTTTTATTGAACACCTAGACAGGATACCTCTGAAGAGCTAAGCACTTGCTGTGTCAATTTAACTTTAATTTGGATTAGGTGCCAAGAGTCCTAAATTTCATTTCTAGTACCATCACTAAGCAATTTGTGTGACCTTGGATGAATTAGCTCACTACCCTGAATCTTAATTTTCTTGTTCCTAAAAGACAAGGCATGAATTCCATGATTTCTTTTTTTTTTCTTTAAAGATTGTATTTATTTGAGAGAGAGAGAAGGAGCACAAGCTGGGGGGAGGGGCAGAGGGAGAAGCAGACTTTCCACTGAGCAGGGAGCCTGACGCAGTGCTCAATCCCAGGACCCTGGAGATCATGACGTGAGCTGAAGGCAGACGCTTAACTGACTGAGCCACCCAGGCGCCCCCAATTAGATGATTTCTAAAATCTCTGCAATTCCAGCATTCCAGGAGTCTGAGATTCTGCTCTCACTGATCCCAAAAGATAGCACAAACAATGTTATTGTGCTTTTGTGCCTAGAAATAATCTCGTCAAAGGAAATTCTACCATTTGCAATAACATGAATAACCCTGGAGTACATTATACTATGTGATTAAGCCAGACAGAGAAAGAAAAATACTGCATAAACTCACTTATATGTGGGATCTAAAAAAGACAAGTTCATAAAATCAGAGAGTAAAATGGCAGTTACCAGAGGCTAGGGACAGTGAGAGAAATGGGAAGATGTTGGTCAAAGGATACAAAGGTTCAGTTATGCGGGATAAATAAGTTCTGGACATCTAGAGTACGGCATGGTGGTGATAATTAACAACACTTTATTGTATACTTGAACTTTTCTAAGAAGATAGACCTTAACTCAGAACTTCTCAATACACATACATAAGAGTAACTACATAGAAGTGATGGATAAGTTATTTAGTTTGATTGTGGTGATCTTTTTTCTTTTTTTTTTTAAGATTTTATTTATTTATTTGACAGACAGAGATCACAAGTAGGCAGAGAGGCAGGCAGAGAGAGAGAGGGGGAAGCAGGCTCCCGGCTGAGCAGAGAGCCCGATGCGGGGCTCGATACCAGGACCCTGAGATCATGACCTGAACCGAAGGCAGAGGCTTAACCCACTGAGCCACCCAGGCGCCCCTGTGGTGATCTCTTCAATATTATATATATATTCCCTTATAATAACTTGTATACCTTAAATATATATTACTTCTATATGTCAAAAATCTCAATAAAGTTTAATTTTTTTATTAATTTTTTTTTTAGAGAGAGAGACTAGAGAGAAAGTGCGAGTGGTGGTGGGGGGTGGTAGGGAGAGAGTCTTAAGCAGGCTATACACTCAGTGCAGAGCCCCACGCAGGGCTCTATCTCATGACCCTGAGATCATGACCTGAGCTGAAATCAAGAGTCTGATGCTTAACCAACTGAGCCACCCAGGTGCCCCTCAATAGAGTTTAAATAGGAAGACTCTCTTCCAAAAAAGAAGGAGGAGGAGAAGGAGAAGGAAAAAGAGGAGGGGAAGAGGGCGAGGAGGGGGAGGAGAAGAAAGAACTTCAGATTTTCCAAGTTTATTTGAATAAGCAGAGCTGAGATCTGAAATCACAGAACCAACAATTCCAAATTCTGGTATTATAGCCTACAGTCTCCTGGAATGGCCCTAATTATCCTACTGGTTTTGGCTTATTAAAATCATCAAAGCAAACTCAATTTGAAATCTCTTTAAGAAAAACATGGTATAGAATAATTTGAGAAGGATTTTTGCAAAATGAAATAAAAGATAGGGTGCTGGGACTTTTAAATGGCTTGGAATCACTGTGATTAGAAAATTCCTGTAAAGCAGAACAGTAATATAGTTATGAATATAGTCCCTAGTGACTTACTACTTGACTCATCCAAAATTGTGCCCTTCCCACTCCAGTTAAAATGTTATCTCCCATCAAAATATGACATCGAAAACAACATGCCAGTAACTCCAGCCCTTGGGGAACTGCAATGAATATCATTCAATTTAATTCTGACTGACATTTTGGTAAATCACCTCTCGAAGTCAGGAAGGGAACATTTTAAAGCACTTGAGCTGTGCCAAAACAGTAAGGAGTAAAACCACACTCATCACTCAGGAGGTGAAGTGCCAGAAGAGTCTGAAGCCAGAAAAATGGCAGCCACATCATCTCAATTGGAACATGAGTGATGGGTCTTCATCAACAAGCATGTATTAATTTAGTAACTCCCACTATACAAATGGTATACCAGGTGAGACATATACAGAAAGAGAAATATTTATGCAGACTCACTTATATTTTAGAAAGGCAGCTCAATAACTAAGAGCAAGGTTTTGGAATCAGCAAAAACCTGTTCAAACATGGCTCTGTCACTCATCAGCTTTTGGGCCTTAAAAAAGTCAGTTTCTCAGGGAGCCCGGGTGGCTCAATCAATTGAGCAACCCACTCTTGATTTTGGCTCAGGTCATGATCTCAGGGTTGTGAAATTGAGCCCCAAGATGGGCTCTGCACTCAGTGGAGAATCTGCTTGAGATTCTCTCTTTCTCTCCCTCTGCCCCTCCCCCTGACTCACATACGCACACTCTCTCTCTTTCTCTCTCAAATAAATAAATAAATCTTTAAAAAGAAGTTTCTCTAAGCGTCAGTCTTCTCAACTGTAAAATGCAGGTGATGAAAACATATATCTCATATGGCAGATGGCAGGACTAAATGAGATCATGCATATATAGTGCTCAGCACAATGCTGGGCATAAATTAAATAACAAAAGCTAGCTATTGTTGCTATTATATATATAATATATAAATTATAATATTATATACATCTGTATATGTGTATATAAAACAGTTAAAGCTTAGATCCTTTCAAATGGGACTAATTATAAAATGACATAGAACTGTATTTACAGTTCTATTTGTAAATAATAAGCTTTTTAGAGTGAGAAAACTAGTATTTTTTGAGCATTTATCACGGTAGACACTCTGTTGAGTCCTTTATATATATTCATACACATTAGCTCATTTAATCCTCTCATCACAAAGAAACTATGGTTCAAAGAGTTTATAACACTTTGCCTAAAGTGATATAGCTAACAGTTGTTACAGCCAGGATTTGTCACTACGTCTGTCCTCAAATCCAGTTAACTGAAATCCCATACTTTAATCAAAGATAAAATGATTATCTGAATCTGTTCCTCTCTCATATTCATCCACTTCTTCACTGCTCTAGTCAGATAGATCTTCATTCCTAATCACCTTAACTGTTATAATAATGACCTAACTAGGCTCTCCTCCAGGATTTCCTTGCCCTAATCCATTCTTATCTCCAGCTGCCAGAAAAAACTTTCTGAAGTTCAGCTTCATGTATTCTTCATCTTCCCACTACTGACTGAATTAAGTCCAAATACATCTGACTTTCTTTCAATATTCTCAATAACCAACTGTAAATCCTTCTTTTCATCCTAATTCTGTTTAGTGCTGCATTTGGATGCCCCAGTTAACCTGGATTACTCATGGTTTCCTGGATAATTTCCTGGATAATACCCTGGACCAACTTAACTATCTTGCTTTGCTGCCTTTAACAGTTCCCTGTTCACCCCAGCCCCTAAAACCACCCTTTCCTAGCCCTGTCAATATCTTATGCATATTCTGGGGCTCAGAGCAAATATTGCTTCATTAATCAAGACTTTGCTGATTTCTCACCTCTCTTTGTGATCAGTCCCTCCTCTCAATATACGCAGCTCTTTATTTTTGCCTCCATTATGGTGCCTTTCTTTTTCTGCCATATTACTATTTTAGGTTAACATTTTCTTGAAAGTAGAAACTGAGTCTTATTTATTAACCATGCCAGTTATTTCAATATAGTAAAAGTCATAGTCAACATATATATATCTTAATTCTGTTCCAGGCATTGTTCTAAGATCTTCTACATATATTAACTCAACCCATACAACAAACCTGTTAGGTAGGTGTGGTAGGTAGACTTTAAGATGGTGTGCAATGATCCTGGACTTGTAATGTTCACACGTATCTGTAATCAACTCTTCTTGAATATGACCTGGACACAGCAACTTGTTTTTAATGAACACATTAGATGTCCAATGAAGACATGGGATGTCACTTCTGAATTAGGTTACAAAAATACTCTAGCTTCCATCTTGGGCTCCCTCTTTGTTCATTTGCTTTATTCATTTGCTCAGGTTTACTCAGCCAACAGCCAACAGCCTCAGGACCTCTGTCTGATAGTTCATGAAGAACTGAATACTGCTAAGAATCACGTGAGCTCGGAAGTAGATCATTATCCAATCAAGCCTTCACATGAGACCCTAGCCCTTGCTGACATTCTAAATCCAGACTTAAGAGAGACCTTGAAGCAGAGGTACCCAGCCAAGCCATACCTGGATTCCTGACTCACTTTTGTGGTAATTTGTTATACAGCAAAGGATGATGAATACAGTATTATTATTATTATTCCTACTTTTCGGATGAGAATGTTGAGGCTCATGTACTTAGTAAGTGACAGGGACAGGATTCAAACCAGGGTAGTATAGCTCCAGAGTTCCCATTCTTAATCACAAAGTTAACTTACCTTGTAAATGAATGAATAAAAGTTCTTTCCTTAAACTGGACCATTGACTATAACACAGCAAAGTGATTAACTCAAACAAACAATTAAGAGTTGACTGCAAAAGAGTTTATAGTATCCTAATTCATAATTATACCAATGGATCTCTAATGATATCAAACAGGCGTATAGTAAATATACTTATTTCAATATGTGTTTATGTCTTTCTATGTGAAACTTGTGTCTCCTGTATAGTTTTACTGATACATACATAAACTCTGTTTATCTCGGTTTGCATTTAGAACTTAAAACACAGTAAGTGTGGTAAGGTTGAAAAAGACTTTGAAATCTCACTAACTTGGATTTGAGGTCCACCTCTGACAATTTCTGCCACTGTGATATTAGGCAATTGAAGTTTGGGACACAACTTTTCTGAGCCATGGCTACAACCAATGTACAATGGAAATAGGAACATTACCTACCCTCCCAGAGAGCTGGGTTTAGTTTCTGATGTAATTAAATCACTTAGGCCAGTGCCTGGTCATTTTCTCCTTTAGGCCTTGCTCAAATTCCATGAGTTTAATAAGGTCTTCCTTAGCCACAAAAGTAAAAAATGGCTGATTCCTCTTCAAAATTCCTCTAGCATTTATCCGTCCCACTCATGACACATAATGATTACAGTATTTGCTAGAAGGCAATAAAATATTTTAATATCTTTATAAACACAATTAAGTTATTCATTTATAAAGTCTTAATTGATCACCCTATGTGAGGCCTCAACCTTTGTAATGAGGGAGTCACTAATATAGTGTTCTGAATCAAGAAGGTGGCCAGTAAATATCTATTGAATCATAAATGAACACTATATTATACGATTTTGCTAACACAGGAAAAAAATGGACTCTCTTATGAGTCTCGAAAATAATTGTCCTGGTACGGTTGACAAAATCTTATCAAGAAGGAGAATGACTGAGCCAACTTCTTGAAGCTGTAACTCAGTGTGCTTCAGGTCCACATTGAGATTGAACGCAGCATTGATGACACCCCCATGTGTATCATCTCTGTATCACAAGAGGGAACAACATTTCCCATAAGCCCTTGACATCATGGCCCTTAGTGCCTATAAGCAGTACTCCCAGTGAAGCTCATTCCTTAGTGACAAGTGCAGGCAGGAAGTTTAGATTGTGTGAGATGTGGCCTGCCTTTGACTTCTTGAGGATTTCTACTAAGAATCAGCCACTACAGTGATACATGCAGTGCAGAATTTTAGCTTAAGCTTCCCTGCCAACTCTGTATCATTGGATTTCTTAAAATATTTCGTAAAAAGTATTTGCCAACTTCATCTCAGAATTTCTAAAAATTATATAAACCTCTAATATCATATAAAGGAATTTCTAATTTCTTTTTTTTTTTAAGATTTTATTTATTTATTTGACAGAGAGAGAGCGAGAGAGAGAATACAAGCAGGAGGAGTGGGAGAGGGAGAAGCAGGCTCCCCGCTGAGCAATGAGCCCGATGCAGAGCTCAATCCCAGGACCCTGGGACCATGACCTGAGCCGAAGGCAGCCACTTAACAACTGAGCCACCCAGGCGCACCAGGAATTTCTAATTTCTAAACAAAATATCTTGCTAGTGGGGTGCCTGGGTGGCTCAGTAGGCTGAAGCCTCTGCCTTTGGCTTGGGTCATGATCTTGGGGTCCTGGGATCGAGCCCCACATCAGGCTCTCTGCCCAGCGGGGAGCCTGCTTCCCCCTCTCTCTCTGCCTGCCTCTCTGCCTACTTGTAATCTCTCTCTCTCTGTGTCAAATAAATAAAATCTTTTAAAAAAAAAATCTTGCTAGCTTGTTTTCCTGATCCAACTCAGAGTCATAGACTAGGCTCTGATTTCATCATAATAAGAGGGCCATTCATTAAACACAAAATCATTGCCCAATAGAAAATGCTTCTCAATCAGTTTTCCCTAGGAAAACTTAGAGTTGCAATAAAAGCTGTAACTGCCCTTCTAGTATTAGTGAAGTATATTACTATAACTACTCCTACTAAAGAATTTATTATTTACAATTTCTAATAGTCCCTGGAATTCTTACTTTTGGAGGGACTAAAAGTGATGAAAGAGTTGAAAGGCACAGTGCAATACAGTGGTTCAGATTATAATGAAAACACATATCTATTCTTAATATCATAGCCTATGGCTCAGACAACAGACATAAACTGCCTGAGTTCAAATTCTAGTTTTACACTTACTCTACCACTGTCCCTCAGTTTCTTCCTCTGTAACATGGGAATAAGATCTTGTAGGGTAGTTGAAAGGAATAAATGAGTCAGTTTATGAAAAGTGCTTAGTGTCTGGCACTAAAATAAACAGGATTAGTATGTCTGTATTGTCATTTTTATTGTCATTATTACTTAGTCACAACAGATGGTAACATGGCCAGAGTCCTGAATCCCCAAAATCTTACCTAACTGCCACCTGCTGCCACTAATTCCTGATAGTAGAATCCCAACACACAGGGAGAACTCCAGGCAAATGCACACTTTATAAAGGTCTTCTACCCTGGCAAACTTTACAGTACCCATTAGAGGGTTTCCATTTTTTATCCTCTCTCCTAACTCTAGACCAGAGGAGGAAAACCACCTCCCAGTTCCTTTTCCATAGGCCCCACACTCTATTCTCTCCATCATGACTCAGACATGACCTTAACATATAGCTAAAGCTTAAATAAATAAAATAATGTCAAATAAAATACATATCTTTATATATTTATATAAAATATGTATTTATATAAAATATATGTCTTTAAGCTTTAATAAAGCTTAAAACTAATATATGAGTAACATATATTAGCTTTGTACTAAATGCTAGACAATATGCCAAATATTCTGCATGAATCGTGAGACTGCCCCATGATACTCCAGAGATATTTTTATTACCACCCCCCAATTAAAAAATATATAAAATGAAGCCCAGGAATCTTGAATGTCTTGCCCAAGGACACACAGCTAGTAATAAATAATACTATTCACACTCAGAAACTCAGACTCAAGAGCCTCTTCTCTTAAATGCCACACACATACTCAGGTGGTTATATTGTCTGGTGCCCTGATTTCCACTAGGGGACAACTGGTGGGGGATGAAGCATTTTCTAAAATCAATTAAATTATTAAAATCCTTGATCTCTTTGTCCACAGAAAATTGCATTTGTAGCCCAGCGTGTCTATTATGCATATTATTTTACTTAAGGGGAAGAAAAGGTTATGTATTTAAAAAAAGGTGAGGAAGCCATTGGAAGATGCCATAAATTTATTCTGTCAAGCAGGCCGAGTTGTGTGACAGTCAGAGACACGGCTTGATGCAGAGATGTGAAGTGTGACTTTTTCGACTGTCATGCTGGATGAGATGGATGGATTTTGGAACACATCCCAGGAAGCTGAGACACTCATGTGGTCAAGTGTTGGTCTCTCTGATCAAATTTGACTTGCTGTCTCTGAAGTTGTTGGATTTTGCCAGCCCTCCAGATGCTGCATTGTGTCTTTGCAAACACAGTTGGTTTGACACCATCTGCAAGACCCTGCATTGGTCCTAGCACTATGAGCCATTGTTTCCTGAGGAATTAATGGACATTCTCACATTCTACCTGTGTTAATTGAGCTATTTTCACACATGCTAATGTGTCAGTTACCCAAGGCCTAGTTCTCACTTACATACTCTGCACTAGATATGCATATAAATGGGAGAAACCCTGAAACATGCTGCCAAAATCCAGATAGCCTACTATTCAGCAAATGAGAACAGCTAGTGTTTGAAATATAATTTCCAGAAATAAATGTACAGGATTCATGTTTTGAAGAGTAAACTAGTGGGAGATTACCTAGACACTCCGCTTTATAAAGGATCTGATCCTGAATGAGTCATTTGGGTAAGCCATAATTTAGTTCCCCATCATTCTTTAAATCGGGACAATGCATTTTTCTCATACACTAGAGTTATTTCACTCTAACATCACCACAGAGCAAAATTCAAGAAAATGAGTGTGGATCTGGGCTCCCAACCAAAGGTGTTTAGTTAACGAATTACCTAAAGTTCTTGGTTAGAGGGAAATCCCACCTATCTGCTGCAATAGATGCTCTTTTACTGAAGCAAATGGAAATAATAGCTACCAAATTAAAAAGGGAAGTTAATGTGGGAGATAGTTAAAAGAATATATGTCCTAAGCATTTTAAATTAAAGTATATGACTGCATATTATTCCACCAATATTTTTATGAGGAATCAAGAAATTTTCATTTCTGTGTGGACCTATCCATTGAGTATGGGTCTGTCTGCTGATTGGCATTTCCTTTCATCTTTCTTGCTTAAACCACATCCATAATGCATTTTCCAGGAGTTCCGGTTGGGATTTCTTCAACTGATAGAACTTAAACAACAATCTGAGCATGGTGTCCATATCAATTTTTACATATTTCTTTGTCTCACCCAAATCTAATTCTCCAACACTTTTCTTAGTAACTTAACTTTAACATGTTTTTCCAAAGCCTTCAATTTAGTTGTCACAGAAATGTAGCTTTCTTTTTTGCACTCATATTTCATGGATATAAAATGTTGTTAAGATCACAATTAATTTTATGTGGTTAATATAACAAATACAAACATGTGGGCTTGGAGACAAAAACAACTAACTCTTGGTAAGCATGCAACTCATCTTGTAGGATCAAAAGTGTGTGGGATCCCTAGCAAGTAGCCTACATGCACTCCATGTGCCATGGTCACCTGTCAGCATGTTTTGCTAAAGGAACAGAAAGAGCTGATTAATGCCCATTTAGCACTAACCTCAAAGATTCAAAACATGGCTGGAAATATACATTTCTAAGTATCATCCAAGCTAATTATATTACATACTGGGTAGTAGGTTTTAATGTCTGAAAAACTGCCAGCCATCTAAAATGTAGCCATATAGGATGTCCAAGATTATTATAATATTCCAGAACAAAGAGGGAAAGGAACTAGAATATAACTAGAATTATGTTTCCATCTTTCCCTCAGGCTTAGTCAACAAAGACCATTTTTTTAAAAATTATCCTTGTTGTCCTAATAAGTTAAAGACAACAAATACAGCATAACTTTCAAAAGGTTCAGATTGTATAAATATTCCTTTCCGTTGCAGTATCTGTGCAAGATACGCTGTGGATGTTTCAGGGAAACAACAAGTTCACCTATCCAAACGATACCTCCCAGTAGTCTCCTTGTTCATACATGCCCCTTAGAATTCCAGGGCATAGCTTTTTCACTAATACTTTACTCAAACAGAGATAAACCAAATAGATGGAGATGGAGAAATGAACTCATTAACAGACGTTTACTGAGGGCTTGCCTTGTGGAAAGAATAGTGTTTGGGATATAGGAATGCTAGCTAATGTCACACCTTTCCTGGAAATCACAGAGGCATTCACTTTAAAGAGTTGCCTATCTCATTGGTAAGGCATGACCATATTTAAAATCTTTGTTTAGAAACTGTGAAAATGGGACCTTCAGATTATCTTTTGAGTATTTCTCTACAGATTACAAAAGACCTGACAATTCCACTGTCTCTAGGGATTGTGGGAAATTTTAATTTATTGGGGAAGGCATGGCTACCAAAAGGTTTGCTATTTCATTCTCCATGTTTTTGTGGTCAAGAAATAATTTATACCAGTATTTTGCATAAAGACCTAATATAGAATGGAGGCTGATAGAAACTTCAACAAAAGAGGTAAGAAATTCTACTTTAACATAAAATTTCTAACATGACATGCTATTTATCTGTTTAATACTTCTTGCTGTGCACAACAAAATCAGTTTGTCATAACCTTAAAGCTATTCTTTTCTGGTTCTGAAAGCTCCAGAATAAATTGCCATTCTTTGACTTTCTCAAGCATAAAAATGAAAACTGAATTTTTTTTTCTTGGAAAAGATGAATTACCCCAGCTTGACAGAGGGTAATTAGCATACCCAAAGCAAGTTAAGAGAATGGGTTGACAAGCACAAAGAAGCCTAAGAAAACATGGGCACATTTTGCATGTGTTTTAATACGTAAATGATTAAAAACATTACTATATATGTTAATTGCCACCAACTTCAACACAACCCATTGGAAGACAATATTAAGTCTTAGAAAACAGTACATCTTTAATTATTTGTCTATTCTATAAACAAGTTTAATTGGAATCTAAAAACAGCAAGGGACAAAAGCTCAGTTCATTAGGGACCAACTAACTGTAAAGGGCAGATAAAAACCTTTTGTCTGATACACATGTACCTCCCGAGCACCATCAGATAGCACCAGGCAGTACACTAATCAGTAATAGGAGGTGCTCTCATTATTAAGCTTATACAGCATAAACCAGGTCACCACAAACTTTGAAGGTACTGATCATCAATTATTTCGCTAATTGTTTGTTCTGTTTGCATGTCTCAGGGTAAAAGGAAAAAGTCACTGAAGTGAAAAAGAGACACCAATAATTGCTACCTCAGTGACAGTTGGTTTTTAGTATCTCATTATTTATGATTTGTTTTGTTGTGCATATGTGACTTTAAGTCTACTGCATTAATGTATACCCAAGAAGCCTAGTGTGTAACACTTGCAAAAGAATTACACAGATTAATCAGCAAACTCAGGCATGGAATCAGCCCTGCAAAGTCCTGCAAGACTGCTAATAACTCTGTGTATGTGTACATGAATGTGTGCCTGTGTGTGTGTGTGTGTGTGTGTGTGTGTGTGTGAATTCAAGAACCTTCGCTTACGGCACGTTAAATTTGTGCTGTTGCGGAAGTGCTATGTATCATGTTACAGCATAAAATGCCAAACATTTTCTGGCCATGGCCATTTTGTTTTCAAGAAACACAGACTAGGCTGTCCTAGAAAGTGTATTAAACCTTCTTAAGAAACAACAACAACTTTAGGATAATTACTAAGTCATAGTTAACACAATGCAAGGAAACTGGAATGTCATAAAATTCCAGAATACAATTTAATTTTCTCAGTCCCACTCATGAAGACAAGAGGTACCTTGGGATGGAGCCATCACTTCCTTAGATTTTGGGAGGTCATCAGTTCACAAAGCAGCTATTTCTGCCATCTTTACCCTGCAAAGCAACACCAATTTGATTCTTCCTTCTCTTCATTAATTATTAAATATTACCTGATTAAATATTACCTGAAACTAAAGGCTATATTACTAATTATTAAACTGAAGATAGAGCAAATTCTCTAATAAAGTATATTTTTAAATATGTATACAGAACTATACACAATAACTTTTTAAAAGTCAAGGAAATTGATGAAATTGGAGCCCATGTATTAGTATGCCAAAGAAAATACTATTTTGTTTATATCAGACTTCCAAAAAGTCAAGAAAAGAAAATCTTTCTTTGCGGAGGAGACCTTCCATTTCCTGTCCTGCCCTCCCCTCCTCTCACTCCATCACCACACACACATCTGAATTAATGCTACAAAGTGTATAAAACTGATAGGATCTTATTTTTACAGAGCTAATTTCTTCATGGTATATCAAACTGAAGTACTTAAATCCCTACAAAAGAGCATTAATAGTTTCTGTGCAAGAGAAACAAAGGTTAATAATTACTGTTGAACTGTTAGCCAATTCTAGTAACTAGATAAAGCCCATACCCTTCTCAATAGAATCAACTTTCTCTGAGCAAACTGTGCTGATAAGAATAAACTGATATGAGAACATTTCTGTTCTGAAGAAAAGTAAAGCCCAATTCTCCTAAATAGAAAAAAAAAAAAAAAAGAGAGAGATTACTGAAAGATACCTAATTTCTTTGCACTTTCTTCCCCACTACCGTGGGGAAAAGAGTTAAGTACTTTGTAGGAGAATAGATTTCAGGTAAATGCACCTGTACTGTGGAAAATCACTCTTCAATTATGGTTAGTAATTAGATTTGTTGTTTAACTGTTATGAAAAAACCTGCAGTGCACTAGAAGGTGCACACGACTCATGTAAAAATTCTATCACTCTGGGTAGGTAAGGGAAGATGATTTGAGATAAAAAGTGGAATAAAACAGAAACCTGCTGGAGAACAGGTCTTTGTATAGTACTTAACTGGCACACAGTGAGAGCCTATTAAAACGTATTTGTTGATAACTTACAATGTAACTATCATAGTAATAAGATGAGTGAGGTTTGTATGTCATTAAAATCTCCTTATTAAAAATTACTGGGGCACTTGGGTGGTTCAGTCAGTTAAGCATCCAACTCTTGGTTTCTGCTCAGATCACGATCTCAGTGCTGTCAGGTTGAGCCCCACATCAGCCCAGAGTCTGCTCAAGATTCTCTTTCCCTCCACTTCTGACTCTCTCCACTCTTCTCCCATTGCTTGCACACATGCACTCTCCTTCTCTCTCAAATAAATACATAAAATCTTTTTTAAAAATTACTAATGCACTGTGATAAGTAGTGAGATAGTGTTACTAATTGTCAATATATCACTTTAAGTTTGGGTTTTTGGACTCTGTCCAGGCTGATTTTAAAATTCGTTTTTATGAGACCAAAGTAAAGAACTTAAAGTATGTTCTGATCATAAGATAGGGAGGAATATTAACCTAGTAGTTTTTATTAATCTAGTAGCTTTTAAATATGACTTTTTACTACTAACACTCTTTTCTCTTAACACTTAAAATTTCAAATTATTTGATCAACAATGAATAATAATGTGTCAGGCAGGAATACCTTCATTACTCTCCAGTTATCTCCCACTTGCCTCCTCAGTGGGATGGATCGACACAATCTTGAAACAACTGATTTTTGACAAATATAGCAATTTTCCTTGATGGTTTAGATGGTATTGAAACCATAATCCTGATTAATAACTTTAGTAAATGTGATGAAGGTTATCAGGTTACAATATCGATATTCCATGAAATCTCTGAAAGGAGAGCCCATGCAAGAGTGTTCCTTTCTGCCTTATCTCTCCTACATTCATGTCATCATAATCATAGTCATCAATGTCCTCAACAATAATAAAATGGCTTATCAAACAACTGCTAGATAACTGCTATAACAGATACAGAACTGAACACAATTAAGTTTGGTCCAGTATTTATTGGTTTAAAAAATAAAATCATTAAATCATAAAAATTAATACCAATCGATAAAATCTAGGCTCCATTATTTCTAGCATTTCTCTTTCACTTATACTACTCTCAGATAAATTGTAAACTAGATATTTGTTTCTGGGAAGATTCTTTTACATTTCTCTCTTCCCTTCACAGTATCAGTGACTGAGTGACACCAAGCACCACAAGCTTCCATTTGCAAGTAGTGGTTGCAGTTAATTGTTGATATTGATGTGAAATCCACATTGTATGCTTAATCTTATTTTAAGACTCATAATTGAGGTGTCTGTGTTTTCTGCCTTCATTTTCTAGCCTTTCAGTGAGATAGGAAGCACGATTTAAAAACATCACCTCCCTCAAGACTGATTGCGCCTTAGAACTCCCACTGAAGTCAATAGTGCTTTGTGTACACTCAGACTGGACTCATAATGAGCAGAGCTGATGAGAATCCAGCTTTCCAAGGATGACTAGTGCTGAGTCTTCAAGGTCATTCATCATTTTCAACTGAGAAGGCAGACCCTTCATTTGCTCTCTCTTCTCAAATAGGTACACAATTAAAGGAAGAATTATTCCTCCCAGTGGCAAGCACTTTATTAACAAAGGGCATGTTGAGCCCCCATCTCCTATCATTGCCAGATGGTCTGTGTGCCCAAGCAACTGAAGGCAGCCTCAATGAATATCTTACTTTTTGCCTCAGAACTGCTGGATCTACTACTTCTCTGTGCAAAAAGTAAAAGAAAATCTTCCTAATAGGTTTAGCACTGCTTATTTAATTTTCTTTGTAAACTTTGAGTCGATAAAAACAAAAGTGGCACCTTTTAGGCTGTCTGTTCAGTAATTTAGGTTCAAATTACCATTTTTTAAATGCTAAAAATCCAAGATTACAAGCTCATAATTAGAATTATCTGCTGAATTGAATAGCAGTTATGATGAAATAAAGAAAAGGCTTTCATCCCAAATATTATGTTTCTTATCAAATTTCATCAAATGTACTCAAATATCACACTGGTTATAGCAATTTGTAAGATATATTCAATAGTGGAATTCTTTGTTTCTGACAAAGTCATTAAACCTAACACTAATGTTAGTCGTATTGAACTGTGTATTAAACATAACTAAACTAAAAGATGTTCTTGATCACACTTTTGGACAACGTGTCCCCCTCCCAAAAGCACACCATTCTTTTTCTAGAAAACAATATATAAAAGAAAGGGAAAGTATCCTAGGAAGAAGAGGGTATTTTAAAAAAATCAACAATATCACAGTATTTGTCTGTGATAGTAAGAATAGGACAGACTATGCTGCAGTAACCAACAACCCCCAAACTTCAGAGAGATAATTCCAGTAAAAGTTTACGTTTGTACTTTATATGTAGGTTGTATTGCTCTACTATATAGCTGCTCTCTAAGTGTTGACTCAGCGATGTGAGCAACTTCCATCTTATAGCTATGCCATCTGAAACTTTTGCCTTCCAAGGTCACCACAGGAAGGGAAGAGACAGGTGGAGAGGCACAGCGTCACAAATGACCAGCAGTGATATGCATACCTTCTGCTCAGTAGCCATTGGCTACAACTAGTCACATCAGTCAAACTTCACAGGAAGGAAGAATGTAAAATGTAAAGAGCATATGGCTATTTGATGGCCACTGAAAGCTCCATCACATTTTCTAAATAACACAGAGAAAGAAGTGAGCTAAAATTAATATGAACACATACTGGCACTGATGCCAACATGTCTTCTGATGCACTGTGCTGAGTTGGAGTTTACCATGATAAAAAACAAAGACACACAGCAAACAATCAACAAAACCCCCACTGGTTCCTTTCCTCATGGAGCTTCTTAGCTTAGTGCTTTACAGAAGCCCTTAGCTTCTCGAAGTCTCATTCTTCCTATCTGTACTACAAAGATAATAATAATACCTCCCAATAGCATTATTTTGAGGGACAAAGAAAAATGTGGTAAGAATTAAATGAAATAGCATATGTTAAACATATAAAGATGTCTCACACATTTTAGGTGATTAATAAATGTTATTTCTCTTTCCCAAAGAGTTATATAAATACTATTTACAGTTAATACCACTTCCCCTGGGAGAATGTGCAAGGCGGTGATTAAAAGACTGGGCTTTGAAGTCCAACAGTGTCAATGTAACATGAGCTGAGCCATTTAATCCCTGTGCCTTTCTGTGCATCCCCTCCACATACACTACATAACAGGAGCAACTTAGCTTATTCCTTTCGCAAATTTGTCACTGATATAAATCAGATATTTGAGAAAATTTAATGATACCAAGAGAATCATTAACAAGTCCTTTTTAGCCAGCCACTGTGCCTTGGTATCCCAGTACTATTAATTATCATGATTCCCCCAATCCTGCTAGCTCCAGACTGGTCTGGTCCCACTTAGCCTCAGCTTGACCTACATAATATTTGTTCTTCTTTAGGCCTAAGACCCAAAAACATAAATAATGTCTATGCCTGTCATCTTCAGCTCCCAGAAGGTGGTTCCTAGTAGTACTCTTATGCCTTTACCATACCCAACTGCTCCCATGAACCCCATCACAGTGGGTTTATAGAGACACAGAAAAGTTATTTATAAATACTACCTAATTTGATGTGAAGAAAAGAGAAGATTTGGGAGCCAAAGTTTTGGCCTTGGCACAGATGAATTCAAGATGCAGATTATGTATAAGGAGAGAGTACAACAAACTGTAAGAGGCAGAAAATTTAGCAGAGGGCTTTGATTTTTACTTGTATTAAAGTAATGACACCTACAGGTGAAATAACCATGTTTGTACTTTCATTGTTTGTATTTCTTCCTACATCATTTTCTTTTCTTTCCTTTTTTTAAAAGATGTTATTTACTGATTTCACAGAGAGAGACACAGCGAGAGAGGGAATACAAGCAGAGGGGGAGTGGGAGAGAGAGAAGCAGGCTTCCTGCTGAGCAGGGAGCCCGATGCGGGGCTCGATCCCAGGACCCTGGGATCATGACCCGAGCCAAAGGCAGCCGCTTAATGACTGAGCCACCCAGGCCCCCCCTTTATCATTTTTTTTAAAAGAAAGTAAAAATGAGACTATGTTATACCTGGATGTTACTCTGTTTGGAAAGAAAATTAGTAGGATACTTGGTAGCTTAACCTCTATAATTTCTTTGAAGTTTTTCCTTTTTTGCTATTATTTAAATTTTTCTGTCTTAGCTCCCTGGCTGGACAGTAAGTTTACTGAGAGATGGAAAAGTTTCTCATATCTCTCATCTTAGTGTTAAAAAGGGTGGACAGTTCTGAATTTGAGTTCTGACTCTCCATAACACATGTAACCCTAGGTAAATTATTTAACTGTTCTTGTTTCCTCATCTGTTCAAAGGAGAATAATAATACTTATATACTGGGTTGGATAATATCTCCCCAAAGAGTCATTTTCTCCCCCAAAATCTCATAATGTGACCTTATTTGGAAATAGGGCTACTATAGATGTTAATTCAGATGAGGTCGTAATGAAGTAGGGTGGACCCTTAACCCAAAATGACTTAGTGTCCTTACAAGAAGATGAGAATACCATGTGAAGACACAGACAGAGAGGGAAGATGACCATGTGATGACAGAGGCAGAGATTGGAATTATGAAGTTTCAAGCCAAGGAACATCAAAAACTGCTGGCAACCATCACAAGTTAAGAGACAGGCAGGATATAGGTCATTCCTCTGAGCCCCCAAAAAGGAACAAACTCTGCCAACATCTTGATTTGTACTTCTGTCCTGAACCATGAGAATAAAATCCTGTTGTTTTAAGCCACTCAGTCTCTGGTAATTTTATACAGCAGCCCTATAAAATACAGCATATTTTATAGAATATCTATAGATTTTAGTTGAAGAAATTTACATAAAGTACTTAACCATGATGCTTAGCACATATTAATCACATAATAAATGTTAGCTTTCAAATATTTACTGATTAAGAGAACAAGAGTCAATGCAGAATATACCAGCACCCTGTCCTCTTCTTGCAGATATTTTACTAGGCAGAGAATAACACAGTTGGAATCTTCCTTTTCTAAACTTCAAGAGTAGAATGAAGCATGTAATTATAAAAACACATTAAAAGTTGTTGAGTTTTCTATAGTGGCCAGTTTAAAGAATAAGCTAAAAAGAATACAATAGCTAAACTGAAAAATATACTAGAGGGGTTCAACAGCAAACTGGATGAAGCAGAAAAATGGATCAGTGACCTGGAAGACAGGGCAGTAGAACTCACCCAAACAGAGCAGCAACAAGAAAAAAAAACAAAAAGATTTTTAAAAAGTGAAGATAGATTAAAGGACTCAAAGGACAACATCAAGAGGAATAACATTTGCAATCTGGGGTCCCAGAAGGAGAGGAGAGAGAGAAAGGGGCAGAAAACATATTTAAAGAAATAATGGCTGAAAGTTTCCATAATCTGGGGAAGGAAATAGACATTCAGGTCCAACTAGTCCAGAGAATTCCAAATAAAATGAGCCCAGAGAAATCCACGGCAAGACATATTATAATTAAAATGCCAAAAGTTAAAGATAATGAGAAAATCTCAAAAGCAGCAAGAAAAAAACAACTTGCAATGCATAAGGAAGCCCCCATAAGAATATCAGCAGATTTTTAAGCAAAAACTTGCAGATCAGAAGGGAGTGACATGATATATTCAAAGTGCTAAAAGGAAAAAACTTCCAACTAAGAATAGTCTGTCCAGCAAGGTTATCATTCAGAAGTGAAGGAGAGAGAGAATTTTCCAGACAAGCAAAAGCTAAAGAAGTTCATCCGTACTAAAGCAGCTTTATAAGAAATGATAAAAGAGACTTTGTCAAGCTGAAAAGAAAAGGCATAATTAGTAATAAGAAAACATATGAAAGTAAAGATCTCACTACTAAAGGTAAATATATTGTAAAGGTAATGGATTAATTATTTACAAAGCAAGTATGAAGGTTAAAAGACAAAAGTAATAAAATTATCTATACAATAATTAGTTAAGGAATAAAGAAAATAAAAAGATGTAAAATGTGACATCAAAAATAAAACATCATGGAAGGGAGTAAAAAATGAAGAGTTTTAGAATGAGTTCCAATGTTAAGTTGCTATTATTTAAAAAAAAATAAATATATACATGTATAAAACATCAAATTACAAGGGAACAAACAGAACAAGAGAAGAAAGGAACTACAAAAACAGCCAGGAAACAATTAATAAAATGGCAATAAGTACATACCTATCAATAACTACTTTAAAACGTAAACAGCTTAAGTTCGCTAATCAAAAGGCACTGAATGGCTGAATAGATAAGAAAAACAAGGCACATCTATATGCTGTCTATAAGAGTCTCACTTCAAATATAAGGACACACACAGACTGAAAGTGAAGAAATGGAAAAAGATTTTTCACGCAAGTGGAAACGAAAGGAAACCCAGGGAGCTACACTCATATCAGACAACATAGACTTTAAAATAAAGACTGTAAAGAAAGGTATTAAATAATGATAAAGGGGTCAATCCAATAAGAGGATATAACATTTGTAAGTATTTATGCATCTAGTATAGGAGCATCAAAACATATGAAGCAACTATTAATAGACTTAAAGGGAGAAATTGACAGCAACACAGTAATAGTAGGGGACTTTAACACCCCACTCACACCATTGGATACGTATAGACAGAAAATCAATAAGGGAACATCAGCCTTACATGACACATTAGACCATATGGACTTAATAGACATATACAGAACATTCTATTCAAAAGCAGCAATTCTATACATTCTTCTCCAACTGTGCATGGAACATTATACAGAATAGATCACTTTTAGGCCACATAACAAGTCTCAAAAGATTGAGAAGACTGAAATCAGATCAAATATCTTCTCTGACCACAATATATAAAACTAAAAATCCATTTTAAGAAGAAAACTGGAAAAATCACAAATATGTGGAGATTAAACAACATCCTACTAACCAACTAATGGGTTGAGGGAAAAAAAATCAAAGAATAAATTAAAAAATACCTTGAGACAAATGAAAATGAAAATACAACATACCATAATCTAGGATGGAGCAAAAGCAGCCTTAAGAGAAAAGTTCATAGTGACACAGGCCTATTTCAAAAAAACAAGAAAAATCTCAAATAGGGAATTTAGCTTTTACATACAAAAGAACTAGAAAAAAACACATACACAGCCTAGTTACTAAAATGAAGGAAATATTAAAGATTAGAGCAGAAATAAATAGAGACTAAAAAGACAATAAGAAAAGATCAATGAAACTAAGAGCTGTTTCTTTGAAAAAATGAACAAAATTAACAAACCTTCATTAGACTCACCAAGAAAAAAAGAGCACTCAAATAAATGAAATCAGAAATGAAAGAAGAGAAGTTACAATTGATACCACATAAATATGAAGGATCACAAGACACTACTATGAACAATTATACACCAATAAATTAAAAAACTTGGAAGAAATGAATAAGTTCCTAGAAACACATAAGCTTCCAAGACTGGATCATGATGAAATAAAAAATCTGAATAGACTGATTACTAGTAAGGAGATCGAATCAATGATTCATCTCCTAAAAAACAATAGTCCAAGACCAGATGACTATATGGGTGAATTCTACCAAGTATTCAGAGATTTAATACCTATCCTTCTCAAACTCCTCCAAAAAATTGAAGGGAGAGTGCTTCTAAACTCATTTTTATGGGGCCAGCATTATTACCCTGATAATAAAACCAGACAAAGACACACAAAAAAGAGAGAAAATTACAGATCAGTACCCCTAATGAACATGCAAAAATCCTCAACAAAATATTAGCAAGTACAACAATACATTAAAAGGCTCATATACCATGATCAAGTGGATTTATTCCAGGGAGAGAAGGATGATTCAACATCCACAAATCAGTCAATGTAATACACCACATTAACAAACGGAAGGATAAAAATCATATGATCATCTTAACAGATGCAAAAAAAAAAAAAAAAAGTTAGCAAAATTCAAACATTTGTAATCAAAACTCTCAACAAAAGGGGTATAAAGGAAATATATCTCAACCATATATGACAATCCAACAGCTAACATCATACTCAATGGTGAAAAGTTGAAAGCTTTTCATCTAAGATCAGGAACAAGGCAAGGATACCCACTCTCACCACTTTTATTCAACATATTATTGGAAGTCCTAGCCACAGTAATTAGGCTACAAAAAGAAATAAAAGCCATCCAAATTGGTAAGAAAGAAGTAAAACTATCACTATTTATAGATGACATGATACTATATGCAGAAAACCATAAAGACTCCACCAAAAAACTATTAGAACTAATACATTAATTTTCAGGATACAAAATCAATATACAGAAATCTGTGGCATTGCTATACACTAACAAAGAAGCATTAGAAAGAGAAATTAAGAAAATAATGCCATTTACAGTTACATCAAAAGAATAAAATTATACCCAGGAATAAATTTAACCAGTAAGCAGAAAGACCTGTACACTGAGAATTATAAGACACTGATGAAAGAAACTGAAGAAGATACAAAATAAATGGAAATATATTCCATGCTCATGGATCGGAAGAATCAAAATTGTTAAAATGTCGATACTACTTAAGCAATGAACAGATTCAATGCAAAACCTATCAAAATTCCAATGGCATATTTCGCAGAACAAGAACAAATAATCTGAAGATTTGTAAGGAGCCACAAAAGATTCTGAAAAGCCAAAGCAATCTTAAGAATGAAGAACAAAGCTGGAGGTGTCATGCTCCAATTTCAAACTATACTATACTGCTATAATAATCAAAACACTAAAGTATTGGTATGAAACCAAACACACAGATCAATGGAAAAGAAGTGAGAGCCCAGAAATAAACCCACACATATTCGGACAATTAATCTAGGAGGAGCCACGAATACAAAATGAAGAAAGGACAATCTCTTCAATAAATGATGTTGGGAAAACTGGACAGCTACATGCAAAAGAAAGAAACTAGACTACCATCTTACATAATACAAGAAAATAACTCAAATAGATTAAAGACTTGAATGTAGAACCTGAAACCATAAAACTCTAAAAAGAAAACATAGGCAGTCACCTCTTCAACGTTAGTCTTAGCAACATCTTGTGGCTCTAACTCAAAAGGCAAGGGAACAAAAGCAAAAATGAACAATAGGGACTATTTTAAACTAAAAAGCTTCTGCAAGGCAATGGAAACCACCAGCAAAAACGAAAGGCAATCTACTGAATGGGAGAAGATATTTGCAAACCATATATCCAAAACATATAAAGAATTCATACAACTCAACAACAACCAAAAAAATCCAAACAACATGATTAAAAAATGGATAGAGAATCTAAATACACATTTCTCCAAAGAAGACACACATATGGCCAACAGGCACATGAAAGGATGCTCAACATCACTAATGATTAGTGAAATGCAAATCAAAACCACAAGATATCACCTAATACTTGTTAGAATGGCTACCATAAAAAAGTCAAACAATAACAAGTGTTGGTGTACACTGTACACTGTTGGTGGGATTGTAAACTGGTGCAGCCACTATAGAAAACAGTATAGCAATTCCTCAAAAAGATTAAGAATAGAACTACACTATAACTCAGCTACTCCACTTCTGGGTATTTATCCAAAGAATATGAAAACACTAATTTGAAAATATACATGCACCCCCATGTTCATTGCAGCATTATTTACAATGACCAAGCTATGTTCTAAGTGTCCTCTGATATGAATGGTTAAAGAAAATATGGTATGTTTATACAATGGAATATTAGTCAGCCATAAAAAATAGGAAATCTTTCATTTGCAACATTATGGATGGGCCTTAAGGGTATTACACTAAGCAAAGCATGTCAGACAGAGAGGTAGACAAATACCATAGGATTTCACTCATATGTGGTATTTAAAAAACAGAACAAATGAATAAAAATGAAAACTAAAAAACTCATAGTTACAGACTAGTGGCTACCAGAAGGGAAGGGGTTTGGGGAGTGAGAAAAATGGGTGAAGGGATCAACTGTGTGCTGATGGATAGTAAGTAGACTTGTGGTGGTAATCACTTTGTAATGTATGTATACAGATGTTGAATTATAAAGCTACATACATGGAATGTTTTGTTTTTTTTTTTTCAAAAAAGAAAAATTGAAAGACTCCAAATACACAGCAATCTAACTCTATGTGTTAAGGAACTAAAACAAGAACAAGACAAGTCCAAGGTTGGCAGAAGACAGGAAATAAGATTTCCAGATTAGAGCAAAAATAAATGAAATAGAGAACTGAAAAACAATAGAAAAGATTAACCAAATTAAGAGTTGGTTCTTTGAAAAGATAAAATTGACAAATCTTTAGCTAGACTAACCAAGGAAAAAAGAGAGAAGACTCAAGTCAACAAAATTATAAATGAAAAAGAAGACATTAAAACTGATATCACAGAAGAACAAAGGATCATAAGAGACATCTATGAACGACTATATGCCAACAAACTGGACAATCTATAAGAAATAGAAAAATTATTTAAAACATACAACTTACCTAGATGGAATCAGGAAGAAATAGAATAAGTGAGTAGATCAATTACTAGGAAAAAGGTTAAATCAGTAACCAAAAATCTCCCAATGAAGAAAAGCCCAGGACTAGATGTCTTCACTGGTAAATTTTACCACACATTTAAAGAAGAATTAACACTAATCCTGACACTCTCCCAAAAAATCAAAAAGGAAGAAACACTCCAAAATTCATTTTATGAGACAGCATTACCCTTGCACCAAAGCTAGAAAAGGTCATTGCTAGAAAAGAAAACTACAGGCCAGTATTCCTGATAAAAAATAGATGCAAAAATTTTCAAATATACTACCAAATCAAATTCAGCAGCACATTAAAAGAATCATTTGCCATGATCAAGTGGGATTTATTCCTGGGATGCAATAATGGCTCAACATACACAGATCAATCAATGTGATACATCCCATTAATAGAATGAAAGATAATCATATGATTATCTGACAAAATTCAACATCCACTCATGATATAAACTCTTAACAAATTAGGAATAGGAAAAACATCTATCAACATAACAAGGATAAGATATGACAAGACCATAGCTAATATTATACTAAATGGTAAAGAACTAAAAGTTTTTCCTCTAAGATCAGGAACAAGACAAAGGTGCCCACTCTCACCACTCCCTATTCAACATAGTACTGAAAGTCCTAGCTAGAGCAATCAGACAAAAAAAATGTATCAGAATTGGAAAAGAAAAAGCAAAATTGTCTCCATTTGCAGATGACATGATTTTATTCATAGAAAATCCTAAAAAGTCAACCAAATTATTATTTGATCTAATCAATAAGTTCAGTAAAGTTGCAGGATACAAAATTAACATACAAAAATCAATAGTATTTCTATACACTAACAATTTATTTTCTGAAAAATAAATAAAGAAACCAGTCTCATTTACAATAGCATCAAAAACAATAAAATACTTAGGAATAAATTTAACCAAGGAGGTGAAAGATCTCTAGTCTGAAAACTGTAAGACACTGATAAAAAGAAATCGAAGAAGTCACAAATAAATGGAAAGGTATCCTGTGTTCATGGATTGGAAGACTTAATATTGTTGAAATGCCCATATTACTGAAAGCTATCTACTGATTCAATGCAATTCCTATCAAGATTCTAACGGTGGGGTGCCTGGGTGGCTCAGTTGGTTAAGCGACTGCCTTCGGCTCAGGTCCTGATCCCGGAGTCCTGGGATCAAGTCCCGCATCGGGCACCCAGCTCTGTGGAGAGTCTGCTTCTCCCTCTGACCTTCTCCCCTTTCATGCACTCTCTCACTCTCTCTTTCTCTCAAAAAATAAGTAAAATCTTTAATAAATAAATAAAGTACATCTTTAAAAAAAAAAATTCTAATGGCATTTTTTACAGAAGTAGAAAAACCACTCCTAAAATTTATATGAACCATGAAAGACTATGAATAGCCAAAGAAATTCTGAGAAAGAACAAAGCAGAAGACATCATATTCCCTTACCTCAAGGTATACTATAAAGCTATAATATTCAAAACAGATAACACTGTCATGAAAACAGACACACAGACCAAGGGAACAGGATTGAGAAGCCCAAAGTAAATCCAAGGATATATGGCCAACTAATAATTGACAAGGGAGCCAAGAACACTCAATGGAGAAAAGACAGTCCCTTCAATAAATGGTGCTGGGATAACTGGATATTCACACGTAAAAGAATGAAACTGGACCTCTATCTTATACCACTCACAAAAATTAACTCAAAATGGATTAAAGATTTAAATGTAAGTCTGAAACCATGAAACTCCTAGAAAACATAGGGATAAAGCTCCTTGACATGAGTCTTGGAAATGATATTTTTAAATATGAAACCTGAAGTACAAGCAACAAAATAAAAAACAAACAAGTGGGACTACATCAAACTAAAAAGCTCTCATACAGAAAAAGACATCATCAATAAAGTCCAAAGACAACCTATAGAATGAAAAAATATTTGCAAACCACATATCTGATAAGGGGTTAATATGTGAAATATATAAAGAACTCATACAACTCAATAGCAAAAAAAGAAAAGAAAAGAAAAGAAAAGAAAAGAAACCCCCACACACAAAAAACTGAAAAGGGGGCAAAAGACCTGAACTGACCTTATTCCAAAAAATATATATACAAAAAGCCAACAAGTACAAAAGAAAAAATGCTCAACATCACTAGTCATTAGAAAAATGCAAATTCAAACCATATTAGGATATTATCTCACAACTGTTGGAATAGCCATCACTAAAAAGATGAGAGATAACAAATGTTAGCATGGATATGGGAGCCCTTTTGTGCACTGTTGGCAGGGTCATAAATTGGTATAGCCACTATAGAAAACAGTATGAAGGATCCTCAAAAAATTAAAAGGAGAACTACAATATGATCCAACAATTTCATTTCTGGAAATATACCCAAAGAAAACAAAAACAGTAACTCAAAAACATATCTGCACCTCCATGTTCATAGCAGCATTATTTATAATAGCTAAGATTTGGAAACAACATAAGTGCCACTGGTAGATGAATGGATAAAAAAAGTTGTGGTATAAACACACACACACACACACACACACACACACGCACACAGAGAATGGAATATTATTCAGCCATACAAAATGAGGAAATCCTATCATTTGTGAAAGTATTATGCTAAATGAAATAAGTCAGATGGAGAAAGACAAGTACTGTATGATATCACTCACATGTGTAATCTAAAAATGAATGAATGAATGAACGAATGAATAAAAAGTCAAACTCATAGAAAAAGAGATCAAACACGTGATTACCAGAAGCTGAGGATGGGAGGGGAGGGGAATTAGAGCAAGGTGGTCAAAGGTACAAATTTCCAGTTATAAGAGAAATAAGTACTAGGGATGTAATGTACAACATGATGACTGTAGCTAACACTGCTATAAGATATATAGGAAAGTTGTTAAAAGTGTATATTCTGGGGTACCTGGGTGGCTCAGTAGGTCAAGCATCTGCCTTTGGCTCAGGTCATGATCCTGAGGTCCCGGGATCAAGTCCTTGCTCAGGGGGGAGCCTGCTTCTCCCTCTTCCCCCACTTTGCTTCTGCTTTCTCTCCCTATCTCTTTCTCTCTCAGATAAATAAAATCTTTAAATTAAAAAAAAAAGAGTAAATCCTAAGACTTCTCATCATAAGCAGATTTTTTTTCTTTTCTCTTTGTTTTCTTTATATGGTATCTATAGAGATGATGAATGTTATCTGAACCTATTGTGATAATCATTTCACAGCATATGGATATCAAACTATCATGTTGTAAGCCTTAAACTTATACAGCAATGCATATCAATTATGTCTTAATAAAACTGGGGGGGGAGTTACAATATATTACATTATGACCTATCTGTTCCACTATGATGTATTTATCCAAGAAATCAAAACATATGTCAATATAAAGATTTCTACGCTGATATTCAGAACAGCTTTATGTAGCTCAGCTTCAAAAAAAAAAAAAAAAAGAACACTCAAATGTCCACTATCAAATGAAAACAAATTGTGGAATAGCCATACAATGGAATACTACTCAGCAATAAAAAGGAATAAACTATTGATACAAATAACATGGGTGAATCTTAAAATAATTATATTGAGTGATACAAGTGAGACAATAGTGACTATATACTCTATAACAATCTTTAAATAAAATTTCACTAAATGTTACCCAATTTACAATGACAGAAAGTAAATCACCAATTGCCTAGGAAGACAGGAGAGGAGAGAATGATCAATTACAAAAGGGCAGAAGAAAACTCTTGAGGATGATGGATATGTCCATTATTTTGATATGATAATGGCTTCACAAGTGTGACAGTTTATTAAAACGCATAAAATTGTATATTTTAAATAATGTGCAATTTATTTTATATCAATGTCTTAGTAAAGCTGCAAAAGTATAAAAGTATTCATTTCTACACACTTACATGAATTCATATTCATTTTCCATAGTTTTTGCCAATCTTCTAGGTACAAAATGATACCTCGCTTTTAAAATTTTTTTGACAAAAATTGCAGGTAGGTATTTTTCATATATTTTATTGCCACCATTTTTAAAATTTATCATCTCTCATATAGATTAACTATTCTATGGTCACTGATGAGCATTTAAAAAATATCTCTTTGAATTAATTTTAAAATCCTAGTATGTGAAGATTAATTTTTTTTCATTTTTAACGAACTTGTTACAGTCTCATGTTCTACAAGTTTAGCTAATTTTCTCAAACTCCATAACTGTGTTAATTGTGGTGTGTGATGTGTGCGTGTGTGTGTGCTATTTCCTCAAGAGGCCACATTTAACATGATTACACTGTGGACTCTCAGACTTTTAGAAGACTCAGGAAAGGAAAATAATTTTGTTTTAGGCAACAATCAAGAATGTCCAAGGGGATTTGGTACAAGAAGTTCACATATTAAGTTTAATTTCAATAAGTAACTGCCTGTAAGTGTTATAACCAAGTTTGTGTTTAATAATTACCATGATTTTAAAGAAAAAATTCTCTCCCTGTCAAATTTTTTTGCCAGACCTATTCAAAAATTATTTTTTCAACAATTATTAATTGGGGCAGTAGAATATTAATATAGAACTATGTTTTGTGGGTAACAATGCAAATAGAGAAATATGCAATATGCAAGAAAAGCCTAAGGGATAAGAACATATAGATGATAAACAGTTGAAAGTTAGCTACTGCATGCTTTTCTTTTGAAAGAATAGTGTAAAGTTTAACACTGGCTTCTAAGCAAAATGTCAGAAAAGACAAACAAAAGTGAAGGAAAAAAAGGACTGAGAAATTAGCGTAATAGAAAATTTGCTCATTTTCACCATTACTGTTAAGAGCTGTAGATATTCTCTCAGGTGTGAATCACATTTCTCCTTACACAGAGGCCACCAATTAACATGTCTTTCTAATGGTGTACTCTCTGTCCACATGCATTTTATTAAAGAACCTACTATGAAGAATATTTAACAACTCTTCAATGAACATCATTGTCATAAAAGTACACTTCAGCTACTTTTTGAGATTGACTAGATTTTCTAGCAAGTTACATAAATTATAATAATTATTATTAATGAGAATAATGGCTACCTTATGAATATCTACTATATACTAGGCATTATGTTAGGCTCTCAATTTTCCCTAATTTGTCACAGTAGCTAGTAGTGTCTACATTTTATAGACAAGGAAAAGTGAGTGTTTCCTTGCTCCAAACATAATATTTCTGTTACTGGTGTGAAAGTCTATGTTCTATAAATGGCAGTCTTTGTCCTTGGATTCCTCATGAGAAGATCTATGTGGGGACCAGTGGTCAGAGAAAGACAACCAGAGGGAAAGAAGCAAGCAGCAAGCAGTTTATTAAAACAGAAGTAACACTCTCAAGGTGGGAGAGTAGGCAGGTTCTGCAAGGTGGAACCAGCTCCTATGTTGTTTTAGGATTGGATATTATTGGGTCTCTCTGGGCTGGGAGGAGTTGTGGCATACAATGAGGTGGTCTCTAAAGGAGGCTGCTTCCATTCATTTGGGAAACTCCTCCCACAGGTTGGGAGGGGTACTATTTGACCCTACAGGGTTTGGACCAGAACCATCAGGGCAGCATGGGAGTGAAGGGGAGGAGAGAGCCTGGACCCACAATGCAAATGCATTAAAATGAAGCTAAGGTTTACCCCGGGTCAGAGGTGGAAGAGGAGAGGCCTGCTCTGCACCTGTGGCTCTTGATCTGTCAGTCCCAAAGTCTTGGAAGCCACAAGATCAGGATGATTGCCCCCGGGGGTTTTAAAGTGTAGCTTATTTATCACTGTCCTAGTCTCCAGCTCCTGTCCCTATCATTCCCTTTCAATGGCTTGGGACTCTGCCTCGAGTGCTCCTTCCACCACTCACACATAGCTTCTACCTAACATTTCCATTCCTTGGGGTTTAGAGCACTATTTGCAGTGCCATATTTCTGGTAAGAAGCTGGTCTAGATGTCTCTTAATCTCAATGCATTATTGCTTCCTTTTTCCTGGTTTGGGGGAGGTAGGTGACAGAAGGTTGCCTTTGTAAAAAAGAAAGTAAGTGCCATTAGGCCATCAAAACAAGCACACTTCATTAAAAGGAGCACTTGACAATCTCTTACCAACAGAAATGTTAATATCCTTTTGACTTTTCAGCTATACTTACACCATTATATTTCTTGTAAAGTTTCCAGAATGAACTTGCCCTAAGTTGGTTATCAGTTAATACTTACTAAAAGAACCGCGGTCTGCTCTCTGGAAGAATACAATGTGAGGATGGATATTTTCATCGTTGATTCATTGACAGAAATTAATGCAAGCAACTGGGTAGGAAGGACATCAAGACAACAAAACCACGTAAGGGTAGAAGAGCATAAAGAGTAAAACTGACTTTGTTGTTTGTGTGTTAGTATAAAAGTCCCTCTTACTCACAATGGAGAAGCAGAGGCCTAGCAGTCATCATTCTAAGTTTCTTATTCCTAATTTCACTCAATCTTACAAAAAACACTTATTATAACTCCCTGAGATATTCTCTGGTTAGGTGGCTTCTTTTAAATGGTATTTACCAATTACCAAACAAGCTCACAACCCTTCTGTTTATATACTTCTGACTCCAACACAAATCTAAGTCAGAGTAAAATATATCAACAGTTCATCATCAAAAGATGGTGTGGGCTGTCATTTGTATACAGCTGTTTCAGATTTATTACAATAACTTTTTGGAACCGTATCCTTTAGCAAGAATTTTATTGCAAGTAACAAAAAAAAAAAAAAAAAAAAAAAAAAATCCACCTTAAAACAAATTCAAAGATAGCCAAGCAATTTTCATTCCCTCTGATTACTTTCTCTGATTTACTAAATGCTTCAATAAGATCTGGGTTCCTTTCTTTCTTCCTTCTTTCCTTCTTTTCTTTTCTTTTTTTTTTTTTAATGCCCATTAGACTGATTCCAAAAGAAAACACCCTTTTGCCTTCAGAGGCATTTTTCTACAAGACAGTCAGTTCTGGCTGCCACACTGATCAGTGTGTGGTTAGCAAATGGTGTGACAATATTTCAGTTTTACCTGATACATTAGCAACTTTACTTGTACAAAGATTAGAATAAAAAGAAATTAGCCTCATTGCAAGAAGAGAAATATTAAGAAGAAATGTAAATTTTAAAAAACCCATAACAATATTTTTTTTACTTATAGAAAAAAATTTTTTCAAGAGAAATGGCAGAACTGTCTTTTCTTGAGAGCTAATCATTCACAGGGATTTAAAATCATGCTTCTGGCATAATTCCAAAACCAAGGGCAGCCTGAGACCAATTTTTTTTTTCCTACAGAATATTTCCAAAGTGAGATGCCTCCAAAATCTGTAATAATTGGTTCACTTTCTGTTTGCTATAGTGTTTGCTTGCCGAGTACTGTAGCTCTCTGGCCTCAGTCCTCTCCAAAATGAAGAATCGACCTTTTAAAGACAGGCCACTATATTCTCAGCTATCTGAGCCTATTTATTCCAGCTGCTTGGGACTTTAAAAATCTGACTACCAAGAGGAAAGCCATCAGAAGACTCCCAACAATCTCACTTCAATGCCGACTTCACGGAAAAGCTGTGGAGATGCTTCATTGTACCTACCACATTGTTAAAGAGGCATGTGAAAGAAACTGTAGGAACGTGAAAGAAATACTGGGTGAGAAACAGGCAAAGAGAAAACCTGAAGCCGCCTATCACTTGTGCCACTCGCCGCCAAAGCTGTGGGTGCTGATAACGTTATTGTTTAATCTCTCTGAAGAATATGTGGGAGCAGAAAGCACAACAATCCCCAAGTTGTTACTTTGTCACAACTTTACAGAATACATAAGCACTTCAGTAAATACACAGATTTTTTTGCAAACTGTAAATCATCTGTGAGCCACCACTGTTCGACTAATTACAGCAAGAAGCTGTGCTCATTAGCTGTTCTCATCTGGCTCACTGCACGACCTAAATAGTCCGTAAATGAGCCGGCAATTATTGCTGTATTACCACTACCAGCTCCGCTCACATCAAAATATCTCCACCAAATGTTACGCCTGTTGGTATTATCAGGTTAGAAATTTCATAAACATACTGAAGCAGTTAATTGGGAGATTATTTTAAAAAAATGTGAAAATAGAATCATCAGTGAAAGAGTTTTCATCAAACCCCAGATAGGCGGCTCCACCTATAGACAAGAACCTCAGAATGCAAGCATCTGGGAGGATACCATTGCCGGCTTCTAAACAACACTGGAAAACTAGGAAAGCAATGGAAATTTACTTGCATTAAATGGAAGTAAAGTGAACCATGCATATTCTTATGCCACCTAAAAATGGTCTCTTGACTTGGTCAAAATATAACCAAAGCATATGTTCATGAGCTTACTGCCAAAAGAACTTTAGCCAAACAGAAAAGCAAACTTAATGCCAGGAAAACTTCATTATTTTCAGCTCCATCATATGGCATATATAGAAGGACTAGGATTTTTTTTTTTTTTTTTTTAGTTTGACTCAATTTATTTTTAAACAAAATGTTTACACCGTGGTAATGGTGAAAAAAAGCAATAAAATAGTGACTTTAATGAACAATTTTCTGACACCCGCAAACATTTTAGGAGAATCTATTTACAATGCCAAACGATTAATCAATTGCATTCTTTTTTATTCATTAAAATGTTCTTGAGCTTCACTCTCATTATTGTGGATATCTGAAAGTAATACACTTTTAAAACATGTCATACTTCATATTTTATATTCATTCAAATTCCCCTAATCTCAATTGACCCAATTTAAATGAGATCCTTTTGTGATATCATCATTATAAAAACTTCATTCTAGAAAGGGGAGCCCTCAATACTGGGGATATTTTATTTTATCTTGTTCTTGATGGTCATTATACCACATTCATCAATTATGATCATGAAAATAGAAAAGAAATAAAGAATATCCAAAAAGTTAATGGGTGTTCTGATTCTATTGGCTTTCTCCTACCTACCACCAGAGAGGGGATAAATAAATACTTTATTTGAGGCTTGATTCTTGTACTAGTTGCATGCATATAAGATAGAAACTAATGGATCGAATATCACTATCTACTCAGACAAAGTTGGTATTACAATGTGGCCTATCTGACACAAACTGTATGGTAGACTTTGGACAGGATGCATAGCAGAATCAGTCATTATTGATGCGCTCCAAAGAGATGTTTTCATGATGAAGACAGTGACTATAACAATGACAGCAATTTTGGGAGGCAGTTCTTCCTACTTACCACCTAAGTGACCTCCTCAAAGGGCAAGAAAATGTGTATAATATTCGTTCAACTCTTTCCAGCTGCTATGATTTACAAAGAATTCTTCAAATCTGAACAATGAATATCTGTTTTTCCCATTATTTTCATGAAGTCTGGTAGATAACTATAACATTCCTGCCGATCTCCTCTGATAGTCTTGCCTTGCCACACAAAGTGATGTCTGCAGACCAATGGTATCAGCATCAATTGGGAGCTTGTTAGAAATGCAATACCTTGGGTCCCAAATTCAACCTACTGAATGAGAATTTTAATGAATTTTAGAAATACTGATCTAGGGAAAGATTGAGCAAAATAAACACATGGCTTTGACTGTTCTACTCACTATCAACATTAACAAAAAAGGTTTATCCGTGGACCACACCTTCAAGTTTAGAAAGGTATACTGGATCTTGTGAAAAGTTGGATCCTTCAGATATTTCTAAGGTGATAATCATACCAAGAGGTAATTTAGAGTGCCTGTTTTGTGTCCAGTACTACAATCAGTACAATAGAGGACTTACAAAAAGCACATTCATCAAGCACTCATCAAAGGCTTTAGTCCATGAAGCATGGCTCTGGTAATACTACCACAATTAATACCATATATAGTACTACATTTCAGATACCTAATATTCCTAAAATCCTTTCAACTTTTCAATCACTTCTACATTTGTGGTATTTCTTTAACATCACAT
>CM052896.1:68221292-68339664 GCA_028534135.1 Potos flavus
CTGGCGCGCCAGAGGAACAGGGTAGGAGAGAAGAA
Organism: Potos flavus; assembly: GCA_028534135.1. Lineage (NCBI taxonomy): Eukaryota > Metazoa > Chordata > Mammalia > Carnivora > Procyonidae > Potos > Potos flavus. The sequence continues at coordinate 68,221,328 of CM052896.1, forward strand.
CCGGAAGGGCTCTGAGACAAGGACTGGAGTTCCCTTGCCAGTTTGGTCAGCCAGCTTAAAGTACAGTTTTTCCCCATCACCTCAACTGGTGGGGAGCTTCTCAAAAGCAATGTTGGCTTATATCCTGACATTAGTTTATTAATGGGACCTACTGTATTGGGCACCTCTGTGCATGTCACTCAGTAGTGAAAATATGTAAGAACAATTCCGTAAGGGAACAGATCAGAACCAGAGCACTTCCTCCATTTTCTCAACAGCAGAATCCCTGGTACGGAGCACATAACTGGGTGTTTGCTCATTATCCTAAGGTTGTGATTAGCCTTGTTCTGGATTAAATGGGGAAGAAGAGACAGGGAAACTGAAGTAGCCCATCATTGCAGGATATATAGCTCCAAGGACTGACATCATGGAGACATGTACAGCCAATTTATGGAGGGAAGACAGCCTAGCATGAAGGAAGGATCTTTATATTTGGTAGGAATCATACCTGTACTGACAGGATACTGGAAACCATCCCCCTTGAATAAAGTACTGTACATGAGTCCATAACTGTACTTACTTCACTTATAGAAGACACGGAAGCAAGTTCTAAAAGGATTTAAAACCCACCAAACTAAGAAACAGTACTAATATAAATATAAAGGATTGGAAGTTTGAATCCATTTTCTTACAAAAAAATGGAGTGAGGTGAGAACAAGGGACCTGTGTCAGCAAAAGTAAATTTTGTCTAAACATCGATTTCTTTTTTATTAGGATAAGAAATCTATTTTAACCTATTTGTGTCTTTAAAGGTGACTCCTGTCCCTGGATTCCTGGCCCTAAGTAAAGCCTGCTTTGGGGAAAAAAAAAAAAAAAAAGGCTAACCTCTCCTTAGCTAATTTAAAAAGAACTTTTTTTTCCGCCTCTGGCCATAATAAATTAACATATGCAGAGGCCAGCTATGAGAATGGGACAGCATCCAGCATGCCCTCAGGAAACTGGAGAGTACCTGTGGAGGAGACGGCTAGGAGCAAAAGGTTCAAGGAAAGCTTAAATTTGGGTGGTAGGGTGGAGTTTTCAATTCCTACCTCCTTTCTTCCTTTCCTAAAGGAAAAGATGATCTTTTGGAATTTGAAGAGGTTCATAAACTGGAAACGTTTTCTTCTGTTCTGAATTTTAAACCACTTTAGAGACATATAGGAGTAGGTCAGAAATAATTATCAGCATTATGACTAAAACCTCAGAATAAGACAGTTGGTGCCAAACATCGTTGGCCTTCCACATGGGAGTCAGCCGCTATCAAACTGAGAGCACTGAGGAACATAATTCAAAGCAAACTTCCCACTTGTACAGGGCTATAGAAAAGGTGGGAGAAAAATGCTGGGCTGGAACTGCACATTCCAAAGTCAAATGGCCAAGCTGAACTCAGTGCATCATCATCAGGAGAAAGGGAAGTAGGAGAAACCAAGAGTGTTCCACTAATAGGCATCCCTCCACATTAAAGGAAATGTGAGGAAAGATAAATAAACATTCCCAAACCCAACTTTGCTCAGCTTTTCATTCTCTAAACCTGTTGGGGTAACTTTAAGCCAGTGATAAACTAGAAACCAAGCTGTCCTCCAGGGAATGAGATCCATAGCACACTATCAGAATAAGACCAACCCTTATTTTCAAGAGACTGCCTCCCAACAGCGACCATTGCTCCATTTGGGATTTTAGGTCAGCATAGTTTTGCCTCAAAAATGCTCTAAAATGGATTAAAACAATGCAATAACTTAAAACTTCTAAGACCATTCCATTATCCATAGCTTAACCTTCACTCACTATTCTATTTTCTAATTTCAGATTTTTTTCCAGCCACATTAACTAACATAGCTATCATAGGTTCCGCAATGAGATCAAAGATACTTTAATAATAAAATGACAGCAATAAGAGTCCTCAAATTTGAATATAAACTCTCTCCCATTATTAATTTCTCAGGAAATTAAGAAATTGAATACTCTTATGTACCCCACTTTTAAAGTATTCGCAAATTAAGTCCAATAAAATTGAAGCATAAATAAAAATTATCTTGCCATTGAAAGTTAAATTACAAGTATCTCAAGTTAAATTAAGGTCAGGCTTCTTATTCTGCTTAGTTTCAGCTACAGAGATTCTCTATTAGAAGCCTTGGTGGAGTTGGGATTCTTTCAACAAGCTATGTAGTTTCCATCCTCTGATATATGAAGTATAGCTCCTTTACAGCCTGTGGATCTGAATCTATCAGTTTCAAAATCTCTGATGTTCTTCACTTTTCAAGATTCCAAAGGGTTTCTAAGACATATGAGACTATAATAGCACTGGCCCTATTTTACATGAAATTTGGAATAGGAAATAGGCTCCATCCCCTAAGCAGTTCTTCCAAGCAAAATAACGTTTACAGACTAAGGATGTGTTTCCAAAGGCCATGGCAGAGACTCAGTGGTATTTTGAGGGAAAGCAGCTAGATTTTAAAAATCTTGGTTTCCGTTTAGCTAGGATGCCAGTCATTCCTATTTCATTGTCCCACAACTTTAAAGATTCATCATAATGGGAGAATTCTCCTACAAAGAGGTTACTTTGGGCATTATGTATTTATCATATCCACGTTGGGGTTGAAAGTGACACTTATGCATGCCTTCACCCCCATAGAAGGTTGCATGAGATAATCCTACCTTTTTGTAAAGTTTAGGAACTTGTGATAATGGTAGCCTTAAACCTCAGGTCTAATCTGAAATGCCTTTCTTTCTGAATCAGCACATTCAGTTTCTCTATTTCCTTTTTCCTTTGGATTCTGTTTCTACTGTATCAGTGATGAATTAAAGGCAAGCTCCACCTTGTAACATCAACAATCTCTTGTGTATAAACATTCCCACTCCATGCCACACTGGCTTCTTCTACTACCTCTTGTTATGAAATTGCTCGAGTCAATAGCTCTTAACCAGGAATGATTTTGCCTTGGGGATATTTAACAATGTCCTGAGACATTTTTTTTTATTTTAACAACTCCATGGGGAAGAAGGAGGAGTTTGCTAATGCCATCTAGGGTATAGAGACCAAAGATGCTGCTAAACCACCTAGAATATTACAGGACAACCCCCTATAACAAATAATTATTCAGCTCAAAATGTCAATAGTGACAAGATTGAGAAACTTTACATTAGGTTATGAAATCTGTTTCAAGGAGTAGTTTTGCCCCTCAGACTCACACTAGTTTCTGTTGGAGAAACACCTCAGGAGATTGTTCAACTGCTGTATCATTGAGGTTTTAAAAAGCTTAGACCCCTAATGTTCTAGGGCAGACCAGTCTCCATGTCACAAGATCCTCATGATGCTGTCTTTCCTCAGCTTTTGAATATTCTCAGCTTTGAATGTTTGTTTGTTTTTTTCCCCCTCCTTTATCTGCAGTAGTTGGAAATGTGTCTTAGGTCTGATCTTACAATTCCCTTCAGGGCACTCAGCTGAGTTTCCAATAGTTTAAAATACTTTGATTCCTTCCATCTCGAATCCATGAAGACTAGAATTGTTAACTGGAACTGAGAGTCAAATTTCTTTCCTTTTATTTTTTTCTTTGCTTTGTAACCTAGACGTATTTTTTTTATTCTAACATGTTACTCAAAATTTTGAATTGAAAGGTCCTCCCTAAAGAGAAAAATGAAATCATTAAGTCCCAACTTTGTCAAAATTATCCACTGGCCACACCATGTACCCTTACTTTGTATCTCCAATAACAGTACACATTTTTCTGGCTTTCTCCTCTCAATTCTGTCCAGATTTTTGCAACATTTAGTATAGCTGGCCAATTCTTTTAAGGGTAGCAGTACCTCAATTTCTTACTACAGACTCTCTGTGATATCAAGTGAATTTCTTTAGTGTCCTAGAGTTTGGCTCCCTTCGGTTGAGTCTATTCCTATCTGTTCTCTAAAATCTTGCCAGTTACTAACCATTTCTAATTTAGTAACAACTTGTCACTACTAAAATATATATTCTCTTTAGATAATGCTCTCCTTAAAGGCAGTTAGACATAGTTATCTTACCTACAGTCAATACTGGCCTTCAATATCTAGTTTTCTTCTCCTTCTTTAACTGAAGATCTCAATCTTTTTCTTACATAAATGCCACTCCTTCTAGCTTATTATACTTCCACTATTCCCTGCTATGCCAGTAAGACTAAAGCACACATTGGAAACCACTGTAGTTTCTCCTTTATGATCCCTAGAGATCATTTCCGATGCCAAGCTTTTTTCATTGATTTCAATGAGCCCAAGAAGACAGTTTTTTACTGTCTCTAAAAAGACTCCAATATTTCTTGCAGTTTATTTTTTATTAAATTCTACCATACATTTATGGATCAATCCCCAGTTTTGGTCTCTGAATTCTAACACCGTGGTCAGACCTTATATCTTTAACAATTCAAAACCTACCTTAGACCTTGTAGTAAGTGGCAGGTCCTAAAACTCTGGACAAGCCACATAAATGTAAAGTTATCCCTTCCAGTTTCTTCCCTTCACTCAAAATGCATCATTTAAAACAGTGGGATTCAGGACAGTCTCTCCATGCTGCCTATGAGGCCTGGCATATAGAAGTCAAGGCAAGAACACCAGACACTAGTATACTCTAGAACAAGGAACCTAGTTGCAGTTGAAAGTTCTAGTCCCCAGATTTTGCAAAAAAACACAGTAAAACACCTAAGGATTGCTCTGTCTCCAAATGTCTAAAAGGTACGTTTACAAACTCTTTTCTTACTATAATCGTATGTTTGCCTCAGTTGTACTTGCTTACCATGACTTCTACGGACAATCAGACAAATTAAAAACCCCACTGTTTAAAGTATCACACAATCCTAAAGCCTCCTAATCAAGGTCCTGTCACAAATTTTAATCTCAGGGCATTATTTTGTCCTGAAATGCCAATCTTTGTCAGTCTCTTAATGTTTTCAGCCAATGCACCAAGTCCTAGTATTACACTGAAATGATGTTACCTCCCAGATTCACAGGCTTTCCTTTACAACATGGAGATTAAGAGAAGAATGGGTGCTCTAAGAAAAGGTAAGGGGAAAGGGACTGATCTCACATGCCCAGTTCAGCTACCAGACACACCAAATAGAATTCATTCTTTTCTCACTGGTAAGAAGGGACAGAAAGAGGCTAGTATTATTATGCTAGCCTTTCCACATGAAGAAAACATCATGACTATGGAATAAAGTTTCCCATAAACAATAAAATGTTGTCAAGACTGCATTAGCATAATAATATATTAAAGTTATGGGGCATAGTCAGTCATAACAAAAAAAAAAAGAAAAAAGAAAAAAAAAAGATGTGTTTATTCTGTAACGTCTCCATTATTGAGAATCTTCACAAGCCTAAACTTATTTCTATGAGGATGGGAGGATATACTTTAAGGATCTATGGACACCTTTCCTGGAACCACATGGGAAAGGTAAAGACATGTCATTACCAACTACTAGAATCCGGGTGCTTATAAACTGGGCATTTTTGTGACTTTTGCCTCCCCCTGTAGCTGATCTCTCATGAGTCTCTATGTTAAACTCTCTCTCTACCATGAACTCCAGAACCACACTCACGACTGTCAGCAACAGTGATTGGGTCCTCTCATCCATAGATTAAAACCAGCACAAATTAGAGTAGATGAGAATATAAAATACCATACTATTTGCATATAATAAGGATAAATACTGTTCTGTGAGACTAGTTTCAGTTTCATATTTGTATCTGCATGCACTGTGTTATAATGCAAAATGTTTTTTCCTGCTGTGGAACTGTGGTCAAAAATGACTGGAAAACACTAGCTTAGGGGCATCTTCCTCTGAATGAACTTCTGGTCCATCAAATCAATGAAAAATATATTTTCTTATCCTCACAAAGTCTCCCCCTACTCCTATAACATAATAATATAACCATTCACCCATTTCTAGGGAAATAGTGAAGTCATCCTCATTTTACCACAGCATAAATGCCTCCTCCTCTGCAAAGCCTTCTATGACTATTAGATGTTCCTTTCTAGGGGCTCCTGTATATACATACTTATTTCTTTTTTTTTTTTTTAAGATTTTATTTATTTATTTGACAGAGAGAGAGATCACAAGTAGGCAGAAAGGCAGGCAGAGAGAGAGGGGGAAGCAGGCTCCCTGCTGAGCAGAGACGCCAATGCAGGGCTCGATCCCAGGACCCTGAGATCATGACCCGAGTGGAAGGCAGAGGCTTTAACCCACTGAGCCACTCAGACGCCCCATACATACTTTTTTCTTAAATACATAGGAAGTTATTAAGTATCAAATGTAAGTTAAATATCTATTAACTTACTTATGTGCACATCCCCCCCAGCTATATTATAAGCTCCTGAAACAGCAATATTTCTCTTCCACAAACATTTTCCCAATACTCAGAATTATACATTCCAAATAAATATATATTGAGAGAATGAATGAAGATCTGAAGGACAGCATACAAATCCACAGTAGGCTATTACATAAAGTGTTCTCAGAAAACAAAGTTTTTTCCTAGCAAATCCCCATTTATTTAAACAATTGAAAATCAGATCACTCAGATGAATTGATTATCCAAATTAAATGAGTTATTATTAATGGTTTCAAGACTTACCAACCTTAAAGTAATTTTTATGTTTGACTCTATGATTATGTTGAACACAAGTTCTTCTTTCTCTGATGGTTAACTAATTAATTCAACTAACTTGTATTGACATTGTTGATCACTTGGTACATGCAAGACACTATACTAGCGTTATAACATAAGCAAAGAGTGCTGAACAGTATTCTTCTCTGAAGGACCCATTGTCTTGACAGCTTAGTGGAAGGGGTCGTTTTATTTTTTTAAGATCCCAGTTAAAACTTTTTCACTTTTGTAGATTGTAGTGATGGGTCTTTGGAGCACATTTTTGCCACAAGGAGTAAATGAAATCAGCAACAAACCCTAGCCTCCCCAAATAAATTTATTTTATCCATACACTACTGATTTGAACCTTTACACCATTCATCAGATTCTTGAGGAATCAATGCTTAGAAAGCTGAGCAATGCAATTCAGCTTACTTGTTTATAACAGCAGAATACTCAATATCTATAGTTTCACATATGTCTCTATAACTTCCAGCCACTTTCTTAATCTGTTTCCAAAGCTTGCAATATCATGAATACTGCCAAGCTAACCTTGTGGGAAACCCAGTCTTCCAGTTCCTTCCTTTCTTTCTCCACCTCATTCCTTATCTATGATTAACATCTATTAATAAAATTGCTATGCTCGTTTCACTTTTTCTTTCAAAAACTCTCCTGAAAGAGATTGAATGAAGTCTATGGAACAAGTGATGAGACTCGGAGAGAATCAGTCATCTAAGAAGTAAGGATGGTGAATCCCTGCTATCTACCTCAATGTTTGGGGAAATGTCGGTCTTAGTTGCTCTGCACAGCACTTTATTGAATGTTCTGATAAGAGAGTATTTAATAAATAAGGCACACACCTCCAAAAGCTGTTAATTAACTCTTCTCAGCCTTTAAGGTAAGCAAGTCAACATGGTTCCTACACAGTATGATACTCTTGGGAAGTACGAAGAATCACGAAGCTTCCAACAGTAACTAACAAATTTAGAGTCACTTAGAATTCTAACAACTGAACTGAAATACTACCCTCGCATGCTGTATCAATTTATCTTTCCTTTTAAATTTAAATACTTTAAATTTGATTGATTCCACCGTATTTGTACTTTAAAAAACGCTTTTATCCACATCTCCAGAGATGAGAATCCAGTCTTAGAGAAAGCTAACGTGGTCATGAGCTTTGCATAAGAACCCATTTTTCTGATAACACCACTGCCATGTAATTAGGCCTATGTGCCCCTCCCACACATACACATACATACACTGGGGGAAGCCTATAACCAAAGATTTTCCCCCTCCTTTTTCCTGATTGAAGAAAGGAGGGTTTGTTTAAAAAAGGATAAATTCTTAAGAGACATATAACATAATGGTTATGTGGAACTTTTGAAGTCATCCTGTCAGTTCGTATCCTAGTTCTGCAGCATGATAATATGGTGGAATGTGTTTAACATTACCACATAGCCTTCTCCTCAGCCTAGAGAGTCAGAGGCTTTCATCATCCGCTATGGCAGGAATAAAAAGTAAAAGGTCAGATTTTGAGTTCCTAATTTTTATAAAATTCATAGCAGAGACAATCCTTTATATCTCTAATGATCAGAATTTTTAAAGAACTTCGACAATTCATTTTTTGAGAAACAAAAGTCTAAGCCCTTAAAGGAGAAAGACTTAAAAATTTTGCCAGAAACAATGCTTGGAAAGCCCCAGACCCTCCTATTAGACAGAGAAAATTAGAGAAGCCAGGCTGGTCAGGAAATAGAGAAATGGGGTGAGTGTTATCTGCAAAGATGTAAGAGGGTTTAGGGAATTAGGGCTGTGATGAGGGTCCACACAAGAGGTACCAGGCAGAGAGGAGCAAATTCAGTACTAGGAGACTTCTTAGCCTCTGACTGAAGAGAGCCCTCCATTGCCCCTACAGATTGCTGAGTTCAAACAGGCCAATACTTACACATACTATTTATTCTTGCAGCATAGTGGCATTAGAATAGTCGGACTTTTTACAGGGCAGTTTAGGGCTTCCAAAGACCATGGTAGAAGGTCCCAATCCCCTAAAGGTCTAGGCCTGGAGCTAGCATAGCACCACTACTGACATAGTCTATTGATCAAGCAGTCACAGCCCAGCTCAAATTCAAGGGAAGGGAAAATAGATACTACCTCTTGATAAGAGGAATATCAAAAATTTCAGCCTTTCCTCCACTACGCCTCCCTAAGGAGGGGATAAGTAAGCTGAGAGATGAATATTAAGAAGGGATACTTTAAGATTTTTGAAGGCATATGTTCCTGAAAAATAGAAGAGCATATGTAAAACTTTTTGGAATGGTTTTTTTCAAGGAATGGGAAGAAGTCCAGTATGGTTGGAGCATAGAAATGAGAGGGAGAGAACTATTAAACAAAATAGATAAAGTAGGAAAATTAATTTTTGTTTTTAAATGTATTACTTGTACATAGTTTAAATACCCAAATTGTAATTTGCCCCAACACTCTGAACTCCTGATTCCTTTAACTCTTTTAACTGTTTATCTTCATTTCAAAATAATGTTTATATCAAAAATTCTTGAAATATCTACTATGAAAATGAAGAGTTAATTGTCTTAAACCATACACCTACATATATCCCCCATCTTCCCCAAATAATTATATAACCATGACTTAATGAAATCAGTGTGTTTAGGGCTTCACAATTATATAAAACTATTTAGAACTGATTTACATGTTAAACTATTTTTATGTCTGCTTTCTTTATAGCTTCTTATATTATTTGAGTTATAAATTGCCTTATTGTTTCATTTGTGTACTTCTCCAAGTATTGATTCTAATTTAGGTCCAAATTTTAGCCTCGAATTTTCTCATTAAATAGGATACATTACATAATATATCTTTCTTCCTTTTGTTTATTTAATTTACTTTCTTGGAGATATCTTTATTGAAGCTCTCTGTCCTCCACTCCATTCACACTGGTTGTGACCTGGATATGCTTCACAGAAGTCAGCATGGAACTTCCCTTCAGCATTTATTTGAAACTTCTCTTTACGACACTATCCTATTGAATTTTTTGTTTTTTATGTCATTGCCACATTTTCATATTCTTAATATGTTTTCTGAGAGAGTATGCATAGAAGGTAATTTTTTTAATTCTTCCATTTAATTAGCAATTTATCCAGGATCAGAATTCAAGAATAGATTTACTTCTCTCAGAATTTGGAAAGTATTATTTACTTTCCTTTGAGCTTTCAATATTGTTTCAATATTGTTGTAGAAAATGTCACTGTCATTAGAGAAGGCCAATTTGTATATGACTCTTTCTCTCTGGAAACTTTTTACATATTTTTTATCCCTAGTATTTTCAAATGTATGATATATTATGATGTGATCCTTTTGTAAACATTCTGTTGGACTTTGGGTAGACTTTATCTGGAAATTTGGCACTTTGAGAAATTCTGGAGAATTTTCTTATATTATTTCTCTGATAATTTCTTCTATAAATTCCTTCTGCATTCTCTTTCTGGAATTTCTGTTAATCAAAAATATAAGTGGAAATTTTCTTATATTATTTTTGCTTGTTTTTAAATAATTTCATCCTATCCCTTTTTCTATATTGTCTTTCTGGAATTTCCGTTAATTGGACTTGGTTCTCAAATGTCTTGACTTTTTTTCCCTCCCATTTCCTATCACTTTGTCTTTGTGTTTTACTGACTGGGTTACTTCTACAATTTTATCTTCAGCCCTTCAATTAGATTGTTTAATTTTTGCTATCTGTGGCAGGCAGAATAGTGCCCCTACCCGAAAAATAACCACATTCTAATCCTTCAACCTCTGAATATGTTATGTCACATAATAAAGAATTAAATTTGTGGATGTAATTAGGGTTGTTAGTTAGCTGACTTTAAGACAGGGAGATTATCCTGGATTATGCGGTGGACCCACTGTAATTACATGGGGGTTTAAATGTAGAGGAGGGAGGCAGAGGAGTTAGAGTCAGAGTGATTTAATGTGATGAAGACTCAACCAGCCATTTCTGGACTTGAAGATGGAAGGGAGTCACAAGCCAAGGAATGCAGTCACCATCCAGAAGCTGGAAAAGTAAAAAAAAAAAAACAAATTCTCCCCTAAACCCTCCAGGAAGAAATTCTGTCCCGCTGAAATGTTGACTTTAGCCCATGGAGACCCATTTTAGACTTCAGAGTTTCAGAACTATAAGACAATAAATTTGTGTTGTTTTATCTACTAAATTTATTGCAATTAGTTATCGAAGCAATAGAAAACCAACACACTATCATATTTCCAATTTCTAATACATTTGCCTTATTCTTGAATACTACCTTTTTATAGCATCCTATTCTTATTGCATGGAATAATTTATTTTCTTTTTGAGGATATTAAATATGATGTGTGATGTTTTCTTCTAGTACATGTATTATTTCTGTTTTCTCTGAAATCCTTTGTTTCATTTTATTTTCTTTCTTGTCTTTATCTTTTATAGTATGGCCTTCCCTCCAAATTCTTTGACTGCACATTTATATTTAAGAATAAGGCACTAAAATGCTGACTGGAAACTCTTTCTGCCTGGACAGGCTTATTGACTAGTGGGCATTACCATAGGTGAACATCCAGGAACCTGGCTCCTTCATTGGAAAAATCATGAATGCATATATCTGGGTTTTTGTTTTGTTTTGTTTTGTTTATTTAACCTTTGGTCAGATCCCCAGAGAGATCTGGCTCAACTTCTGTTTGAAGTATATCATGCCAGAGGCCAATATTCTGGCAGTCAAATGGAGAAAGGGGATTGTGAATCTTTTTGTTCAAATGTCAAGATGTTTGATATTTAGGGAATCAATAACACCTCTGTTGCCTTAAAACTCTGCCCAAGTTTTAAAACTTCGGTGAGATAGAAGTCCAAATATCACCGTCTTCACTCACATGGTTAAAAGAATGTGGTTTAGATGTGAGGGCCAAATGAGCCTGCTTAAATTCCATGCCTGTTTCTATACTTGCTCAGCATACCTAAGGGAACTTTCAGGCTTACATAGCAGACTCACTTACCCATGATCACTGCCTCACAATGAAAAAGAAAGAAAAAAATCTAATGAATTAGATCCTCCCAGTCACGAAACACTGATCAATAGTTGTAATACAACAACGAGATAATTTTTTCCTTATCCATGAGTAAAAAAGTGAGATATGGACATGGCAAGATGCCAAGAATGTTACTCTAGAGCAGTCTTTCCACATGTAACCCAAAAAGTAGGAATATACATCCTCTACTACAGATTTTCACTGATCCTACCTCATTGCCCAGCTAAACCTTGGATTTACTGTCTTTTTGGTTCAACATCCCCACAAAAAATGTGTTCGGGGATGAAGGAATCTGAGGACCTAAGTATTCATTACACAGATTTTAAAGAAATCTTCCTATTTTCAGCCCTATCCTTCCCCAGACTATTGAACATTTTATATGCTTGTAATCCTGAATTTGGAAACTCAAAACTGTTACCTGTTATTTTTTTTTTTTTTAATCCTTCCCCATTCCCTGTTTAGGTATCTAGACTTCTGCTTTCTCACTCTTCTAAGTTATTTGGCACCAATCTATTTGTATCCCATCTTCTAAAATTTTATTGACATCTCTATCTGTTGTTAGATCATTTCCCTTTAGTGTGTCCTTGAGGTTCTGTGCTTTTAAAACCTTGAGGTTCGGTGCTTTTCTGACATGTTGGTCAATTTATTTTCAGGAAAAAGGGTATCTGCAGTCTATCATGTAGAACTATAATTCTTTTTGTGTTCTTCTGTATTTTCCAAACATTATACAATGAATATATATTCTTTTATAATCATAAAAAGCACAATAGATGCTATTTTTAAAGAACTCAGAAAATTATAGTCTAGTGAAGTTTTTATCTCCACTAATTCTAAATGATTTATATTATTTATTTACAATCTTCCTTTTCTAAAAATGATTTCAGGCATCTCTTATTATACAAATGGCCCAATTTTCCATTTTCTAATTAAAAATATTTTATTAAAAGATAAATACTGTTTGCATAGGTATTAATAAATTATTAGCACTTCATGCATAACACATATTGTACAACTACTTTACAAATTTAGAAAATGAAACAACTTAGCAAAAATATCATGAAAATACTAATGTATGTTAAGTACAAATCATTAATAGTGCATTATACGTGAGAAAATTGGTAAAAACAAGCTTAGGTAACTTACTAAAACTCATCTACTTTCCATTATGGCACTTATTTCTGTAGACCCCTGTCCTTTTTTTCCATAGGTGGTTATCTGGCTAGTCAACCAGAATTAACTACAGAAAAGTGTTACAACCATTTCATGTCCTAGTTTTCTATCAATAACATGGGAAAATGAAAACACCTGTTTCCTTTCTTTTTTCTCTTGGCTCTCAGAATTGATGAGCATGGAGGCACTATTACTAAAAAAACCCCAAAAAACAACAACAACAACAACAACAAAACGGTGCTCTAGAAAAACAATTGAACATAATTTACCAAAGGATTTTTCCTAGGCTAGGGTGCACCATGGCTTGGACCCAGTGCAACACAGGGAAGCCAGTAGACCTACCTTGCTTGTAAAAAAACCCCATCCTTCATTTTACTGATACGCCTTAGGATTCAGCAGCTTCACTGTTCTCTCAGCCTCTGTTATTATTAATGCTTAATTTTAATGGACGAAGGGAAAATTTTGGTGTGGGTGGCTTGCTTCTTCTTTTTGTTGTTGTTAAATGTAGCAACAAACAATCAAATCAAAGGAAGAAGAATACAAAGAAAATGGGTCGTGAATAAACAAAAAGGTCAGGCCTCTAGTATTTAGTGCAATTCTGGGGAACTATTAACTACACTGTGATTGGCAGATTTAACAGTACCTTCTGCTCTCTTTTGGCAGCAACTATGCAATTATTCCAGGTGTTGTAGTGGAATGACTCTATCAAATTTTATAGGATTAATCAGCATGTAAATGTTGGCAGGCTTCAGAGTCAGATACGGACTTCAGGTGCAGCACTTAGAACAGATGGAAAGAAACACCTCTTCATTTATTTTTAAAAAGGAATCATAACTAGCCATACCTTTGCCCCGAGACAGAGTTCATTTTATGACACCTACCAAAAACAATCTCTCTTTAAAGTGTACAAAACATCACCTCTGTATCGAGAGGTAAAAATGATCCCAGCATTTATAATGTTCATGAATATTACAATTCCATATTTCCTGTTTAAAATATGAAAAAAAATATTTTAAACATTATTTCTGTTGCTTATAACTCCATAATATATCATAAACAATAAGTAAAAAAGATAATTCTAATTATCCCATCTGTCTTTCTAATATTCCCATCTGTCTTTTTTTTTTTTAGTTGTGGCAAAGAGGGGCTCAAGAGGGATTTGGGACACTATGTGAAGCTCACTGTCTGATTATATAACTGTTTGGAATAAACTCTTCTACTCATGAACTTCCAATGACTCCTTTTAAAAAAAAAAAAAGATTTTATTTATTTATTTGACAGAGAGAGAGAGAGAGATCACAAGTAGGCAGAGAGGCAGGCAGAGAGAGGGGGAAGCCGGCTCCCTGCTGAGCAGAGAGCCCCACTGGGTCCCAGGACCTTGAGATCATGACCTGAGTTGAAGGCAGAGGCTTTAACCCACTGAGCCACCCAGGTGCCCCTAAATATTTGTTCTTGCTAAAAGCAATTTAAGCACTGCATCAGTAGCAGTGGTTCCCTACAGCAGGACCAGGCAATGCACCTTAGAAATTAGGCACTGAGAAGGCAATGAAGTTTTTAAGCTCTCCTGGAAGCTTTGCTATCCCCTCCCACATTTGGCCTCAGTTAAAAAGCACTAAGTATAGAGGTAAAATTTCTCAGTTTGCTAGTCAAGGCTCTTGGATTCTATTTTAATCTATCTACTTAATCCTCCCTTAATTCCCTCCTCTAACAATAATTCCAATCAGATAGGTTTCTCAGTTATTTATTCCTGCCCCTAGTATTTTTCTGTTTGTTTCCTTTCTAAACCTTTCCCAATTTTCAAGTGCTGTCTCAATCCCACCTTTTTCAAGATACTTTCCATAGCTTCTTCCAAACAACTGTGTTCTCTTTGTGTGGTTCTTGTTTATAAACCTCGTTTGATCGCCAGTATAGGCAGATACAGGACTCATGTATCTTATTTGTTCTGCAATACTGGGTTTATGGTATGCCCTTACCATTGAGTTACTAGCTCCACCATATTTATGTGAAATGCCTTTTACGCTGGACTTTACTATCTTGAAAGAAGTTGTTACTATACATGACAGTTTGGTCTAACTCTCCATTAACTTTATAGATGAGAAGTGCTGAAATGACTACCTTAGTCTAACTGGGGACATTATTCTTTTCAAACTGAAGATATTCACTGTATTTTATTAAAGGTCCTTGAAATTTCATCAAATTTATCAAATAACCCCAGGTTCTCATATACCCAATACTACTAGTCATTAGCATAAATAATTCATTCTGAAAATAATTTCTAAAAACATGTATTTGGATTATGTACTATATTATAGAAAAAGTATGAGGGAACAATAAGAATTTCTACCTTAAAGGACAAACTAGTAGGTCAGGTAAGAAGTGAGCTTGGCTATCCTTGAATTCCTTTATTCTGTGGGAACAAGAAGTCTAATAAGTTTTTTGAGAAAAAGACAAACAAAGGTAATCTGACCTAAATTTGAGGCTACAGTTGTTTTATTGTTATTGTGCTGCCCGTACTATGAGGAAAAGAATATCTCTCATATAGTACAATGTCACAAAGTTCCTCCCACATAAACTAAACTTTTTAATTAAACTCGTTTATGTGATAGGAACAAGAAGCTCCAATCCTAATTCCAGAAGGATGAGACCAGAAAGTAAAACATTAAAAACATTAAACTCATATTTATCAAATATGAATCCTTGTTTCCCATTTTTAACTAAAAATCCAGATCTGATTTAGAAAAAAAACATTAAGGATTCCTGGGTGGCTGAGTTGGTTAAGTGCCTGCCTTCGGCTCAGGTCATGATCCCAGGGTCCTGGGATCAAGTCCCACATCAAGGTCCTTGCTCAGCGTGGAGCCTGCTTCTTTCTCTGCCTGCCGATCCCCCTGCTTGTTTGCTCTCTTGCTCTCTCTCTCTCTCTCTCTTTGACAAATAAATAAATAAATAATCTTTTTAAAAAAATAGAAAAGAAACAAAAGCAACAAAGAGGATAGATTATAGCCTAGAAGTTGGAATGAAGAAGGTAACAGTAATGCAGAAAGTGATGAATAGAGCATGAGCTAGGCCTTGGCAATGCAGTGGGTAATAGGTGATGGATATGAGAGGAGCTTTGGAGCAGGAGACAGTAGTCCTTGAAGTTGCTTAGGCTATGAGGATTGACAGAATTGGGCCTGTGTGACTGGGGAGGCACTGCTGTCATGAACTAAAATAGGAGAAGTAAATTGTGGTTCTTTACCTGCCTAAAGAGTAAATACATTGATACAAATTGGTTATTGGATTACTTTAAACTCTAATTTAGAAGGTGCTCTTAGGCCTGTCAAACGTGATTAGAATTATGATCACCTCATTCTAGGACTAATAACATATGGACTTGAATTATTGTTATTTAAATGCTTCTTGTGAATCTGGCTCATTTGGATTGTGTCTAGAGGCAAAGGCTTGTATAGGAACAACTCACTAAGCCAGAACTCTGCTTTTTGGTAGTCAATAATCAGCAAAGAAACCTAGAAAAAAGCTTTAGACCACTATAATAGATGCCATGGACAAAAACACTGGAAGCATAAAAGACCCAGAATAGCCAACACAACATTAAAGAAGAACGAAATAAGAGGACTGACACTACCCAACTTCAAGACTTACTAAAAAGCTGCAGTAATCAAGACAGTGTGTATTAGCAAAAGAATAGACAAATCAATGGAACAGAATAGAGAGCTCCAAAATAGACTCACATCAGTATAGTCAACTCATCTTCAACAAAGGAACAAAAGCAATGCTATGGAGGTAAGACGGTCTTTGCAACAAATGGTGCTGCAACAACTGGATATCTACATACAAAAAATGAATCTAGACATAAATCTTATACCCTTCTCAAAAATTAATTCAAAATCATCATAGGCCTAAATATAAAACACAAAACTATAAAATTCCTTGAAGATAACACAGAAGAAAACTTACATTACCTTGGGTATGGCAGTAACTTTTTAAGATATAACACCAAAGGCACAATCCATGAAAGAAAGAATTCTTCAAAGAATACAAATGCATCTACAAACACTTGGAGTAACCGGTACTTACTTATTCACTTAGCTAATAACGTCTCTGCTATACATTTATATTTCATGGAATGATAATCACTCCCTAAGTAGACTTTGCTGACCCTCCCCCTACCTAGATGCTCAAGGAACTATTATAGTGCCCTATATTTATTTCTATGTAGCACTGCCCACACTGCTTTGTAATTGGGACCCACAGGCAAGGACTGAATCAAAGGCTTCTTTAACCAACTGTCGGTCAATTATCAGAATCCCCTCAGTCAGACCACACCTCAGAAGCTATTCAATAGTCTCCTGGCCCTAAGAACTGCATCCCAGTGGGGCCTTTGGGCTGCACATTCTACTCTTGAAGACTGAAATACTCTTGATCGGCAAATTTTTGAGTTATCCCTAGCACTGGGACTGACAACAAATACATGATGCTAGACTTGCTTGCACATTTTGGTCTTAAAATGAGTTTTAGCTGCTATAATATAAAGAATAAATCAGTGAGGTGATTCTAATTAAAACAGCTAAACTGTTTATACTTCTATTAGTTCTCTTATTGTGCTGCATGAGTTGTTGATATCTT
Organism: Potos flavus; assembly: GCA_028534135.1. Lineage (NCBI taxonomy): Eukaryota > Metazoa > Chordata > Mammalia > Carnivora > Procyonidae > Potos > Potos flavus. Next base: position 68,238,818 of record CM052896.1, read on the forward strand.
GGTAAAGTAACAACACAGAATTTCAATGCTTGTGGGCAACGTATTTTTGAAGGGCATTTTTTTGGATTTGTGTTTTATTTTATTTTTTATTGAAGTATACTTGACACACAATGTTACATTAGTTTCAGGTATACAAACTAGTGATTCAGCAAGTCTATACATTATGCTATGCTCATGATAAGTGTAGCTACCATCTGTCACCATACAACACTATTACAATACCATTGACTATATTCCCTATAATATGACTATAATCCTTTTATCCTCGAGACTTATTTATTTCATAACTAGAAGCCTGTATCTCCCATTCACCTTCATCCATGTTGCCCACTCCCCTGGCCCCCTTCTCTTCCCCTCTGACAACTATCAGTTCTCCGTATTTATGGGTCTGTTTCTGCTTTGTGTTTGTTTATTTGTTTTTTAGGTTTCACATTTAAGTGAAATCGTACAGTATTTGTCTTTCTCTGTCTGACTTGTTCCAGTTGGCATAATATCCTCTAGGTCTATCATGTTGTTGCAAATAGCAAGATCTCATTTTTTTTTTATGCCAAGTAATATTCCATTGTGTATACATACCACATTTTCTTTATCAATTTGTCTACCAATGGACACTTGGGTTCCTTCCATATCTTGGCTATTGTAAATAATGCTGCAATAGGGGCGCCTAGGTGGCTCAGTCAGCTAAGCATTGGACTCTTGATTTTGACTCAGGTCATGATCTCAGGATTGTGAGACTCAACCCTGTGTTGGGCTCTGCACTGGGTGTGGAGCCTGCTTAAGATTCTCTTTCTCCCTCTCCCTAAGCCCCTCCCCACTCACCCATCCTCTCTCTCGCTCTCTAAAAAAAGGAAAAAAAAAAAGCTACAATAAACATGGAGGTACATGTATCTTTTTGAATTAGTGTTTTCATTTTCTTTGGGTAAAACCCAGTAGCAGAATTACTGGATTGTACAGTATTTCTATTTTTTATTTTTTGAGGAACTTCCATACTATTTTCCCCAGTGACTGCACCAATTTACGTTCCCACCAACAGTGAACAAGGGTTCCCTTTTCTCCACATCCATACCAACACTTGTTATTTCTTGTCTTTTTGATTCTAGTCATTCTGACAGGTGTGAGGTGATATCTCATTGTTTTGATTTGCATTTCCCTGATAATTAGTGATGTTGAGCATCTTTTTATGTGTCTGCTGGCCATCTGCATGTGTTCTTTCGAAAAACTGAGGTCCTCTGATCACTTTTAATCAAAATAATTTGTTTTTTGAGTTGTATAAGTTCTTTATATTTTGGATATTAACCTCTTATCAGATATATTTACAAATATCTTCTCCCATTCAGAAGGTTGCTTTTTTCATTTTGTTGATGGTTTCCATCATTGTACAAAAGTTCTTTATTTTGGTGCAGTAACCAGGTTTGTGTTTCAAATGTACCTATAAGTCAATTTAAAATTCCTTTAGAAAAATAAAAATCAAATTCCTATAGAATAATCAGATGGTCATACATCCCCTATCGGCTATATTTTAAAGTACTGGTTCTATCCATATAAGAAAATATATGGTGGTTTTAACATTAAACAAATCTTTCTTGCCTCATTTAAAGATCATTTACATCACTATATCAGACTGACCTAGGAATGGCCTGAAATTCAAATTCAGGATTTGAATGTGCTTGAAAAGACCTATCCAAATCCCAGAATACAACAGAAAAATTTCCAAAGCCTTTCTAACTTTAATAGAAATTAAATTATTCATTTCTTCTTCTTGGGATTTTTCTATCTTTGGACTGAAAGCCCTACTTAATTCTTGGAGAGTAACTCCCAGTTACTAACTAACCATACCCCACAGGTAAAGTCCCTCATAACAAGCGCATAAAAAACAAAGGTTGTACAAAGCAGAGAGACAGAAGAGTAGAGTTTTGTTAATCTTTTATCAGAAATAATATTTCTTAATGTGTACTTTTTCTGATCTTTCAAGTCTAATGGTCAGTATAAAATAGCTGATTGTGTCCATTTTGCACTTTGGGTAAGGAAGGTGAGAAGTGATCAGGGCAATCAATTTATCTTGGCATCAAACAAACAGCCATGAACTAGACTGACCGTTCCTTACTCTTTCCTCCAATTCTTTACTCCCCCCTTCTACATTTTCCCAAACCAGCTAAATTTACCAAAAAGAATTAAAAAGATTTTTTATTTATTTAGAAAAGTGGAAAATGTGCCTCTTCTTCCTTTCCTTTCCAGGACTGGGAAAACATCATCAATTTTCTAGTAGAAACCTGGTAACTGGGTTTCTAGCCATGGTCCAATATATTCTCCTTCCTTCACTAGATGGAAGTATGAGCACCTTTCAGACCTCACAGATACCACTAGAAAAAGGCTTTTCATTAACATAACCATGACCGCAGTGAAAAATGCTCCTTTCTAAATTTGTCATTACATCCATCAAAGGGACAGATTTCTTGTAGACTTTTCCCCTATGTCAGTGCAGTTCATAAATAATTGTTTCCTCACGGACCTCAACAAAACTCTTGTACTTAAACTCTTCTAAACTGGGAGGAAGATATATCTGTATAAAAACCAACAAAGGGGCTCCAGCTACAGAGGAGAGGCCATTTCCCCCTTGAGTGAGTTGCCCTCTAGTTGAGAGCTGGTAACCACTTCCCTCAAGGCAAATTGAGTTATTCCTGCTTCCAGGTGCTAGCTGACTCTGGGTTGAGACCAGGCTTCCTTCTGCTGCTATTTTTTGTTCAGCTCAACCTCTCTCCCAGAATGCACCTCTCCTCACTGTTCTACACAGCCAATCCACATACTCAGTGTAAAAATCCAAGTCTTTTCTGATGAGCTTTTCAAGGCCAGAGATCATGCCCTCTATCTCTTTTTATTCCCCAGTGGCACCTAACATCCTACCCTGTACATAAGAGGTGATTCAGAATTGCTTTTAAAATACCAAAAGGGCAGAGGGATACAAAGAGAGGTAGAAGAGGAAGAAACTGAAATATTTTAATTACTGACTTTTAAAAAGAATATATATTAAATAAAAAGTTTTTAAATGAATTTGGACTATTTTCCCCTAAAATTGAACTCTCACCAACATTTAACCAGTCCCTTATTTTCCAGCAATGTTGCATGTATATAAAAGTTTCTATGAACATTATCCCAAGAACAAATTGTGATAATTTTTTAAAAATTTAGAATGACAAGTCTGCCAGAAAAACCAAATTTGAGTCTGAATTGTGTATTTCTTATACTCATTGCTACATCCTTATATCTTGGGCCTTCGCACATCTATGATTTTAGAATACTTTTGGCAATATCACTGCATACGATATTTCTTACCAACCATAACCTGTACATCAGGAGATAATTCTGGAAATCTTCCTTGCAAAGCTTTTTAAGCAAAAAATAGCATTCCTTTTGTGGAATCCCAGAATGTAAATAAATGTTGTATATAAAAACGGCACCATGATCACGTAGGTTTGGGAAACATGGGTTAAATAAAGTTAAGCAAGTTACTTTACTGCAAAACTTCTTAGAACTTTCAGTATGTTAAAGTGCAACATGAATCACCAAGGAGGATATAAAACAACATTTTTCAACATCTCACAGCACTATTCAAGGAACACCTTTGAGGGCCAGGAAAATACACTTGTAGGACTAGAGTGTCTCTCTGTCCAGTGTCCTTTTTAAACAACCAGTGCAGTTGCAGTCTAACTTTTCTGCACACCAAAATAGTTACTTGCAAAACTTTGTATTTGCCTGAAGGAACTTTCCACTGCCCCTGGATAGCATGACCACTTTAACCTCAGAATGCTTATAGAGAATTAATGATCAACTTGGATTACTTGAATAACATGACGTTTCAGACACTGAAAAAAATTTCTGGTGAACACAGCATCAATTCTCTCTTCCTTATCATCTCCCTCATCTGACTATTCTTTAATTCCCTTCAAATTGAAGATAGAGAAAAGAATAAGACAGGCAAATGTCTTTGTGTAGTCCTAACAAAAATAAATATGGGCAAAGAGTTTAGAGGTTGGTCCATCTGATGTTTATGGAAGAGGTTCATGGACTCATAGGTCTCAGACTTTGTGTGAGAATTTAAATTTTTGCATCGTTAACATTCTACCTTCTTCAGATTTTTACCCTTATTTTCCCAAAGCAAATCAGACTTCTTTATATAAACATAGCAAGTCGTGAGATGAACCTTTTATTTTCCTCCCAACAGTATCTGACTAATTTCAGTATTTTTAAGGATTAAAAAAAAGAAAAATAGAATAAAAGAAACTTTGTTTTGATATAATCTAAGAGGGATATGAAAGATACTTATTATGAGTATTGGTAAGAATTTTTCATCATTAAATCAGTAAAAATATTTATGACAATAATCTTAGAGGAACATTCTTTAAACTTTCAAGCCACAGTATCTTGGGATGATGATGCATCAAAAGCCTGTTGGAAACAAAAGTTTGGATTCAGAGTGGCATGTGCATACCTGTTTTTCTCAGCAAAATAATTCAGCCATTGTAATTATTTTTAACAGAATTGGGCTTCACACTGTGGGATAATGAGCTGGAAAATGTATTTGTTTTAAATAAAGGCATTTTCACACTACAAGAACACACAAACATCTATGAAACCCAAATGTGCCCGTCCAGCGTGCCTGGTAAAAGAGCCAATTTGATGTTATTTCCAACTGTGTAGAAATAATTTGCTACAAATTCAGGCTACAATGCAAACAGGTGCTACTTAAAAAAAACAAAACAAAACAAAAAAATGGCAAAAAACATGAATCTGGAGTTGCCAAGAGCTGGGACAGCTGGGAAACATGAAGATGTTCTCTTTTAAATGGAACCCAAGCTTCTGGGCCTATTGGGTCCTGACTCCATGCATTACCTTTAGGTTGGTCATCCATGAACACAGAACTAGCTGGCCCCTCAAATTTCCCCTCAGATTTCATCAGAGCTATGATTTGGTATTAGCAACAATAAGAAATCACGTGTTACATAGAACGTGTCGGATGGTGATTCTGAAACACCAAAGGGGCAGATAGGGGATGTCAGATGCAATTAACTTTCACCCTAAACTTCAACAACTGCACCCTCTGAATCAAATAAAAAGACAAAGACAAGGCGCACAAGGGTAAGGGCTCAGTCGGTTAAGCAGAAGACTCTTCATTTTGGCTCAGGTCATGATCTCAGGGTTGTGAGATCAAGCCCCAAGTTGGGCTTCACGCTGAGCATAGAGCCTGCTTAAGATTCTCTCTCTCGCTCTCTCTCTCTCCCTCTGCCTCATCTTACTCCACTCAGGCACTCTATCTAAAAAAAAAAAAAAAAAAAAAGACAAAGATGAAACTAAGGGTAGAAGAATAGAATGGACAGTTGGAAAAATATAGATGGAGCAGTTGTAAAGAAAAGGGAAGGAGGGGATCATAACAATGGATCAATGGGTTGAATTACACAGCAAGAACAAATGGTATAAAGAATGCAATTCAAAGAAATGAATTAGAAATCTATACATTTTGATGGGAAATTTTTAAGAGTGCAAAAATAATGTAAGTGTCCAAAATTTAGACTGATATTTTGCACAAGTGGGTGTTTAATAAATCCTGCTCTGTGTTAATGATTTTTGCTTGGATCTTAAAGCACTTCCAGAACTCATCCATATCTCTGCCTTGAGTTTATTATTAGATCTTATTGGGTTGTCAATGAGTTTGATGATTTCAAATCTTCTTTCCTGCAGATTTAGTTTTAAGACTCTGCTCTAATAATTCTAATGTGTAGAAGAGTTCTTGCCACACCACTAAGCAATTCTTGCACATTAGCTGGGTGTCCTACAATTCAAATTAATTCTGACACTATCAACCTGCAGATTTCATCAGATCCCAGAGATTAAGGGTTCAGTCCTACAAGTGGTCTCTGCCCTTTCAGATGCCAATCACAAGTCCAGATTGTCGACCAACTGGCCATAACTCAGGGTTCCAGTGATTCCCTCATTGGGTTTGATTAATTTGTTAGAGTGGCTCTCAGAACTTGGAGAAACATTTTACTCACTAGATTTACTTACTTACTAGTTTATCATAAATGAATGTATTAAAGAACAGACAGGTGAAAGAGATGCATAGGGTGAAGTACGTGGGAAGGGGAGAGGAGATTCCATGCCCTCTCCTGGAGTATCACTTTCCCTGCACTCCCATGTGTTCACCAACCCAGAAGCTCTCAGAACCCTCTCTTTTTTGCTTTTACAGAGGCTTCATTACATAGGCATAATTGATTAAATCACTGGCCATTGGTTATTAAACTCAATTTCTAGCCCCTCGGCCCTGGGTGGGGAAGAGAGGGGCAAGAGACTAAAAGTTCCAACTTCCCAAATTTGGTTCCCCAGTCTACCAGTCCAGATCCTTAGGTGATCAAGGGGCATTCCACAAGTTGCTGCATTAACATACAAAAGACAACTTAATCACCCTCATCACTTAGGAAATTCCAAGGAGCTCTGTGACAGGAATGATATCAAAGACCAAATATATATTTCTTATTATAAATCACGACATAGGTTTCCTTTTCCTAATTCTCTAAAACACCCCTTTTACCACCAAAAATGGGTTCCTTAACAGAGAAATCTACTCTGAAGTTCAAAGGAATTCACCAGTACTAACAGAACTTCTCCAGAATCTACGAATGTGTACTGACCTGATTCTCAGCAAGGAGTTCTCAGGTAATAAATAAAGAAGTCCAAGAATACACTTGAAAATATCCCAGACTTCCAAAATCCATTTACCACCAAAAAGATAAAATTGTCTAAGGCAGTTGTTAGCATAGGCTGAATCATATTTTCACATGACTAATTTATATACTGCCCAAGTGCTGAAATAAATGTAATTAAGTCAACTTTAAGTACCATATACAGTGAGACATTTACCCTTTATTCTACATTGTGCCAAACATAAAAATGACTTGGTTGTACAAAATGACTTTTACTAATTTAGCTTAATTTGAAATTCTGATAGCTGAACTCACACATATGAAGCAAAAATCTTCCTTTTAGAATTGATGTTGCTGTTCTCTTTAGGGTTTCTTGATCACCCTGGGGAAAGAAATCATGTTTCTATAACACAGCACAGGGATATTTGAAAATATAAAATATAGTATTTGAGTTTTATTGCCACTGAAAGACTTCCCAGTATAGGTTCTTCCTCATACTAACTTGTCCTTGAGAGAAGTGTACTACTTTTTTCAGGCCTTGGAAAACAAGCTGTCAACTACTGAGATCTAGTTATTTATAATCCCAACTCCTTCCAAGGAGGGTGGATCCCATCATAAGCAGGGCCCATTATTGTACTAAACCAGTGTTGGGTGTGGATTTGAAAATGTGAGGGTGATGTATTGACAAGAGATTAATTGTTCTGTATCTAGAATAGAAAGGAATTTAAGGTTCTTGGAGGAAAATCAAGGAAGAAGAAAGGAATCAGGATTCTGAATACTGCAAGAAGCCCCAATGCAACCAAAGAGGGGCACTAGAGAAAAATATTGAAAAGTTAACTATCAGTTTTTTGCAACGGATTGAGAAATTTAACCTCTGAACTCATTTTCCAATTAAGTCATGTGATTTCATTTTGACTAAGAAAACACTTTCACTATTTTGCACATTCTATTATTTAAAGAAAAAACTATATATGTTCTTTAATACTTAAGATATTTATTTTTTAAAGATTTTGTGTATGTGTCAAAACGAGGGATCACAAACTTTCCCAAACACAGAAATGTCTTGTTCCTTTTAAAGAATGAAAGGCCTTGTACCTCTTAAGAATCATCATTTCCTTGTGTTTACTTCTCAGAGAATGAGGCACACAGTGGACTCTACTGCCTCAGTTAGCAATTAGAATTTGTCCTTGCTAAACAAAAAGTCTGAAAAAAATGATTTCTTCTCACACTATTACAGTGGATTATGTTTTAAGTAAGAAAACTTTCAGATATATTTTTCTGTCTTTATAGCATGGTTTTGACTTGTTTGTGTAAACAAATTGATATTTTTATTTATGTATTTCTATAGAGCAAGTGTCTAGAAGAAAGGTAGACTCATCCTGTAAGCACTCCAAAAGGGGAAAATGATTTACGCATGTAGTCTTTTAACTGCTTCATAGTAATACCTCTGCTTCTCATTGCATCAAATTGGAATAATGCTTACTTCTATGATACTCACAGGGATATTATGAAGATAGAAGATAAAAAGAACATTTGAGGTTCTATTTATTCACTGAAGGAATAACTTCTAATTGTTTTTTCTTTTATAGATTTTTATTTTTTAACTACATAAGTAATATTGATGTTGGCTGGCTGGGCCTGGGGACTCAGAGGGGGTCCTGCAGGACCAGCCAAAAGGGTCCTTGGCTTCATACAGGATAGAAATCAAATGCCATCCTAGAGGAAGGGAGAGCAAAGTTTGTTGAATAGAGAGAGAAAGTGCAGATATAGAGCATCTGGGAAATTCAGGAAAGAAGAGTATTTCATCTTTGCTTGGGGCCTGGGGTTTTTATTGAGGAATATATATGTGTCCCCTTAGGCATCCAGGAACTGGTTTAAAACAAAGACAAATATGTAGGTGTCCTCCATAAGTCATTTATGCCCTGGAACCAGGAGTCTTGGTGAATCACTGGTCTGGAAAACATACATGATGACCTTGCCCGGTCACTCCTTAGATGTTATTAATGGTTCTGGAAGACTTCAAAGAAATCATTAACTCATTATTTACAAGGAGGACACACATTATCTGTACTATAAGGCATGTGTAGGGTGGGGTTACAGGTCAGAGCAAGAATAGAAGCAGGAAAAAGATAAAAAAAATGCAGTCCTTCACGGGGTCACTTCAGTTTCCCTATCTCAATGTTAACAAAAGTCTCAGTAGAGAGGTAAGAATTTTACAAAAAATTAAAATCTCATTTTACCTCCCCCTTACCTACCAAATTCTGCTCCATCTTCAAAAGTAATTATTTTCAATTATTAGAGATTTTTTCTCTATATTTTTATTGTTAATTTCTAATTTTATTGCATTATAATGAGAGCATGGGGTCGGAATTTTCCATTCTTCTGAATGTATTGAAGTTGGAGGGGGGAGGAGGGAGCTTTATTAATTGTTGGGGTTTTTTTGCGCATTTTTTCATGAAGGTTTGAAAAGGATGTGTATTCTCTATATATAGGTTACAAAAATAGAGGCAGAAATGGAGACACCTTAGATCAATATCACTGATTGTTATTGAGAAATTAGTTATTTTTATCTATTTTTTTGTCCAGTTGATCTTTCAGATTCTGAGAGAAATATATTAAGTTTCCAACTCCTTACACATAAGTTACTTTCTTTGTATTTTTAACAATTTTTTTCACAGTTATTGTATCCTCTCAATGAGCTGTTTATATTTTTTTTATTAGCATATAATGTATTATTTGCCGCAGGGGTACAGGTCTGTGAATCATCAGGCTTACACATTTTACAGCACTCACCATAGCACATACCCTCCCCAATGTCCATAACCCAGCCACCCTATTCCTACCCTGCCTACCCCCCAGCAAGCCTGTTTGTTTCATGAGATTAAGAGTCTCTTATGGTTTGTCTCCCTCCCAATCCCATCTTGTTTCATTTTCCCCACCTACCCCCATGACCCCCCACCCTGCCTCTCAAATTCTTCATATCAGAGGGATCATATGATAATTGTCTTTCTCTGATTGACTTATTTCGCTTAGCATAATGATCTAAGAACATAAAATATCCTTTTTGTTTATCAAATATTTTTGGCCTTAAATCTACTTTTTGATACACTGCCATAATGCTTGAGTTTTGCTAGATTGTTTTATATATATATATTTTTTAATTTTCAACATTTCTGTACCCATTTTGTTTTAGTGTTGTCTATAAATCATACCTAAATATGGTTTTTTTATCTGATTTGAAAACCTCCATCTTTTAATAGAGAAATTATATCCATTAATAAAAACATTCTTAATAAATACAATTTTATAACATTAAAAATTACTACCCATCATAAATATCATGACAAGTATCACAACTAATGACATATTTGTCAATATTTCTACTGCCTAGTTTGTTTTCTTTTTTCTTTTTTTTAAGACTTTTTTTTTTTAAAGATTTTATTTATTTGACAGGGAGAGAGAGAGATCACAAATAGGCAGAGAGGCAGACATAGAGAGAGGGGGAAGCAGGCTCCCCGCTGAGCAGAGAGCCCGATGCGGGGCTCGATCCCAGGACCCTGAGATCATGACCTGAGCCGAAGGCAGAGGCTTTAACCTACTGAGCCACCCAGGCGCCCCCCTAGTTTGTTTTCTATTGACTATGCTTTCCTGTCCTCTCTTGCCCTCCTTTGTCCTACTAGACTTTTTGACTTATTAACGTTCTATTTGAAAGTTACAGGGCAGGCTCCTGGGTGGCTCAGTCAGTTAAGCATCTGCCTTCAGCTCAGGTCATGATCTCCAGGTCCTGGGATTGAGTCACCCATCGGGCTTCCTGCTCAGTAGGGGGTCCGCTTTTCTCTCACTCTTTCTCTCTCTGCCCCTCCCCACTGCTCGTTCACTCTTTCTCTCTCTCAAATAAATAAAATCTTTATTAAAAAAAGAATGAAAGGAGCCTATTTATATTATTCAGTGATTACTTATACATTTTTTTACTTATACATTCTCATCACACATATTTATATTTATATTTTTCAAACACATCTACAATTAAATAGTATCTATAACCAAAAACCAAATAATCCAGTTAAGAAATGGGCAAAAGACACGAACAGACATTTTTCCAAAGACATACAGATGGCTAACATATGAAAAGACGCTCAACATCATTCATCATCAGGGAAATACAAATCAAAATCTTGATGAAATATCACCTCACACCTGTCAAAATGGCTGAAATTAATAACTCAGGAAACAACAGATGTTGGCAAGGATGCAGAGAAAGGGGAATCCTCTTACACTGTTGGTAGGAATGCAAACTGGTGCAGTCACTCTGGAAAACAGTGTGGAGGTTCCTCAAAAAGTTAAAAATAGAACTACCCTATAATCCATCAATTGCACTACTAGGTATTTATCCAAAGGATATAAAAGTACAATTCAAAGGGGCACATGCACCTCAATGTGTATAGCAGCATTATCAATAATAGCCAAACTATGGAAAGAGCTCAAACGTCCATCAATTGATGAATGGATAAAGAATGGATAAAGAAGATGTGGTGTGTGTGTGTGTGTATATATATATATATATACACACATATACACACAATGGAATATTAGTCAGCCACCAAAAAGAATGAAATCTTGCCATTTGCAGTGTTGTAGATGGAGCTAGAGTGTATTACTATAAATGAAATAAGTCAGAGAAAGACAAATACAATGTGATTCCACTCATGTGGAATTTAAGAAAAAAAAAGATGAACCTAGGAAAAGGGGAGAAAGAGAGAGGGAGGCAAATTATAAAAGACTCTTAAGTACAGAGAACAGAGTTGCTGGAGGGAAAATGGGAAGGGGATGGGCTAAATAGGTGATGGGTGTTAAGGAGGGCATTTGTGCTGAGCACTGGGTATTATATGTAAGTGATGAATCCCTAAAGTCTATTCCTAAAACTAAGATTACACTATATGAACTAACTAGAATTCAAATAAAAACTTTTTAAAATAAATAATAAATAGTGAATAGTATCTATATTTTCTTGCTGTACAAGAGAAAAACTTAGCTTTCTCTAACTTTCTTTGACCCATCATATGATGTAATTATCTAATAAATTAGTTGCAAATTAATTTATTTGTATTGTGTACTGGCAATTATTTAACAACTTTTGCTTTATCTTTGATATTCTAATCTTACCATGCTGTGTCTAACTAGGTGTCTTTTTTCATTCAACATGTTCAGCACTTACTGGCTCTTTCAATAAGAGCAATAAGATCCTTCTTCAATTCTGGGAGATTCTCTTCTATTACTGATTTGAGTATTCCATTCCCTCCTTCTGGAACTTCCTTGAAGCCTCAATTTATTTCTTTATGTCTCTTAATTCTGCTCTTATAGATACCACATCTTTATAATTTCAGTCTCTATCATGGGCAAAGTTTTCATCTTTATTTTCCAGACCACTATTTTTTTCTTTGTAAATGCCCATGTTATGGTTCAGCTCACCTATCAAATTTTATTTTGCAATGGTGTTTTTAATTTCCACACATTGTTTTTTATTCTTAAATTGTTCTCTTTTTATAGCAGCCTATTCTTTTTTTATTAACATATATTATGTTTTTTATTCTTAAATTGTTCTCTTTTTATAGCAGCCTATTCTTTTTTTATTAACATATATTATTTATTTCAGGAGTACAGGTCTGTGATTCATCAGTCTTACACAATTCACAGCACTCACTATAGCACATACCCTTCCCAGTGTCTACCACCCAGCCACCCCATCCCTCCCACCGCCCTCCACTCCAGCAACTCTCAGTCTGTTTCCTGAAATTAAGAGTCCATTACAGTTTGTCTCCCTCTCTGGTTTCATCCTGTTTCATTTTTTCCTCCCTTCCCCTATGATCCTCTGTCTTGTTTCTCAAATTCCTCATATCAGTGAGATCATATGATAATTGTCTTTCTCTGATTGACTTATTTCACTTAGCATAATACCCTCCAGTTCCATCCGTGTCATTGTAAATGGCAAGATTTCAATTTTTGATGGCTGCATAATATTCCATTGTATATATATATGCCACATCTTCATTATCCATTCATCTGTTGATGGACATCTAGGCTCTTTCCATAGTTTGGCTATCATGGACATGGCTGCTATAAACATTGAGGTGCACGTGCCCTTTTGGATCACTACATTTGTATCTTTGGGGTAAATACCCAGTAGTGCAGGGTGCCTGGGTGGCTCAGTGGGTTGGGGCCTCTGCCTTCGGCTCAGGTCGTGGTCTTGGGGTCCTGGGATCGAGCCCCGCATCGGGCTCTCTGCTCAGCGGGGAGTCTGCTTCCCTCTCTCCCTCTCTGCCTGCCTCTCTGCCTACTTGTGATCTCTCTCTCTCTCTCTCTCTCTCTGTCAGATAAATAAATAAAATCTTAAAAAAAAAAAAAAATACCCAGTAGTGCAATTGCTGAGTTGTAGGGTAGCTCTATTTTCAACTTTTTGAGGAATCTACATACTGTTTTCCAGAGTGGCTGCTCCAGCTTGCATTCCCACCAACAGTGTAGGAGGGTTCCCCTTTCTACGCATCCTTGCCAACATCTGTCATTTCCTGATTTGTAATTTTAGCCATTCTGACTGGTGTGAGGTGGTATCTTATTGAGGTTTTGATTTGTATTTCCCTGATGCCGAGTGATGTTGAGCACATTTTCATGTGTCTGTTGGCCATTTGGATGTCTTCTTTGCAGAAATGTCTCTTCTTGTCTTCTGCCCATGTCTTGATTGGATTATTTGTTCTTTGGGTGTTGAGTTTGATATGTTCTTTATAGATTTTGGATATTAGCCCTTTATGTGATAAGACATTTGCAAACATCTTCTCCCATTCTGTCGGTTGTCTTTTGGTTTTGTTGACTGTTTCCTTTGCTGTGCAAAAGCTTTTTATCTTGATGAAGTCCCAATAGTTCATTTTTACCCTTGGTTCCCTTGCCTTTGGTGATGTTTCTAGGAAGACGTTGTGGCTGAGGTCGAAGAGGTTGCTGCCTGTGTTCTCCTCAAGGATTCTGGTGGATTCCTGTCTCACTTTGAGGTCTTTCATCCATTTTGAGTCTATTTCTGTGTGTGGTATATGGAAATGGTCCAGTTTCATTTTTCTACATGTGGCTGTCCAATTTTCCCAACACCCTTTGTTGAGGAGACTGTCTTTTTTCCATTGGACATTCTTTCCTGCTTTGTCATAGATTAGCTGGCCATAGAGTTGAGGGTCCATTTCTGGACTCTCTATTCTGTTCCATTGATCTATGTGTCTATTTTTGTGCAAGTACCATACTGTCTTGATGATTACAGCGTTGTAATAGAGCTTGGAGTCTGGAATTGTGATGCCACCAGCTTTGCTTTTCTTTTTCAACATTCCTCTGGCTATTTGGGGTCTTTTCTGGTTCCACACAAATTTTAGGATTTGTTCCATTTCTTTGAAAAAAGTTGATGGTATTTTGATAGAGATTGCATTAAATGTGTAGATTGCTCTAGGTAGTATAGACATTTTCGCAATATTTGTTCTTCCAATCCATGAGCATGGAATGTTTTCCATTCTTTGTGTCTTCCTCAATTTCTTTCATGAGTATTCTATAGTTTTCTGAGTACAGATTCTTTGCCTCTTTGGTTAGATTTATTCCTAGGTATCTTATGGTTTTGGTTGCAATTGTAAATGGGATCTACTCCTTAATTTCTCTTTCTTCTCTCTTGTTGTTTGTGTATAGAAATGCAACTGATTTCTGTGCATTGATTTTATATCCTGACAGTTTACTGAATTCCTATATGAGTTCCAGCAGTTTTGGGGTGAAGTCTTTTGGGTTTTCGACAGAAAGCATTATATCATCTATAGCAGCCTATTCTTGAATTGTGAATGCTCCTTGAATATCTCTAAGGATACTAAGAATAATTTTTTATTCTTTTTCAATGATCTCCAACTTATTTGTCTTTTAAATCTCATGTCATTGAATTTTACTATCCACTACTCCTTTTTATTGTTGTAATTATTATCCTACAGTTCACCCACTTTCACTTCTTGAAGATTTTAATTTTTGGTTCATTGTCACTCTATCCAATAGTCTTGTTGCTTTAACTCTACACAATTTCCATATTTACATGGATGAACTTCTTCCCTCCAATAATCTTACATTCCATCTTAGCCATTAACACTAAGTTGTGCCTTAGACTTTGCTGACAATTTCAACCTCTCCGTGATCTCAACTTCACATAGTTCATCCTCAAACTATCATGTTGGGGAGCTTTCTCTAATACCCCAACTCTAACAATACATTTATCCAACCTAGATCGCCAATCCATTAATCCTACCATATTTTCTCTTTTCTTCCCTCCTAAATCACCTAAATTTCATAGTCAATCATTACAGTAACTCCCTTAAATTGCTTTCAATTCCTTTGTTTCACTGTCACTTTATTATTGTCATTCGACCAAATCACAAGCTTGTATAAATCCTATTTCTACTTACTTCAATCCTATGCCTGGTCAATTGAACATGGCTGAATGATGTCACTATAAATTTAAATGGGTCCTTGATGGGGCCAGTAATCATACCATAGTTCCCTAGTTCATTTGTTCTGTTAGTCACAGATAACTATCTCATTCCTTTCAAATATTTCAACATATCCACTCACCTCCTCATTCTCACCTGATGACTGTTTCTTATTTCATTGAGAAAATTGAAGCAAACATAAGAGAACTTCTACACATTCTCTTCCCACCTACTAGCCAAATTCCACCACCAGACCTTCCCAATTATCAACACCTGCAGCATATACTTTGCTTTCCCACCTTTTCCTATAAATGAGCTACCTACACTCCTATTTAAAGCCTTGGCTGCTCTTGTACACAAATCCAGTCTTTCGCAGACATAATTCCAGAAGTCTCCTTTCTCCCTTCTATATCATTGAAGTCTTATTTTCTACTGTGTCTTTATTATCCACAAACATATGTTTATGTCTCCCATCTTTCAAAACAAACATACTTTTCTTCATGAATTTGTTATATAGCAATAGATAACGAATACAATAATGATATGTCCTACATAAATGTTTCCTTCAAACTTATTGAAGCAAATATTAACTCACTATTTTAATAATTTAATAGATTACTTGGGAATTGGGGGAAGACAGAAGGAAATTTCAAACATAAAGTATTTTGATTTTAAAAAATCTAAAAGTGGGAATAACATGAACACCAAAACAGGGCTTTGAACTCACTGCTCTTGGAATGGTCAGGGCAGACAGTCTGCTGGGTAATGCTTGCAAAGAGCATAAAAGCTTGAAGTTAAAATCCCAGACTTCATCCTCAGTGAGACAGAAGCCATCCTGAACTTTTCCAATGGAAACTGGCATGATCAAAATGCCTGGAAAGAAAGGTAACTTCAAGTTTAAGTGGGGATAGACTGATGATTGCAGAGCTAAAAAGGTACTACTGAAGCAAAGGAATAACTAAGGATACCATTAGTGGACAAGAACAGTAGAAAAAAAAGGAAAATTCTTAACCTGTGGTAGAAGAACACAGAAAGGACAATCAGTAAATTTTATTATAAGTTTTCAAGACATATTTAATATCATTTTCTTGTTTTGATTATGTTACTTTATGGCCTGAGATCTGAATATAATTGCCTCTACTTGTCTGTTTACTTCCTGAGAAATTTCCAAAATATTCCTCCAGAATTTGTGAATTTTCAGAAGGCCTCACCTCTAAGAGCCACCTATAGCTTTCAATTCCTTTCTCTGCTGAGTTAATTCGCTTTATCATCCCACTCTTCCACTTGTATGGTCTAAGTTTATACCATATTAACATGAAGATGGAACTTAGTCCCTTTCTTTGGTTTCCTCTTCCCTTAAAATACACTAAACATTTTATTTCCTTATATCAGGCTTCTGAGTGTTATATAGTAGGTTTTACTAAAGATTTGGGAGACGTGGTAATAGTTCACACTATAAATAATGTAACATTAAACAATAGATAACTCTATACATTAACAAAGTCACTCAGCAAATTTTATCCACTCGTGTTCCAGGTTCTTGTCATATTACTTTGCTTCTTTCTCTCTCTTCTCTTTCATCTCTCTGTCTTGTCCATTCAAGAAATTTATCTAGGTATTTTCCTAAGCAAAGATTGATGCCTCCCTCAGAGAAATTATAGTGCCAGCGGTTAAGATAGTTTTTACTTTGCTGCACTTGATTGGCTGATTAGTAAGAAATTAGTGATAGACTTATGTTGAAGATCATTACACAATTCCTTGATACTGAAAAAGTAACATGAATCAAAGGCAGAGAATTTTTATGACCAGAATGGAAGATGGCACATGAATTTATGTAGTAATGACAGTGTATGATACTAAATAACAGAAATAAATTCCAAAGCAAGTATTACACTGGACACCACTGAAAGTAACTAGGGCACCTATTCTTTGCTTTACAATTTGCCAATAAATAAATAAGCATTATTTTACTTTTCTGGTGTGAATTGTATTTTAGGATAACCAAATAGCCAAATCTGATGAACAAAAGGTTTTTGTTTGTTCATTTTTAACAGAATTCCAGCAAAAAATGTGAAATGAATGAAGAAAATTTTAATCACCATTCTTTAATTACTAACGAAATAACTAAATCAGGCAATGATCACCAGTACATGAAACCATTAGAAAAAAGATGGATAGGAACTTAAAACAGAAGGTTCAGTTTATCACTATCTGAATCCTCTGATCAATCTTAGTATCACAGAAAGTGAGTCAAACAGCGATTAGATGCATTCTGAGTTGAACTATACAGTTCAATATATACGTGTCAGGTATTTTCATAATTGTGTTTAGAGATGTATGAATCATTTCAAGCTCTATACTCATTACCATAAAATCATAAACATGCTGATTTAGGTTTAGTTTACTTTCTAGATGAGTTCAAAATTATCATTTTCATTCAAAAAATACTTACTGAGTACCTTTTATGTTATAGGCGCTGTGCCAGGTTTTATGGATTCAAAGATGAAAGGATCCAAACCTCATCTTCAAAGAGTTTACAGTCACATGAATGAACGAACTCCCAATCACATCAGAAGAGGTAAATGCAACAGTAGAGGCTATAAAAGTTACCACCTGTTCCCCCTAGAGGAGGCTTCAGAGAACAGTGGATGCCAGAGACCACATATAAATGATGAGTATCTCGCTAATCTGACAATGGAGAAACTGCCATTCATTACACAAGGAATAACAAGTACCAAAAAACAAGAGCAGTGAGAAAATGCAGCATATTGAGGAAATAGCCAGTGGTCTGGTTTGGCTAAAATAAAGGGTGCATGATGTGGTGAGAAGGTGGTGGGTTTTCAGGAGCTAAGACTTAAACTTGTAGGGAAGGGGGAGAAATTATGAAGTACTTTGTTACAGGAAAGACTTAAACTTTATATGACAGATGTTGGGTTGCTACTGCCTTTTTTAAAGCAGAAGGGTGACAGATTATATTTGCTGTTGATTGAGATTGCCAGGAAGTCTTATGAAAGATAAGTTGAAGAAGGACATACCTAGAGCAAGGGTATTAGATGACTCTGCAACTTTGATGTGTGAGAGCAAGACAACAGGAGTGGGCCAAACAGGAAAGGTTGAATGGGGCATTGAAAAGAGAAAAAAGCTAATGTCCAAATTTTAAACATAGATAATGGAGTGTGCCAATTTACTGTGTATCAGCTAAAAAAATAGAAAGAGAGAGAGGGAGACAGAAAACATGTCTTCCAGAACTTTCTCATGTATTTGGTATGTTCCAATTAAGCAATAAGGATTCCTAGGACATTACTGAAATGTCATGGCCTTAAAAATGTCATTATTTCTCAACAAAAAGGAGAATTAGAGTTGAACAGGTTCTTCTCTGGTCTCAGAACCAAATTATCTTTCAGAGTTTATTTATATAAAGAATAAGAATTGGGTTATTTACACTCATCTAGCACGAGGAAAGAAGAGGAGAAGGAAATCTGATGACAAGAGATGTGGTGATGTATGTTGGGACGAGCCCTGCATTCTAATGACATCTTTTAACAGTGCTCTTTTACAGCAGCACACTTGTACCAGCTGTTGAGTGGTTTTACTTACATCCATTTTAGCCTGTGCATTTTGATGGTATGTACCACCACGTTTCCTATTTTTAGAATATTATTTGGGCCTGTGAGTTATACAATATTCTGAAGTGCATATCTTCAACATCAAGTGCAAAGACCAGATGGATGGAAACTATTTCTTGCACTCAGTGATTTATTTAAGTCTCCACCTGGCTCTTGAATTCCATGCGGTATTTAAGTCTGGATAATATAACAACACCATGTCTGAGTCTATGAAATGTCCATGAGCTTAGGGAGCATGCAAGCTAATGGAAAGACAATACACATAGCTGCATTTCCAATAAGTAGTCTGACTTATAATAAATATGGATATATTTTCCCACCAACTCTCTACCTACCCAAAAATACTTTCTAAAAGGCATTTCTTGTTTCTTAGCACATTTCTTTGTGATCCTACAGAATGAAACAGTAGAGATGATAAGTAAGTGAGGAGAATGAGAATTAGGCAGAAAAGACAAGCAGTGAAAATGCCAAGAGAAGTGAAGAAATAAAGAGAAAGACTATGCATCGCCCCCAGAATACAAGTAAGGGTGCATGGAGGCCAATGCCCATGAGTTCTACATCTATAAAGAAAAAATTCCAGGTGCATCCAGGTGGCTCAGTTGGTCAAGAGTCTGCCTTAGGCTCACATCATGATTTCAGGGTCCTGGGACCTAGCCATGCCTGGCTTCCCACTCAGCGGGGAATCTGCTTCTCGCCCTCTCCCTCTGCCCCTCCCCACAAGCTCTCTCTCTCAAAAAAAATAAAATCTTTAAAAGCAAAATTCCCAAAGAGAGACTTATCAATGAGTCACTACCCTGAAAAATATTTGCAGAAAGTTGGCCAGAAGAAATAAAATGGCTATTACCTTAAAAGAAGAAAAATAAAGTGAAATGAATTACTAGTCTGTGTGGTAAAACTCCAGCATAGCATGAAGGACAAAGGCTTTGGGATCACAGAGGCCTAGATTTCAAACTTCCACTTTTCCACTTACCAGCAAGGTGACTTTAAGCAAGTCATTTAATCCTCCAAGCCCTGAGTGCTTCTTCGTTTACATGCCAGTAAGAATACCTAATTCAGAGCTGTAGTGAGAATTAGATTATATAATGTTTGGGAAGCATTTTGTGTACCACTAGTATACTACTAAATGGTAGCTATTATGTAATAGGTACTAATAATGACTTAGTTGCCCCAGTATACTCAATAAGACATAAGCAAGATGCCTTTGCAGAAGGTGTTCTAGGACAGGCAATGGAAACTGAGAAAACTTAAATGGAAAAGGCCAAAGATGTTTATGATTGGATTAAAATATGAAAACAAAGGTTATAGTTAAATAAGGGAAGTATGACATCTGGTCAGTCAAAGCAAAATCAGTCTTGTTTTGTGGGAATAAATGATCATTATTCCTCTAAGGCTGTATTAAAAAAAAAAAAAAGTCTTTTTGCCCAGTTGTTTAGGACAATGTTGATAGAGATGGTTTCTCAGTCATGACCTGCTAGACATTTCTAGAAAAGTTAAACAACCCAAACCATTTTTTTTCACTCATGTGTTTTTTCCCTTACTCAGTAAATGTGTTAGGTGAATGAATGGATGAATCAATCAATGGATGGATCAATCAATCAATCAATCTGTAGATTAGAAACTCAAAGTACCACCCATCTTAATGCATGAAATAAAGTACGTTTTACTCTGTCAATAAAATCACTGGAAAAAGAAAGTTGCACCTATTAGGAATGGCATTTTCAACAAACAACTCTGAATTAAACAAGTTCTATTTTACTTTTGCCCATTATTTAAATATGCCATAAACACATGCTGCAAAAGTGTCCAAAAAGCAAGTAACTTTCACTCCCTTTCTCACGGTTACCACTCATTATCTAAAGCTATTCCAATAGCAGAGATAATCACTCAGTCTTTGATGACCTGGAAGCCCTCCAGGAATCAATTTGCATCAGCAAAGCTTTCCTATCCTTACATGCTGGCTTCTTAAACTCTCCCTACACTGTGGCGGGAATGCATGGCCCTGATTAGCAATCCACTTCCCCATTTCTTTTGGTAAGAATCAAATCCCAACCTTCAGATTTCCTCCACTCCCTCCCTGCAAAACATGTAAAAGGACTCTATCTGAAATACAGTAAAACATCATTAGAAAGCTCTTCACAATGTCAAATTTGTCAAACATGTCAATTCATAGAATGTCAGGATAGGAAAAGCATTGTCGGGTATGCCACCTTACGCCCTCCCACCTGTGTTGTAACTGGGCCACTATCTAATGTGGTAATGATTCAAATGATCTTAAGATAGCTCCCTGTTGTCCAGAACTAATCATGACACTGGGTCTTTTCATAGCAGGTGGCCTCCATGTTTGGTATTAATAAAGGCATCACTGAACTCAGGCTCCTTACTTCCTAACATGAATCCATAATGGCAGCCCTAGAACTAACCTTGCCACTTACTAGCTGAGTCAGTGTAGTAAATTTACTTAGGCTCTTTATGCCTCAGTTTCTTCATTTATATAATAGAGAGAACAGCACCTACCTCTGAGGGTTGTGTTGAGGATTAAATGAATTAATACATATAAAACCTTAGAACAGGACTTGGTACATAGTAAGAATTCTAGAGGAAACAGCTGTGAGGATTTTGAGTTTTATTTAATTGGAGAGCTATATATGGAAGCAGGGCTACTGCCATTCACACTTAATGAATTGTTTGGCTCTGAAGTGCGGCTTACTTAGAAAGATGCATGGATCAAACCATGTCATTCATAGACTAAAAAGAATGTGGTAGGGCAGAGAGGACATGCATTCCCAGTACAATCTGTATATATTTATTATCTGCCGGGGAAGTTATAGGTTATTAGGGAGCATTAATATTCCCTCTCTTCATTCACATTGATGGAGCTTAAACTTCCAAGCCATAGGTCATCTTATCCCTTAGTACTGATATCACAGTCCAGAGCTTTGAACTGTTTATCGTGAAGGTGGGCTTTGCCTGAGTCTTAGATATTAGTTCCCAAAGCTTCCCATCTGGCTACGTGAAAGTCATCTGCAATGCATGCTAAACATAGATCCTAAGTCCCATTTCTGAACATTTTGATTCAGAAAGTCTTGGGATAGGGCTTGGGAATCTGGTAATTCTGAGGCATAGTCCAGGTTTGACAATTACCCCTGCCAAACAGGATAATTTTTTTTTTCCACTGAAGAAGAAACAGCTACTTTTGGGGGGAATATTTAACTTATTTTCTTCATCCAATTACACTCCTCCAAACTCTACATCCTCAATCACATAGTGTATTTAACAGCAAAAATTCTAGCCATCTTACAGACTGTAGTAGATCTCCTCAGCTTCCATCCCCTCCTTCCCTCTAATCTCATAGTCAGGTTTTGGCAGAATTGACCCATCCCCAGCTCTGGCGTTGTTGTGGGGAAGGTACTGAATGAGTCAAGGCAATCTGTGCATCCTGTCTTCTTGGCCACAAGAATAAATATGAACTTAATTTGAGCAAATGTGATGAGATATTTTTGGAGCCTTCTTAGATGCGCTTCTTCTGTTTCATTCTCTTTCTCTCTCTCATGGGAGGAACTAACAGAAAAGAATTCTCTCTATTCCACCAAAAATAAATGATGCAGCATTAAACACCAACCTGGATACTGTTGACAGGGGCTTAGAAACTATGAAGGAAGTCAGATTTAGAATGAAGCCAGCACTGTGGAAAATTAAATGCAGGGACAGAAACAACTCATGTCCCAAGAGACATCATTCAGCAATTGGACAAAGTCTCACCTGAACTTCACCTTACCACTGAACATTTTAGATACATAACCCAAACCATTTCCTGTATTGTTGAAGCTGATTTGAGCTGCATTTTCTAGTCTTTGAAACCAGAAGTGTCTCTACTGATTCATAGTACATAACTAATAGTTCAAAGCTTCATAATGTTGGTCTTGTTCTCAACATCACTGTTAATCCAAAAGTCCTTGTGTAGAAGAACACCAGCCCATCCAATTCTCACAACTCATACTCAGGTCTGCAACTCTGATCTCCCCAACTCCTTGTGTATGTCTCAGGGACAGCTAGGGTACCATACTCCCTCACTTTTCCTCCTATCTTACTGGTTACTCTTTCTAACGCTTCTTTGCCAGTTCTTCCTCTTCTCCCTGACCCCCTGGCTCAGTCCTTAGACCAGTTGTCTCTCCTGTCCTCACTTACTTCCTCGATGATTTCATTCAGTCCTATTTATGTGCTAATGATTTCCAAACATATGACTAGACTTCTTTCCTGAGCTCTGAACTCATACATCAAATTGTCTACCTAACATATACACTTGGATATGTAATAGTCATCCCCAAATTCAATGTTACAAAACTACTGAGCATCTGATCTCCTTCTCTGCCCCACCTCCTGAAATATGCTCCTTCTGAAGCTACTCCATCTAAATTAATGATAATCTAGCTTTCAAGTTGCTCAGGTCAAAATCTTTGGAGTCATCCTTGACATCCATGTTTTTCTCGTATTCTCACATCCAAAAGGTCAGTGAATTCTATTGGTCCTACCTTCAAAATATATACAGAAATCAGCTATTTTTCTCCAACTCCATTGCCACCACCTGAAACGAGCCAATGGGAAATCTTCTAGCTAGAGCTGCCAGTCAGAGGAGTCCTATATCTTCTAGGAACAGGTGTATCAGAACAGACTTATCTTAGTAATCATGCAAGTACTCTTTTTTTGTCTGGAAATAACCTGTCCAAAAGGTGCATTCAGGGTGAATGTAGTGATGGATTTAAGAATGCAGCAGCTGAGGCACCAATTAGGCTTCCTAAAGCGAGAGACTGAAGAAGTGTAACTTTTCTGTGGCCCTCACACCATTTTTCTTTTTGTCTCTTCATTTGTCCTAGCTTACAGATTTGTCATCTATATTCCTTACCCCATTTATTGCCTTGATCATATATTAGTCTACTGACCTGATCCAGTCCCCAGCCTGCCCAAACCTCACCTGTGACCAGTGAAGCAAGGAGGTAAAATTAGAAGCAACAAAGCTTAATTCTCTTCCATATATGAGGAAATAGGGGCACAGAGTTGTGGGAAGAAAACTGAACAAGATGTTAGTAAACCTGCCCTATCTCTTAACTAACTGGGACAGTCCAGATAAATAATTTAGCCTATAAAACCCCAGTTTCCTCAACTATAAAATGAGGATAATTTCTTTTTGTAAAATAATAATAAAATGACATTTAGCTAAACAAATGAATTGCAATCAAGATTAAAATAACCATTATAATAAACTACTTACACAAAAAATAAGAAAAACCCAATTAAAAAAAAAAAAACGCAAGACAGATACCCAGTCAAGTCCTATAGCTACACCAAACTGTGCCATGTTATAATAGAATTACATATGAAAGAATAGTTAATGGTACCACAGGAGAATAATTTATAAGTACCAAATGAGTACAAAATGTAGATATTATAGTAATTTATAGGAGAGAGAGATCTGCTGCAGCTCTGGAGGTCAAGAAAGAGGGCAAAGTAAGATGATTACTATGGAGGTTTTAAGTTGTACAGATGAGGGTTTAAATCTACCAGTATGATTTTGAGCAAGTAAGTTATTTATTTGACCTCTCTCAGTCCAGTCTGTTCATCTATAAAATGAGAATTTTGAGATTAGATAATAAATTGTAAATGTTTTCAAAAAATAAATAAATAAATAAATAAAAATGCTGTACGAATAGAACTTTTGCCCTGAAAATAGGGTATAATAATGTTTTTAGAGTTCACATCTTCATTCTTAATTTCTCTCCCAAAATTATTTAGATATCTCATATTTTTATTTAAACATATCTGAAAAAGAATGTTAACATCATGTACTCATGTTTATCTGTTATACTTTGGAGAATTCCATGTTCCTCCATTATGTCTATATCAATGTATGTGTATGTACCATATGTTTAACTAAACTAAATTTAACTGAAGAAGTCTCTCTATAATTAAATTTTGCAAAGAATAAATAAATGTTAACTATTGTTATTTCTAAGTCATCACCACCATCAGGTGATCTTAACTATAGAATGCATATATGCAAGAATGTATCTGTATTGAGGCACCTGGGTGGCTCAATCAGTTAAAGATCTGACTCTTGATTTCGCTCAGGTAGGGCTGGGCGTGAAATGTGCTTAAGATTCTCTCTCTTTGCCCCCCCTCCTGCTCTCTCTCTCTCTTAAAAAAAAAAAATGTGTGTGTGTGATTTTCAGTTTGTCCAGCAGAGCAAAACATCTGCTATTTATAAAACAAAATTAGCCAGAACAGTCCTTATCTTTTATGGATTTTAATTCTTTAACACAAATTGCAATTGTTCATATCTGATGTCTTATTTCAAAATATATATTTATGTAATCAAATACATTGAGATTTTTTTGAACTTTGATAAGGCACTGGATGGACCTTAAGGATTTTATGTATGGGAGACATAATTCTAAATGACTAGCAGATAGTGATATAACTAGATATTGACAGAATCCACATTTCCCACCTCTCTTTTCAGTTAGATTTATCTTCTAACTTGGTAGAATTAAATCATCCATTAGAAAATCAAAATGTACTTTATTTATTATTTATTTACAACTGTCTTTGTTTCTAAAAGTAATATGTGATGAATCTGAGACAGGATCCCCCTGCACTTAGATTGATATGCTTGGCATTTACAGTGGATGATATTATAGCCCATGTGCGAGTTATTCTGAGACGAGAGGTGAAATAATTTATGTTTTAAATTTATGTTACAGAGGTGCCTGGGTGGCTCAGTTGGTTAAGTGACTGCCTGTGGCTCAGGTCATGATCCTGGAGTCTCGGGATCAAGTACCACATCAGGCTTCCTGCTCAGCACGGAGTCTGCTTCTCCCTCTGACCCTTCACTTCTCGTGCTTTCTCTCTCAAATAAATAAATAAAATCTTTAAAAATAAATAAATAAATAAATAAATAAATAAAATTTATGTTACAAAATAATTCACTTCAAACAAATTGAGATTTTAACTATCTACATTTAATTTTTTTTTTTAAAGATTTTATTTATTTATTTGACAGACAGCGATCACAAGTAGGCAGAGAGGCAGGCAGAGAGAGGGGGAAGCAGGCTCCCTGCTGAGCAGAGAGCCCGATGCGGGGCTCGATCCCAGGACCCTGAGATCATGACCTGAGCCCAAGGCAGAGGCTTAACCCACTGAGCCACCCAGGCGCCCCTACATTTAAATTTTAAAAATTTCAGTTGTACATAATTTTTCAGAAATTGGTCAGATGCAGAATTCGAAAATATATCTAATATAAAATATATCTATATATCTAGATATATCTTGGAAAATATATCTTTAATCAGGATTTAATTAGGAAAATTGAAGCCACCCTTGGTATTGGTATAGAAATCAATCAGAGAATTATACACTTAAACAATATTGAAAGGACTGGAGGAATGAAGGTAAGAAGGCTAGTTTCAGAAATTCTACAAGGGATTTGATCACAGGGAAGCTGAGCTGTCTATTGCATCAAAATGAGTAATTCTTAGAAGCTTCTAAGTGAAAGAAAACCATCATTGAATATCTTGGTTAACTACTCAGAACTCTCTACCAAGTTGAGCACAAACCAATACAGAAGGGAACTGCAAAGCAGTGACAGGTGCACTTTTAGCCACTTTGGTTAGAAAATCAAATGGTGGGGCCTGGGTGGCTCAGTGGGTTAAAGCCTCTGTCTTTGGCTCGGGTCATGATCTCAGGGTCCTGGGATCGAGCCCTGCATTGGCGTCTCTGCTCAGCAGGGAGCCTGCTTCCCCCTCTCTCTCTGCCTGCCTTTCTGCCTACTTGTGATCTCTCTGTCAAATAAATAAATAAAATCTTAAAAAAAAAAAAAAAAAGAAAATCAAATGGTAATGTTAATAGAATCCTTTTAGGTAGAGAAAATTATGCATTTTCTAGGATTATGACACCACTTTCCATGGGTGCTTTTAGGAGTTCTACATCTTGTGGAAGACTACAACCTGTTGTGACCTTGGCAATAAATGAGCTTGTACTGTATTAAGCGGAAAATCCCAAGTCTTAATCAGATCAGAGCCAGATGATCTTGTCATCTCATGATCCTTTGGATTGGATTTATTCACCCCCACCCCCCTGAGGCCCCAGCAACATGTGCTCAATATTTCCAAAGCTAGCTTATGTCAACCTCACTTGAGGATCCCTTCTCAATCAGTTTTTCCCACGTCTCAGATCCCTTTAATATCTCTATACCTGGACGCTTTTGCCTTACCACAAACTTGACTTTGCTGTCTGTTCCAATGTGCACAGGGATAAAAAAAAAATGCTGATGGCTCAATATTTTGTGTATGCCGTGTAAATTTATGTGTGACAAATCCATCAGGGACTGCAGGCAGGGGATGTGATAAAAATTCTCATTCCTTGAATCTACTAAAGCGGAAAAAGTACCAGAATGTGGCAAATAAGGGAAGCCGCAATAGTTAATTATCATGACACACAGCTCATCTGTAATTAATCCTTTTCTTCAGCAGGATTCTGCAACTGTAGCATTAAAAAAAAAAACAACAAAAAAACAAAACAATAACAAAAAAACAGGTCAGATGATGCTTTAATTAAGGCTGTACAGTGTTGGTGCTTCTACAGCAACAAGAACTGTTTTTTGTCTATAGGTGTGTGTGAAGCACTACAAATATTTTCTTAACATCTTCACAGAGTGCTGTTTAAGCATCTTTGCTAGCATTATGTCTGGAGACAGACTGATTACAATTCAAAGAAGTTTTTCCATTTCCTCACACCCATCTTAAGGGCCACTAAACCAACCTAAATGTCATGCCAATGGGAGGAGACGCTCTCACCAAGGAGCTGGAAATGAAACATGAGGTACCACTACAGTTGGGAATGGCACTGTCTTTTAATTTACAACCCTTTTAACCAGCTGCCCAGGTTCAGATCAAGGGCCTGTGGTGTGTGCTCACTTGACAAGATCTGACTGGTAGTGAATCCACTACTGTCACCCTGAAATATTGATCCCCAGCTGCAATATTCAGTGGTGGGATGTATATTGTGAGAAGGTAATACAGAAAGGAAAATTTAACACTTACTCCATTGTGTCTGCAATTCTTTTACAAACTATTGCATGAAACACTGGCAGTGTGACCTAGCTTGGTCTTATTTAAAAAAAAAAAAAAATTAAACTAAAAATCTGTCCTATGTTTACAAAGATACTGCTATTGCCAAAGCAGAGAGTTGCACTGTGATAGACAGCGAGTGCTCACCATTATCTGTGTTCTTTTCTTTGGTGAATGGTCAGTCACATTGCCCAGATTTACTGCAATTAGATAGGGTCATGTGACTTGTTCTCACAATAAAACCCGAGAAGAACAAATATGTGTCACCTCCATGTCAAGGCAGTTTAGAATGATGGTGCCTTCTCCATCTTTTCTTTCTTCTTTGTTAGCTGATTTCAGATAATCCAATGAAGTACTTCCCGGCCCCAGAAGATGAAAGATGTTTATGTGGAAGACCACCCCCCATCCACTCTACCAACTTGCATTAAACTATGACATGAGCAAGTAAATCCTCATTGTGTTACGTCACTGAGTGGGAAAGTTTATGTTAGTGCTACACCTATGCCGGCTGATACGTGTGCTGCATTTTTATACGTACTGGTATTATTCCCCTAGTTCCTCCTGTGATTAGTAGTACATATTTGCAAGACACTTGGCTAAATACGAGGATCTGTTGAAATTTTTTGCGGCATAGTTTGTATGAATAGCATTTTTCTCTACACTATGGCAAACGAATTTACATTGGTCTTAAAAAGCTTAGGTTTTCCCTGACCAAGGTAATCAACTTGAACAATCGAATCAAGAAGTGGCCAAGATTTGTCATTTCTAAATCCTAGAAAATAATACCTAATTCAGCACTGTAGACTTTAATAAATTTACAAGTAAAATATGCTGCTCTAGCCAGGATTATGGAATAGCCAGAAAAAGTCCTCCCTTGTTCAGAGGGCTCCAGTGACAGTCATTATGGGTCTGTCAGGCTACATTGCCTGCAGACGGTAGGCAATCATTCTCCCGTTATAAATTGTATATAGACTGCATAAATTATTAAATGCATATTGACTTCTAGCTGCTTTATTTGGTGGGATGACGTATCTATAACCCATAAAGCATTTGATAAGCAACGGGAAGGGACCCTTTGTACATTTTGCTCAGTATAGCCTATAAGCAAAGGAATTTGTCTCTTTTTTTAATTCATTTGAGAGAGACAGAGAGAATAACTAAGAGCACGAGCAGTGGGGAGGGTCAGAGGGAGAGGGTGAGGGAGAAGGAGACTCCCCACTGAGCAGGTGCCCAATGCAGGGCTCCGTCCCAGGACCCTAGGATCATGACCTGAGCTGAGGGCAGCTGCTTAACCAGCTGAGCCAGCCAGGCACCCGAGGAATTTGCCTATTGTTTGCCCCAGGAATATGATACTGTTCTCCTTACTGGAGATCTCTGTGGTTCTGATAAATGACTCTCTGAGATCATACTTTTGAGGTTCTCAAACAAATCTGGCTGCTTCTGTACACATTAAAAAACTTGCAAACATCAGCTTTCTGGAAAGATGAGGAATAGACATTTAAGCCTTGATCTTTTCCATCTTATCTCCAAAAAAAGTAAATTCAACCAAGTTCCCCTAGACAAATCATTTCCATTTTCATACCTTTCTATTATACATGATGATGATAATCACCAAAATGCTGTTCCTTTCTTCAAAAGCAGCTGGAGCTCTAGGACACAGAAATTTAAGCCAGCCTTTTCAGTTCTTCGTCTCTGATCTCATAATAATAAGGAGGCTGCATTGGCCATTTGGAAATCACCAGAGAAGCAGAAAGCCAGTAGTAATCCTCTTATACCCACTTTACCCCTCCAGGCCCCGCGCCCGATTCTGGCAGAAGTTGGCAAAGTTATGTGGCAACTGGCTTTACCACTAAAAGTGAATGAAGTTATGTTTCTTAGAAGTATTACTACCACCACTGAGAAATCGAAGCCATTTTATCATTCTTCCCATGGTAGGTATGTGACCTGCTTTAAATGCACCAAATAGCAATTGCCTTTTAGCCCTAGAGCCTCATCTAATGGACTCTGAAAAAGAGACACAGTAGAATTATAAAAACCAGAAGAGAAAGAGCTGTTACTGGTGTTAAACTGTTTTGGGCCCCAGAAATTGACTTTATTTGACTTTTGTGAATGTATGTGAGGTCACCAAAGTTTTGACAAAACCCACATATATGCCACATATATGCCATACGGGAAATGTGCCCACAGTACTCAGGCTATCTGCTGTTGGTACATAGAAGCTATGTTATAGCACTTTCTATAGTGTGAGGACTGGCCTGTGGTACTCCAGTGTTAGGAGAGTGTGACGTTGGTAGGTCCTGAAATGGAGACATGGGGGCTGTTAGAAATATTTTCTTAGTTGTCATCACGACAGACACCAGCAGAAAAGAACTGGTCCACTTGTGACATACACCTCTCCCAATTCCTCCTCTTATTTCACTCACCACACCATTACCTTTACTAGTATAGGAAGGAAGGTAGGACAGACAGATGAATGAATGAATGAATGAATGAATGAATGAATGAATGAATGAAAGAAATCAAGAGCATTTAATGGATTCCACCAATTATACAGTTCTGATTTTTTTGCTTCTTTTCATTAACAATAATCAAGCAAATTCCTAAACTTAGAATTAGTTATGCAAATATTCTGTGCTTTTTTTGTTTAAAAGTTGTTAGCAGCTGCTACTAGGACATCAGAATGTAAATAGTATCAGGTGTGTATTATACCCAGCTGAACAGCTGCAGCACTTACATTTAATTCCATATGTTATACTTAACCCTTATCTCCCTGCAATAATAGTGGTTCTTGTGTAAAGTTTTCCTGAGCTTCTCTCTAGAAGCCCTTGCCAATAGTAATAAAGAATGCATGGATAATTAAAAAAACAGAGAAAACTCAAAAATCTCGTTCTAGGCAATAGCTTCGCAAATCCATTCATCTAAGAGTTGACCAAGATACCAGATTATCTTTTCTCTGTCCTGTCCATTGTCTGGGGGTGGGGAAGGCAAGGTAGGGGTGGGGGACTTAGAGCTGTAGAATAGGTAAAGTGGTGAAGGAAGAAGAAAAAGAGATCTAAATGCAGTAGTCTACATTTTAGACAATTACTTCCTAGAAAATAAAAGCACCAATGTCACTCACCAGTCAATAAGCATCTTCATTGTAGAATATATTACAGAAAAAATATTGTACAGACCCTGCACACTTAGAATTAAATATCTGATTGGAGAGATGTTATTAATATAGAAGATATTTAAAAAATAATAATAATAATATGGAAGAAATTATTTCAGAACATGTAAGTCTCATGGGAGTTAGAATTCACAAAGGTGAGAAATGGTTTTAGGCCAGCATAAAAATTTGAGTTAGGCCTTTGAAAGTAACTTTTATGTTAGTGTGACGAAAATAGTGACTTAGAGTTCTTGCAAGTCAGGCTCTAAGTCATCTGATTATCCAATGGCACCAAAAGGCTGGAGCCCACAGTGGACATAAAGAAGTATTTCCTCACATCAGAAATGTGTGCTATTTGGGGTCACTTTGATACTATGTCCTACCGTTATTTGGAAAATAAAGCGAATAGTGAATTCACTGTTAAAAGTGGGTTATATTATGTTTCTAAAGTAAGAAGGACAAAAGGGAAGGGCTAAGTCATCATTTCTGTTCAATATGCCAGATGGAAAGAGAAGGTCCATTTTTTGGTCACCTACTAAATGACAGACCATGTGCTGAGCACTTTTCTTGAGATGCCTAGTTTTTTCCCTCATAACACCATCCAAGGTAGTTATACAGCTGGATCTATCTAGGTCAGAATTCCAATCTCCAAAGCCTAATTCCCTTCTAGCACTCCATTCTATCTTGTCTGGACCACATACTGGTCTATTAACATTTGTGCTGCTTGGTAGAACTGAAGACCAGGGGCGCCTGGGTGGCTCAGTAGGTTAAAGCCTCTGCCTTCGGCTCAGGTCATGATCTCAGGGTCCTGGGATCGAGCCCCACATTGGGCTCTCTGCTCAGCCGGGAGCCTGCTTCCCCCTCTCTCTCTCTGCCTGCCTCTCTGCCTACTGTGATCTCTCTCCTGTCAAATAAATAAATAAAATTTTTAAAAAAAGAACTGAACAGCAGAGTAAATTAACTGAAAGTACAGTCTAGACAGCTTTCATTTGGCCCAGTTTTGGATACTTAGAAAGGCCAATAACATAAGTGAACAATTTGCCTAAAACCATACAATAATATTCCCATTAACTTCACTAAGCAATGGAATATGATTCACCATCCACACACACACAGGTGCACAGACACACAGAAGTGCACACACGTGCATGCACACTCTCACACACTCCATGCACACATCACCACTGCCCCCTTCACCACACCACACCACACCATATACACACAAATACACATAATCCTTTGATTTTCACTCTTCTCTCTAAAACGGTCCAGCTCCTGGCACATCACCAGAGGCAAAGCTGGTTATTTGGCAGCTGAGGAAGTTTAGCTGGAGTCACTTAGAGGGATCTGATGCCTTAAATATTCACTACTTAACTGGCTCCACAGACCTCTTAATTCTGTAGATGGGGTAGCTACAAAGAAATCATCAGGTTTTCCATGGCTATTTTTACAAACACAAAATGATGAAATACAGGCACATATCACAAAGACTATAAAAACCTAGGACACTGGACCCAGGCTGCAGGCCCTCCCTCACTTCCATTCTGGTTGCTGTGTCCTCTCCTGGGCATAGTTCCCACAAAAATATGTATTTCTCTGAGCCTCTGGCAAGGTAAAAGGAGTCATCACGGACCTTCAGAAAGGCCTATCCATGAAGGTAAGAGTAGTTATAAAAGGGTTTTGGGGGATTTGCTAGGAAAGCCATTTGTCGGTAAATTCTTAAGTGCTGATCCGACCTGAGATGGAGCAAACCTGTGCCTCAAGCCTCAGACCAACCCGGAAGTACTCTGACCGAAAACGTGAAATCAGGATCCTGCCCCTCCTCTTCTCCAGTACCCACAAAATGGAAAATACATACTTCTGGTTTCTTCAGACTTTTGATCCTATTACCTCTGGTCTCAAAAAATGTTCTTTGTCTGAAAAGCAGTTACTAAAGCCTGACATGTGAGCTTCAGGCATAATCTTTTTACAGTATCCTTAATTTGCAGTCAGTTATTCTGTGGAAGACTTCCTTTGCCCCTTTCCCATGTGCTCATATATACTTGCTCTCTCTCTCTCTCTCTTTCACCTTCAGGGGTTCATTTGCAGAGATGTTTTTGTCACCTGTTGGAATGTGAGATTTAAAAGGGTCTTTGAGATTTAAAGAGGGCACTTAGGGGCATGAAAGAGATCTTGCACACACCTTGCTGGGGACAGTCTGAGCACTGAGTACCAATGCCTGGCCTAAATCTCTGTCTCTTATCATTGACTTGGATTTCTAAGTCTCTGATTACTGTGGAAAGCAGAAGCATTTTCACCTTCCTGTGGCCATAAGGCTTAGGAGAAATTCTGAATCATTTCCTGTTGAGAATTATAACACTAACATAGGAGGGGAGAAATTAATATTCTAAAAACTTTCACAAGATCAGAATTTTCCTTTTGGTGTCTCTAAATTTCAAATGACTCAAACTTTAATATAAACTGAAAAAAGATTTTTTAGAATTTTATACACCTGAGTGATAAGTTTTCACTTTCTGCTCTCCTACTTATTTACTATGTGGTAGGGGATGGAATTGAACAAGGCAGGGCGGTGAGGGGGAGAGCATGCTGATGCTGAGTGAAAATTAAATGACCTAATGAATTACTCTTTGTTAGTAATTTCTAACATCTCTGCCAGGTAATTTCCATAAATTTGGATGCCTTATCCAAAATAAATGATGTTAAAGGTTTTACCATAGTAGGCTAGCACGGGAAAATTTGGGGAATTTGTAATGTACTTCAGGTCCTACATTACAGATAGCAACATACAACATAAGGCAACTGTGGGCTTATACACATAGAAAGCATAGGAGGGGGGAAACATCATTAATCTCTATGTCAAAAGCTTTTTTTTTTTTTAAAAGCACTGAGTATTTAAATGATTCATTCCACTGAATGCTAAGTAAGAGGAAATCAACCTACTTTCTTATGGTCTTTGCTTCTGATTTACATCACAGGCTGTAAGTTTCAAGCCCTCCAGACTCTAACCGAGGCTATTCCTGGCATTTGCTCATCTCATGGGTAATGTGATACAATTTGGGCAGTGGTTGTTTACAACTGGCCCTTTGTGACTAGCTAAAAGAGAGATGATGGACCTAGATCACTAAAATGGGCAATCAGCAGGCTGCAGGTATAAAGCAACACGGCCTCTTTGTTGGTTTGAATGCCCACATTGAAACAGAATGATTTCACCTGGTGCAGCACCCCCCAAAAGATAGCATCTCCACCTCCCTGCTCATGTTCAAGTGCCTAGAGATGGGATTAGATTGGAATGTGCAACCACAGAAAGGCATGACCACACAGAATTTACAGATTTAAATAGGCAAAATGTTATGAGAAGCAAGTAAACTGATATTATGTGATGACAAGCACTGTCCTCCTAGACCTTATACTCTGGTTGGGGAAACATGACCCTCTCACATGAAACAACTATAGAACAATGCAAGAAAACCTAAACACAAGTGCTAGACTGTGTGGCAATAAACTATATGCTGTTAGAGAAATGGAGGAACAGCTTCAATTAGTAGATAAGATTCGAGGTAAGTTCTGATTTTAAAATGGAGATCCTTGGGAAAGAGGCCAAGGACTGGCTTCGGCTGGACCAAGTGAGGACAACAAATGGAGCCTTTTTTTTTTTAGAGGGGGGAGGGGCAGAGAGAAAGGGAGAGAGAGAATCTCAAGCAGGCTCCACACTCGGTGGACCCTAAGATCATGACCTGAGCTGAAATCAAGAGTTGGATGCTTAACCAAATGAGCCACCCAGGTGCCCCAGAGACTCTATTTTTATTCATTCCATTCATTTGACAAATAAATGAGGAGCCTCTACATGCCAGGCAGTCTGCAAGATGCTGAGTGTACTGTATGGAGCATAACATAGAAACCTAGGGGAAACGAAGTCAAGGAAATGAAAGAAAAAGGTATATGAAGTAAAGCAATATGGAAAAACACTTCTTCAGCAGAAGAAATATGTATGCCCACTCTATAAAAAGATTGCTATTGAAAAGAACATTTGTTCTTTTCTAGTTCTAGTTGTAAACAAGCAATAGAACAACAACAAACCAAGGTGGAATGTTTCTTCTTCATGCCTTACATTTTTTTTAGTCCACAGTTAGTAGACTCTTTATTTCTAACATTATTTACTAATAATCACTCAGCACTTGAATTCAAATCTTTTATCTAAATTTCATGCATTTCTGAGATAAAAATGTTTTCAAGAGTTTAAAATGGTACAAAATATGAATTATTTTCTTTAGAGTTGTATGGTGTAGTGGAAAGAGTTTAAGAATTGGAGTCAAAAGTCTAGCTTCATATGTCATTCCTACCACTTATTAGCTATGATCTTAGGCAAATTACTAATTATTTCTGAACTTCAGCTTCCTCATCTGTAAAAAGATCCAAGCAACAGGGCCGTTGTGAGACTCAAATAAGATATTGTGGGTCTATGTGTCATGAGCTATAAACCATTATGCCAATAGTAACTCTAATTATTGTCTGTGTAATAAAGAAGATGTATATTATGCTATATCATGTTTTGAGGTTCTTTTGTTTTTTGCTTAAGATCTCTTTCATTGCCCAGCACAATGTCTGGCACTTAGATAATAAATGTTTGCTGAAAAAAAGAATTAAAAGATAATGCTCTGGTCATCTTGATAGAAGTTGTGCTCTGAATTCTTTTTCTAGGAGTGCTTAAGAATATTACAGTTGTTTGATCAAGGTTTACAATATACAGCCTTAGAACAGTTTTTGTTTTCTACCTCTCCGCAGCAAACCAACAGGCCCTTACCATAAACCCATGCCCATCTCAGACTACAGTTTGTTCTAACCAAAAAAAAAAGAATCAGCCTAGATGACAGAGAAAAAGATGAAAGTGTGTACTGAGCCCAGTCCTTTAGGCTAAGATGTGTGCAGGTTTAAGAGGCCCATTTTCTAAATGATGCATGGATCTAAGAGAATGGAGAGGCATGATTTGTGCCCCTTTTAAGGAAAACAGATATAATGAGCTCACACTTTCAGCTTCCACTCATCCAAACAGTGAGTTAGGGAATCACAGAACAGTGCTTCTTTCTAGAATCCCTCGTTACCAGACTTTCAGACATATCGTACCCTTCACTTTCCTAGATTTTCACCTCTGTGTAATGCATACAGACATATGGGTAAATCAACAACAACCCTCAAGGAAGCTATAACCACCCAGCATGTACATTTTGCAGCTCCTTCAACTTGATTTCCATCCTGCCTATCCTCTTGCACAAATCAGGTTTGAATGCCCGAGCTTGTCACCTGGTATACAAAAATGCAGTCTAACACTGTATTTATTAGCAACCCCTTTCCCTTATGTTTAATTTATTGTTACATTTTTTAAATGTACAAACAGTTATACCAGTTTTATACACAAAACCACAGGTACCGTTTTGTAGCTGTCAAAATTCCAGCAGCCTGTGGAGAGAGACAGTTGAATAGATGTCCTATGCTGCCATCTAGTGCTTTTGTTAAGACACGGGCTTATTCATGTTTCTGGAAATGAAGAAACAAAGGCAGCTCAAGGCGCCCAAATTCTGGAACAGCTACTGATATGCATTATTAAACAGATGCATTTATGACACTTGGATCATATTCCCTGGAACCAAGCAACTTAACTTGTTTTCACACAACGGCAGCTTACATCCCTGCTCTTGCCTGGCAAAGCTCTGGCCTTCTACCCTGGAGGCACCTGGTTTAAATCCAAACTGACTGGGCAACAAAATGTCCCTCTGAGCCTCTTTCTACAGCTCCCATCTGGCTGAGGTTCTGTTGGCATGTCTCATCTTCCAGGAGGGATGATTTGTTCTGAATGCCTTGTCTATTACTTCAGTTTTGGGAGAAGGTACAAAGGAGTCAGACAGCTTTTTTTTTTTTTTAAATCATTATCTTTGAAATTGACTAAAACAGCAGCCATTTTCTTTTCAGTGGCCAAAAGTAATGCTTCTGAATTTTCTTTTGCTCTTCAGCTCATATGATTTGTATCATTAGTTAGATCCTAGATCTGCTTTTGACTCCCTCCCTTTATCTATTCCTGGATTTCAAAAATACCTTTCTTCTCCTCAATCAATCAGCATGTCTCTCTATTGCACACATGCTATGCTAAAAGCACTGTATCAGGCACTGGTTGATGGGTGAATAAATAAAAAGAAAATAACTTTTCCATCTGTATTTCTGATCACTTCCTGCGTCTAGCCTCTAAGAGACTTCATCTTCCCTCTCTTGCTAGATTCTTTCACCCTTTTTTCTCTAATTTCTTTTTCTTCCTTTGACTGTATACAAGCCTCTCTTCTAGTTGACTTCACTTGATTCTGCTGTACTTTCCTGCTACCAGGAAATGTCTACTTTCTTACTTTCTGTGCTTGTATCTCAAGCTTTTTTTTTTTTTTTTTTTAATCTCAGTGAAGACATCACTGACCCACTAATCTGTTGTTCAAATATGGAGCCCACTGACTGGCAAATTAGGGAGTGCCCTTCCAACAAAGTGGAGTGAATGTCTGTTAGGGCTACAGATCCTGAAAGGGATTCCTAAAATAAAGAGGAAGTCACAGTAGATGACGTCTATGTTCCTTCCAACTTTGATTCTGTTCTTTTCAAACTGAGTTCTGTTATAATCTTCCCATTTTTGCCAGCTACTCCCTACTTGACCCCATCTGTAAACTCACTACTTTCTAAAAAGGAAGTTAGCCTCTCCAGAAGGTCAAAGGGTCAAATTCTGTTCCCCCTTCGTGAATTCACTGCTTCATTAGGGCACCCTGACTGCACCCTGAAGCACTCTCCTCTCTTCTCCATTTTGCTCATCCTGTTTTTCAAACACTTCATTGTTTTCAATTTTTCATTGATTTCTTGTTTTCTTTTATGGAGACTCTATCAAACATATATGTTTGTGATTTTACAAATGTACTTACCTACTCCCACTGTATCCTTACACAATGTTTCACAATACTGATGGTGATGATGAGAGTAACTGATGACAATTTGCTCACGAGTTTAGCTCCCACTTCCTTCAAGGTAGTTCCCAAATCCTCCATTTCCAATATGATTTTTCAGCCTCTCTCAAATTGATATCACCACTTACATTTGCAACAGAACAGTTCTTGGTTGTCCCATCAACACTATGGTAAGTGAACTCTGGGCTCTGACTCTTGCCCCCAAACAGACAGGCTTCCCAAGTGTGTCCACTGCTATCAACAGCCACAATATGCCGAATCTTCAACTCAGCTTAGTACCTTGGATTTATTTTGGATTTATCCTTCTTTTATCCCCAATATTTAATCTCTTCCCAGTCTTACAAATTCCTTCTTGATTTACTTCACATATGCATCTTCCTTTCCATTTCTGTCATCTTTGCAAATGGGCTTAAACCCTCATTACCTTATAGCTGGGTTGTAGAGTAATTTCAGGGAAGCTCGTCTGGCTTCTAATTCCACTCCTGTACCAGCTCATCTCACAAAAAAGCTTGGGTAGTCTTTCAGTCACTTTGCTATTATGGAAGTCACCTGTTAAAAACCCATAATAGCTTCTTATTGCCTCTCAATACCACATCAAATTTCTGCAGCTTCACATACTCAAGGCCCTTTGCCAATTACATCCCACTTTCTCTGAACACATGTCCCCAGTTCCCGTCAAACTCATCTCTTTGGCATCACTTATGCAGGAATATTTTGCACACAGCAGTCTTTCCCCACTGAAGGCCTCATTCACTCCTTCCAAAAAACTAGGTCTTATTAACCCTTCAAAATACACTTAATAACCCTTCAAAATACACTTAATAACCCTTCAAAATACCCTTCAAGACATATACATATATGTTTGATAAAGTCTCCATAAAAGAAAACAAGAAATCAATGAAAAATTGAAAACAATGAAGTATTTGAAAAACAGAATGAGCAAAATGGAGAAGAGAGGAGAGTGCTTCGGGAAAGGGGCATAGATCCAAGGCTGATCACACCTGTCTCTAAACTCTACCCTGAGATCCTTCCTCAAGTAGTCTCACTTTAAGGGAAATATAGATGCTCATAAAAAGCTGGACGACAGGCTCCAACCTGATGGGTTCATCACCACAGTTGTTGGTCCCTGCTTTCTGACATAGGTCCATGATGTTACTATGCCTCAGCAGGAATGCCGCATGATGTCTGCTTAGTGTGGTCTGTTACTGACGCTGGACACTCACACTGCTTTCAGACTAAGAGTTTCTTGGAACAGGCCCCCATCATGCCCTAGATGAGTAATGAAGATGAAGTAAGAGGGCAATCCAACAACTTTTGACACTGTGATTTGATGCACCCACTTTAACATAATCATTTTGATGTAGCTGTTTTGACATCAAAAATGGCACTTTCAATTGTACAAAAATCACTGTTTTCTTTGTTGTGTCATTACTAATTGACATGTGAAACCAACATCCCTGACTCTTCTTCACCTTTAACTCTCACCATGATGCATATTTTAAAACATTAAAAGCCAGAAGTTAAAATATTATGTCAAAGCCATGATTCCATGCTGAAAATTCCTGGCATGTAACAAAGCAGCTGGGTCCCAGTGTCATGGCACAACTGGCCTTGGAGGTGAGCTGGTGATGTGGTATGAGAACGACCACAGAGGTTTGAGGGGAAGGCATTAGCATATTTATGGGCCTCAACCTGGTACAACAACCATCCTAAGGAACCCATAACCAGTAGGTGTGGTTCCATATGAAGAAGTCATGAGAGGTAGACTTGTAAGTTACTGGTCTCTTTGGCAGGGAGTATTCTTCATGAGCATAAAATGAATGGGTAATTGGGCCCTGAAACAACAGTATAAGTTGTTTAATGCTCCTGCATCTATCATAGGTCAAAGCTGGGGATAAAGGTTTATTACTCCTTTCCTGTAGAGCAAGAAGCAAAGTTGTACTGGGAGAGAGGGTGGCTTAGAGAGTCCTAACAGTATGATCTTCAGTTTTATCAAGAGTGTGGCTTATATTTCTTCAAAAGAAAGTTCCTTACAGACAGCTAGTTTATGGTTCACCCTACAGTTTTCCATCATTTCTGAATCTAGTATGGGATTCTACACCCCATAACTGCCTAGTGTTAACTGTTCACATGAGTGATTTGGCCCTGGCAATTCAAAAAATGTTACTGTAGTTTAAAGAGATAGATCTCCTTTCTCTCTGAGAGAAAAATTAATGTATACGGGTAAGGAGGGAAATGCATGTGTCAAAAGTATTGTTTTCTTGTTCACTTGTTTACTTATGTATTGTCTAACCTCCCTAAATCCCACCCCACACTAGAATATATGCTCCCTGAGAGCCGGAATATTGCTTATATTCACTGATGTTGCCCCATGCTTTGCATAATGATTGGCACATAGTAGCTATTCGGTAAATATTTATTAAAGAAATAATTACTTTTTTCATTAGGAAAATAGGGTCCCTTTGGACTAACAGTTCCAAAAAGGAGTTGTTTGGTCTGTTCCAAAACAGCTTTGTGATTAGCTATGTTTTTCTCTGGGCCTTTTTCTGCTCAGAATCCCTGCCAGGGAAGAAATGCTAAAACTCCCATCTTTTAAATATGTAGATCCCTGACATTTGGTTGCTTCATGAATTTTACATTGCATAATGACAAGTGTTTAATTTTATAAACTGCTCCTGTAATAGATCATTTTCAAGGAGAAGCATAATCTGGAAATGCAGTGTAAAGTGCTGTTGCCGAATTAGACAAATGTCTTCCCTCAGCCAGCGATCCTTTCTGTAGTAAATGTTTTCAAGCACTGACGGATTGGAAGCCATGGAAATAGTCTCAACACCCAGCTGGCTGACTGAGTCAGAAATGAGATGGTCCATGGATCCTTCTCTCTTCCAGGCTGGTGTGTACCAACCCTCAGAATATCTCTGGAGTGAAGGAAACACAAACAATTGACTTGTTTCCTGAGGCCCAAATGCTCTTAAGTAGGCCTGATTTTTAATTCTTTCGCCATTACCACAAAAATGGAAGTCAGAGAAGTAGGGGAAAAAAATCATTATTTCTGGGTTCTAAAAAAAGGGATTTTAGTACCTTATGGTCTACCTTAAGTACCTATGTAATGCATCAGGCCTCTAGATCAGCTCATGTTGGTTTGAGGTTATAACTGGAAGAGAAGCCACACTCATATGTCACATTATAGATAATTCATGCTTCCTGCCCCACATTTCGGTCATTGTTTGGCCTCAGGAAACTTACTGACTCTCCTGTTCCTTGGTTTCCTTGTCCAAAAAATATGTTCAATGGGGTTCCCTTTTTAACAGGATTCTGATTAAGAAAATGGAGATCAGTCTTCAAAAGTGAGTGGTTGTAAGGTAGAAAGAAATGAGGCAGTTTCATAAATTATATACAAAGATTATGCATTACAAATATTCCAAGCAAGGTCATCTTTATTGTGGACGTACTGTATAAATTCAGTAAAAACACTGGAAATTTATTGTGTCAGGGGTTAAGGATACAAATTCATAAGAAACATAGGCTCAATATATCTAATATGGCTTTAAAAAAAAGAGTTGTAGCAAAAAAGATTATAGTCAGTTACCCATCCATGGTCAATCCTTAGGGAGTTCTGTCAGTCAACACGGCAGCCCCATGTGACAGACAGAACAGTGGGCAGATATCAGGAAACCCTGAGTTTAGATAATGTTCATGGAGTGACTATTGTATCTCAGGCACTGAACAAGTTTTATAAAAGCCAAGAACCTTGTCCAAGGTCACAAAGCTGGGATTCAAATGCAGAAGTCAGAATCTAGTGCCACACTCTTAACCATTCTACCACACTACCTCACAGTAAAATAATTTCTGGCAAGTCACACTCAGCCCATACCTAAGTTTAGGTTGAACTACATAATATATAAAGTCTTTTACAGATAGAACAGGAGATTGGGCAAGCTATTCTGTTTCTTTGACAGAATATATCACTATATCCTTCTTTTGCAGAGTACACATGCGCGTGTGCACGCGCGCGCGCACACACACACACACACACACACATACTACAAACACACACACATATATCCTTCCATCTTTCCAGCTCTGTCCTCTCCAGTTGAGAGCCCATTTTCGCCAGCCCCATGCCTTACACAGCACTAAGTGCTCCATAAACGGAATTGACCAGTAGCACTTTGGATTCATGTTTTTTAATGCTTTGCTGATTGTGTCAACAGCAAACTCATGCTATCCAGGCTTTATTGACATTCATTACTTTCAAGCAATCCTCTTCTCTTTTTTTTTTATTCCCTGACCCAATATCCATAGCAGCTCTTCCAGATATTATTTAGTCTCTAGTAACCAATCCCACTTATAATCCCCTTCCCCACACCTCTCACCCTAGAAGATAATCTTCCAACTTTTCTGAGATTGGTGTTCCTAGAATCTGTATTCTTCACTTGACAGTATTTCTTTAAATTTTCACTATTTTTTCTCTCCTTTCTGCCTATTTAAAGGGAAGTAGTATCTGTCTTGTCTTTTCAGAAACACTTCCTCTGTCTGTTCCATCTTATGGAAACTTGATCTGTAATTTCTCCTTTCTCTTATGTTTTCCATCTCTTAATCTTCTCCCCATATGTCTAGGAACATACTCAAGTCAAGGGGCTGGAGTAGGCCTGGACATGAACTAACATGCCAGATACTGTGTTAGACACATAATGTTTCATTTAGTCCTCACAGCAACTTCAAAAGGTTGATTTTATTGTTGGCATGTTATAGGATGGAAAATAATGCTTAAAAACATTAAGTGACTTGGCCAAGGTCATTTAGAAAACAAATGAGTAGTGCCAGGGTTTAAACCAAGTTTGACTCCACCTTGGATATCCTTTCCACCATATCTCACTTGTTTCTTAAAATAAATAAATAACCCCTTTCCTGCAACCCTGCTGTTTTAAGCTTTCCTTTTGTCTTTCACTGCCAAACCAGTTAAATATGGCAAATGTTTATTAAATACTACTTATGTGCAAGTGACCAAACTATCCGCTTCCTCCCAGGACAGACAAAGATGAACAGCATTATTTTTCTCTGCCAGAAGCTTACAACCTAATAAGAGTATGACATATGTAAATAGCAATGAAATGAGGCAGAAAGAAATGCTGAAGTTATCACAATCTTCTGAAAATACAAAGAACAATTAACTCTAACTGAG
Source organism: Potos flavus (assembly GCA_028534135.1). Lineage (NCBI taxonomy): Eukaryota > Metazoa > Chordata > Mammalia > Carnivora > Procyonidae > Potos > Potos flavus. The sequence continues at coordinate 68,282,060 of CM052896.1, forward strand.
GAATGGTCACAGCAGAGAATTTCATAAAATATTGGTTTTTTAGTCCCTCTTAAAGCATTCAAGCCACTTCCAACTGACCTGCAATTCTACTTTGGGAATGTGTCTTCTCATTCTTCCCTTTCTGTTCTCTCATTCTCAACTCACACAACCACCATAATTTCAGAATTTGTCTCCTTGACTCCAGACTTTCCGACTCTAATCCAGCCTAGAAAAACATCTTTCCCTCTGGTTTGCCCTTTATTAAGCCCATCTCAGAAATAATCTTTTGTGGCTCCCTATTGCCCAGTGAGGAGGAAGAAATTCATTAACTTGGTCCTCAACAAACAGAGGCCTACCCTGTGGAGTTGTTATAAAGATCAAATGTGATAACATGTAGGGGAAAGATGTGGAAACCATTGAATATTCTACAGATAAGCTATTATTAAGATATATTACTATATACCCTACACTTGGGCCAGTGTCTGGCTCTGAACCACCCCTGGCCTTATAGCCCATGTCATCCATGTTCCTATAATACCTTTCCTCCTCATTTCTAACTCTAGAATTCTATAATATATATCTCTCAAGTCCTGGCCATAAAAGCTACAGTCTTACAAAAACATTATCTGACCATTTAATGAAAATTTCTCCTGGGAAAACTGGACAGCAACATGCAAAAGAATGAAACTGGACCAGTTTCTTACATCATACACAAAATTAAATTCAAAATGGATGAAAGACCTAAATGTAAGACATGACACCATGAAAATCCTAGAAGAGAACACAGATAGTAATTTCCTTGACATCAGCCATACAGCTTTTCTCTAGACAGGTCTCCTAAGGCAAGGGAAACAAAAGCAAAAGTAACTATTGGGACTACATCAAAATAAAAAGCTTCTGCACAGCGAAGGAAACAATCAACAAAATTAAAAGGCAACCTACTGAATGGTAGAAGATATTTGCAAATTACATATCTGATAAAGGGTTAGTATCCAAAATCTATAAAGAACTTATAAAACTCAACACCCCCCAAAATAAATAATCCAATTAAAAAGTTGGCAGAAGATATGAACAAACATTTCTTCAAAGAAGACATTCAGATGGCCAACAGACACATGAAAAGTTGTTCATCTACATTTGCCATCAGGGAAATGCAAATCAAAACTTCACTGAGATATCACCTCACACCTGTCAAAACAGCTAAAATTAACAACACAAGAAACAAGAGGCATTGGTGTAGATATGGAGAAAAAGGAACGCTCATGCACTGTTGGTAGGAATGCAAACTAGTGCAGCCACAGTGTAAAATAGTATGGAGGTTCCTCAAAAAATTAAAAATAGACCTATACGATGATTCAGTGATCTCACTACTGTGTATTTATCCAAAGAATATAAGAACACTAATATAAAGAGATACATGTACTTCCATGTTTATTGCAGCATTATTTACAATAGCAAAATTATGGACGTAGCCGAAGTGTCCATCAATTGATAAATGGATAAAGAAGAAGTGATAGATAGATTTACATATATAACGATGGAATATTACTCAGCGATAAAAAAGAAAGAAATTGTGCCTTTTGCAACGACATGGATGGAGCTAGAGGGTATTATGCTAAGTGGAATAAATCAGAGAAAGACAAATACATATGATTTCACTCAAATGTGGAATATAAGAAACAAAACAAAGGAAAAGGGGGAGAAAAGAGAGAGAGACAAATCAAGAAACAGAATCTTCATTATAGAGAACAAACTCTGATGGTTACTAGAGGGGAAAGGGTGGGGGGAATGGGCTAATTAGGTGATGGAGAGTAAGGAATGCACTTGTCATGATGAGCACCAGGTAACATATGGAATTACTGTATCACTGTACACCTGAAACTAACATAACACTGTATTTTAACTAACTGGAATTAAAATACAAATCTAAAAAGCCAAAAAATTTTTTTAAAAATTTAAAAAAAGAAAATTTCCTCCAGCTTCTCTGAATATCCCGGGAGCTTTCCTTCCAACTTTTCCAATTTATGTGTCACAGGGAGCCAAGTGTTATAGTTGAATATATATCATAACTTCCCTGTTCAATTATAGGGCAAAGACCACTCCACTCCACTCACCTTCTCAGGTTTGACAGTGTTTTACATAAAGTAGGTTCTTAGTTATCTGTTGAATGTTCTCAGTTATCTGTACAATGGGAGATTATGTTAATCTGTACTGAAATAATTTTAACCAAAGCAAAGGGAGAAACTTTTCACATATCCCTTGCCAGAGTCTAAAGCAGGGCATGAGGATAGAGAAGATATATACCTATACAAAATAGCACCATTGTGGTGATGATATGGGGAGAAGAAAAACCAAAATTGATTGAGCTGCAATCCTGTGTCTGCCCTTCCAATTCTTACTTTCTAGTACCAATGAACCACTGGAAAACCTAAATGACAATCATTAGATTTGACATAATTCTCACAGAAGTTCAGAATTCAGAAATGGGGGTTATTTTGAAAAACAAAATGAGTGGTTGAAAGTCTCGGCTAAAGTGCACATTTTTTATATTACTTTCCCTAAGTTCTCTCTCTCCCTCTGTGCTATTTATCTCAAGTAACTAGGGGACCTGGTTTAAGTGACATCTTGTTATAAACAGTTAAGTAGAATGATGCTGCTAGAGGGTTGGGCCCAAGGAGATCTGGGACCACGGTCAAAACCAAAAGTCTCCTTTGTCTAGTGTAGTCCAGAGAGCTCAGTTTAGTTGGCTTCTCCAATCTGGCTATGACTTAAAAATTAGACAGGAAGCCAAAGGATCTCTGAGGGCTGACTCATGTAAGCAGCGGACAGTGCCAAAGGCCTCAAGCCAGCCCCAGGTGTGCAGACAGCAGACCTGTAGTCACCTCTCACTGACCTCTAGTTGGCATGACATTATCTATGGGCTCTGCCATTTACAACTACCACAACTGTATGGTGTTTGGAGAGCAGATGACTCCTCTCCCTGCTGTCACTTGGAATTCACACAAAGACTGAGAAGTGTGGCTGCTCAGGCTAGGCAGTGAGATCCTCAATTCTAGTCAGACTTTCTAAATTGATCTCAGCTTTTATTACCTTATCATCTTCTTTCAGAAAATTCAAAATGTTTTTCATATGTCCCAATCCCACTTGCTCTACTTCCTGGGGAAGCTCCAGCAAGTCATTCATATCTATAAAATGTTCTATCTTTTACCTCTGCAGAAGCTGGTAGGAGAGTCAGGGATGGTATGCAGTTCTCTTCTTTTTCTGTCCATATTTTTTTTTATGTAAAATTAGATCTCAAAGATGGACAAAATTTCACACCTGGGAACAGAGTCAGTGTAAAGAAGTAAAACTTTTATCCTGGCTCCTTTTTGTTTACCTGGACTGCCTCCCATTTTCCAAACTTAAAAAAAAAAAAAAAAAAAAAAAAAAATTCATTCCTAATCAGCTTCTTGCCAAAACCCTAGCACAGGGCAGGAATTAGGACATGAGCAGTGCCAGAGCACCACTCTGGGCTCATATTCGTCATTTGGTATCATTATTCCTGCCTTCCCAACAGGGCAACAACTGCATACATTGACTTGCATTGGTGCAAATGGTTTAACTGTTTGCCGGGCATTCAAAGGAGGAAATGGAATCATTTCACTGAATCCAAGGTCAGTGGTCCTGAAACTGATGGACCTGCCAGCTACGTGAGATCTCTGCCCTCTAAAATGTCCTGCCCTAAATTGCTGGTCCCTGGATCACTTCTTGCACCTCTGACATTTCTGAAAACTCTGGTGGCAACTGTTTTGCCTAAACTATGAGAAAGAGTCCCTGGAGACGGTATCATGACCATCCAGCTTTCTCTTCCATCAGCCAGTCCACCACTCACTCTTCCGAACTGGGGGCTGTTCCAACCTAATGTGGGCATCTAGTGTCTAGCTTTGCCTCCTCCCTCCTGCCTGAGGATTCCCTTCCATATGGACACCTGAGCCATAAGCCATAAAGACCAGGCAGTTCTGCACTTCCTGTGATCTCTTCACTGGGGTATTCACTTCAAATATCCTATTACACTCCTTAAGAATTTTGGTATCCAACACAAAAAGGGGAGAAAACTAGAATTTCCACTTGGGCTCAAAGCACCTTTTCCTCTTAGAAACCCGAGTAGAATATCCTGCTACAATGTCTAAAGCCCCAGGTCCCCAGAGATGCAGTTTGGGAATGCCACACAGCCTGGCAGCTCTGACTGAGGGCGCTCTGTCTTAGCTGTATGTGAAATAATCCAGGCACTCCTGGGGTCCCATAGAATGCTTTTTCTTGCTATTTATTTGCTTGTTTATATCTCCTGCTCCCTATTTGGAAAGGATATGAGATAGACTCAAAAATACATACAGTAAATCATGTTAAAATAATAAGAGGTGGGTTAAAAAAAAAAGAGAGAGAGAGAGAGGGAAGAAAAATAAAGCCAGGAGAAAGATTAGCACAGAGAAATGTAGGCTATAAAGTTTGCACAGCTCCTAGAAGTGGGTTACAAATTTGGCTGCGAGCTTGTGAGCAGCCAAAGAAAAATATGATACGATTGGTGGTGTCTATGATATAAAAATAACACAGTTGCTATAAAGAAGCCAAGCCTTTCCCAGTACTGAGACCAGAGAGAAACATTTTTCTCAGATCCACATAAAGAGAACATTGTGTGTTACCATGGACTTTGTAGTAACACTCCTGTGACAAAAAGAACAACTTTCAAGTGACCTTGTCTCCCAACTTCCCTTAAGCCAGAGGACGACACAATAGTAAAGCACAGCTCAATAAAAGCACCTGTCCAGGGGCGCCTGGGTGACTCAGTTGGTTAAAGCGTCTGCCTTCAGCTCAGGTCATGATCTCAGGGTCCTGGGATCTAGACCCGAGTTGGGCTCCCTGCTCAGTGGGGGGACCTGCTTCTCCCTCTCTCTCTGCCCCTCTCCCTGCTTGTACTCTCTCTCTCTCTCAAATGAATAAGTAAATAAATAAAATCTTTTAAAAAAGCACCTGTCCAAATCATTCTTTAATATGAAAATAAATTACTAAATAAAATTCAAGAAAAAATAATTTCCTGATAGAGTAAAATAAAATGCTTAAAATACCCAGGTCTCTTGTGGTTTGAAATGATCTTAAGGGTAAATATTTAAATATCTGGAGACAAAAGACATCTGGAGATCCTTCAGGCCATTCTATGAGACAACTATTTCTTTCAGCTGAGAGTTTACTAAGAATTGGACCATAGAAAACTTGAGATTATGATTTCAGCAAGAATCTGAAAAGCCAATAGTTGCTAATTAAGAATACAGCCGTTAGTTTTGGCTATCAACTAAGCAGGAGGAAGGATCTAGTCACCATATTAAGGAAGACAAAGGAGGAAGAGGAGGAGGAGGCAGTTAGAAGAGGGGGAGGAGTAGTGAAAGGAGGAAAGGAGTCTTTCCTAGGCTATGTGGTAGACTAAATGGTCATAAGAAAGTGAGCCAAGTAAGAGCGGAGCTGAGACCAAAATAATAACAAATTAGATCTCTATATCCTTAAATGGGCTCCTTAGATCCAAAATTCTTGATTAATTTCAATTCCAACCAAGAAGTTAATACTTCTCATTTTCTATGGCTATGTTTTAAGAATGACTGTATTTTAATTATAGACAAGGTGATATTTCAGGACATTTAAGGAAAGATATCTATAGCTCTTTCAACTATTCAGGGAAATTTCAAAGTATTTTAGGTTTCTTTAGTATGAAAGTATTGAAGGTGCTATGTAAATGTAGATTATTATTACAATGTAATGACATTCCCCTCAAGCAAAAACTGCTAAAATCTACCAAATACAGATAGAAGCATACACACTTCTTATTATTTGGGAGTAATTAATTAAGCACATAAACAATTTACTCAGTCACAGAAGATAGATTAATACAATTAAACACGTGGGCCTAGAAATCCAATTCTAGTAGTTATCTTATCTATCTCATCTCAGGGGAGAAAATACAGAACTGGACCCCCCCGCTCCACCCAAGAATCCTCCACAGACAAACACACACACACACATATCACACCCCTAGGACTACAATGCAGACTCTTTAGAAACGGACACTTCCCTCCAGGTCAGCTATGAATAAAGTTCATAAAACATGAATTCAATCCTTATAAAAACAAGCTTTGTGAAAAAACTAAAACAAAATCTTATGTGCTGCACACTGGCGACTATCCACCATCCCTACTAATGATGCAAAAGGAGGGGCAGACCACAAATACATTAACAAAACAAATTTCAACTTGTGCTTGACTTTGGAATGCAAGAGTTTTAGAGTTGAGAACTGTTTTATCCTAGACATAGCATGTAATTGGGGAAGACAAACTGGAATTAACCAGCCTTAAATGAACCATTTGCCACAGTTAATCTACACAGCAGATAATCAACCTTGGTAGAAAATGGAGAGCCGCCTCTGTTTAAGAAACCATGCAGTTATACAAAGACTTGCAATCATATAGGTATAAATGGAAGTCAGTTACATACAGCTCCATTTGAGTTTGTCTCTCAAAATGTAATGTCTTTCTTCAAATTTAGTTTTTCAAATGTGCTCATCACTGGTAACTTTTTCTCCCTCTATTCTGAATGTGTCTATAATAACTGGAACGGGTTTAGTGGTCACCGCATTAATCCAAGAATTAGAAACGAAAAGAATCATTCATTTCCCATTCTACAATTTTAAATACAAATTAGCAACAACAAAAAAGGCTCCTCTAGATCTTCCTTATGGATTTCGATGGTTCAGAAATATGCAGAGCACTTGAAAGCAATAAAAGAAATAACCTAAGAAAATTAAGCAAAATGAATTTGCAATTAGTTTGCGAAATTGCGATAAATGCATTTTGAAAGCAAAGAGTAAAATGTAACTTTGTTCAGTATAATTTGAAATTGCCTTTTGTGCTTAATATAGTTCACTTATAATTAGATGAAGATTTTGTTCTGGTTTGAAACATTCAAAGTTCCATCTTGAGATTGCTATGTACTATGTACACAGAACTTTTCAGCAAGAAAGTCTGCTGGTGCTGCTGCCGCATTTGCTTTGACAGCCTTTATCCTAGTTTTATAGAAATGAAAGAGTGAAAGAACACAGCTGGTTTGAACAATGGAGCATGTTCAACATTAGGCCAAACACTTTAGATATTGCAAAATATTGCAGGCTATATTTATAGCTCTTAGCAGGTTTTTGAAATTCATGCTGATACTGCCTTACTCGTGCTTATTGGACCAAATTGCCATTTAATGATTAAATTATCTTTTGGTTAAAAAAAATCACTTTCAAAGGCAATGACACTTAGACTAACCTCTTGGCATTATCAAAACAGTGATGACTTGAAATGCTTTCTAAAGTATTTCAAGATGTCCTAAAAATTCAAGATGATTCTGGTTATCAAGAGAGTTTAAAAGACTTTTATGTTGATATGTCTTATTTTTTCCCTAAGGAAAAGGAATATCCTGCTTCTGATAACCTCTCTCCCAGTCATGAAATTGTGCACTGACTCATACGACAGCACCTTCCAGAAAACTGCCCAAGGGAAATCAGAGAACAGGCCTTCAGGTAATTGCCTATTGCCTATTTAAACTTTCTTTTTCTGTGGCAGTTGTTTTTAATAGAATTCTCTTGTTTTTTAATAGAATTCTGTGACTTTGGGAAGTGCTAGCAGGGGCTCATATTCTTCCACATTAATAACATAAGAAGCGGTAAAAAGAAGTGGGCAGTCGTTATAAGTTTAGTGACCATAAGCTGATTCAGGGAAAGTTTTGGAGGACAATGGGATTTCTACAGGCTTATCAAGTGTCTACAAGCTTTAAGGGCTAGAGCCAATGCTATCCTACCCTTCCATTTCAGAGTGAATGCCACCTAAATTCCCACAGCATCTGTTTGTTTGACACATTGCTATCTATCATCACTGCTATTAGTGAGAGATTTGAATGTGTATGCTTTGCCTCCTAATCTAATAATAATCATAATACTGACCATTTAATAAATACGTACCATGTGCCACGCAATACACTATATATTTTATTCCCTAAGAAAGTGGTTAAAAGCAAGACTGTTTCAGTTATGTACTGATGCATAACAAACCACCTAAAAACTCAGTCACTTATTACTTCTCGCAGTTCTGAGGGTTGGCTGGGTAATTTTTCTGCTGGCCTTCTAGGGGGTCACTTAGGTGGCTGCATTCATCTGACAGCTTGACTGGGGCTGGTAGGTCCAAAAGAGTCTCATTTAAATGTAGTGAAACTGGTGTTAGTTGTCAGTTGAGGAAGCTCAAGTTCCCTCTACATGGCTCCTCATTCTTCAATGAGCTAGACTGGTTTCTTCACAGCATGGTAGTCTCAAGGTTCCGAGACCACAAGAATAGAAGCTGCATAGTCTATTAAGACCTAAGCTCCAGAACTCACACAATGGCACATCTACTATATGGCCAGTACAGACCCAAGGAGACAGAAAGACTCTCTCTTGGGAGGAGCAACAACTTCATTTGCAAAAGTACATGGACACAGGGAGGTATGATTCATTGGGGGCCATATTATAGTGATCTACCACATTATCATCAGATAAATCTTCTCTCTGCAACTTTCCACATGGGTGACTGTGAACAATCTGTTTTACCTCTCTGAGTCTCAGTTTCCTCATCTATAAATGAATTATCTTGTGGGTTTACATGATCCATTCAGGTAAAAAATATTTACTGAATCTCATTTTTGCTGTTTTATTTCTATGAAGATTTTGAGACCCATGTCCTCTGCCTTTTTATTTCCCATAGCATGAGGTATACAGAAGGTTCTCACAACTATTTTTTTCTGATGCTTTGAGATGCAGTTATTTTCACCCATAGCATTTTGAGTTCTTTCTCCATGATTCTCTTCTGGAGCAGAGTCATTTCAGTACTTGTTTAGTATATGTGCTGCCGAAGCGAGCACCATTTCAGTACTTGTTTAACTCCCAACCTACTCCCATTCTTCCCATTAGCAAATAAAGCATGTGGAGGGCAAGAGCTATGTCTTTTTCATCCCAGAATCCTCCAGCATAACTGGCAAGGTGATAGGTACATAGGAAACATTTAGAAAATGTTTGCTGAGTGTTTTTTTGCCGACTGAAAGTGTTCATAAAAGTAATTCTTTTGTAAAAAAAAAAAAAAAAAATCAGAATATAAGTAGAGACCCAGGAGCAGAAGGTGATTAAAATATAAATTCCTTAGATGTACATAGTAGGCTGTTGTGTATACTGAGGTATTTGTTACCCACATGCAACAAGGCAAATACCTAAAAAGAGAATTTATTTCTTTGGGAATTTTACTGAACTTTAATAATCAGAATCATAAATTTTGGTTATTAATTGCTTTTTATTTTTCATTTATGTAAATTTTATCTCTCTTCCTGATCCGCCATATCTTTAGGAGCCAGAATATTTCTCATGATACATATATTATACTTGACATGTAGAACATATTAAGCAGTATTTGATTAAGGAAGGAGACATATGTGAAAAATAGTCTAGGATATCTTGTTTCTCTTATTTTGCATAAATAAATTACAACAAAATATCAGAATGTTAATACCTTAGGACAGGGCTCTAGACTATAGTCTGTGAAGACTGAAAGGAGGAAGACTGGAAACATGCATATTTATGACTTCAGCTCTACAGTTTACTGAAAAAATTAATAGTAGTTTTTAAATCTAATTCAGTCCGCACTTATTCATTCCAAAACTAAGGTCTTTGAATATTATCAGAGTTTACTCATCAATATTGATGCTATTGTTCACATAAAAGCATTATTACATCATTCTCCCACTGATTGAGGGAATAGCTTAGTTGAATTATTTTCCTGGTTTCATTTAAGTAGGAGAAAATGTGCACACCATTTCTGTTTATTTTATGCACAAAGCGTAACAGTTTAGCAATCTTTTTTTTTAAGATTTTATTTATTTATTTGACAAAGAGAGAAATCACAAGTAGGCAGAGAGGCAGGCAGAGAGAGAGGGGGAAGCAGGCTCCCTGCTGAGCAGAGAGCCCGATGCAGGGCTCGATCCCAGGACCCTGAGATCCTGACCTGAGCGAAAGGCAATAGCTTAACCCACTGAGCCACCCAGGTGCCCCACGTTTAGCAATCCTAAACACCATGAAATAGAAGCATATTTTCAAGGGGGAATGCCTTTTTCAAAGAATTAAAAAAAAAATCCCCCCCATGACAATCCATAAAATAGAGTTCAACACCACTGTCTTAAAAGGACAAGAGCTCAAAATAAAGAAGAGATTCACATTAATAATAACATGACTTAAGATGTCATTCTTTTACTTCAACTCTTTCTTAGCCATTCGCTGCCTTCAAGTCTTGATTAAATGACACCTTCTCTGTTAAATATGATCTTTCACTCTCCACTCAAAAATAACTCATTGTTTCTTTGATGATCCCATATCATGTTTTATATACTTTTATTAAAGAACTTTATTAATTAATTTATCCAATTATTCAACAAGCATAAAGTGGCTTACTATTCATCAGGCATCATGCTTAGCATCAGGAATACAGAAAGAAGCATGATGCTAGCTCATCCAATGGCATTGTAATTATTTCTCTGTCTTTCCTATACTATATGTCCCCTGAAGCATGAAGTGTTTGTTTAATGAGTTGAGCAAGCCAAGGGAAGCAGGTGACAAGAGGCCCCAGTATTGTGAAGCCCACAGCTGTGCCAATAAGGCCTCCATTTTCTCTTGTTGGGTTCCATTTCCTCCCTCTGCCATTTCCACTCCTGCCTCCACTCCTCTCTTGCAATCATTCTGCTGTAATTTCATCCACCATGCATAAAATTGAGCCCATTATTTTCTCTAACCAAACATCCACCATCTCCCCAGTTTTCCAAGACAGAAACCTAAGGGTCACTATCAACTTCCCTCTTTTCTTGACCTTCCACATGTACAAAACAACTAAAAACTTAAAAGCTATTGATGGGTTTTCATCACCTACTCAATAAGGTGCTGAGAGGGCCAACGCTTTCTTATAGCATATAAGACTCTTTGTAAGCTGGCCTTGCTTTTTTGCTAAGCTCTCTAAACTCACTCCTGCTCACTCCATCTGCACAAAAACACACACTAAGGGGACCAAGGAGACCCTTAGGGAAACAAAGAAAGCAAAAATTTTCTCACATGTCATGTACAATGCTGCTTAGAGAACTAATATAAAAGATAAGAACTTTACCAAGCTCTGTCCAAGGGAGAATGACTCTTTTCCTCTTAGACATGGATATTCCAGTCACAGTAACAGAACAAGGGAAATTTAAAAATCACAAATTAAGTTGGGGCATTTTCTGAAAATTTTGCTTCCTCCCAGAGCACTCACCTTTTATGTAGATTGTTTTATGATTTTCAGGTCTATCATGAAATTGAAAACTAGAGGAAATACTAAAATAATCTAATTCGACCTCCTCATTTCACGGACGAGAAAACTCAAACCCAGAACATTGAGAGCGTTGTCCAAGCTCACGTGACTAGTAAATATCCATTTCCTTTCTTTCTCCCAACAAAAATAAAAGTAGAAAGATTTTTATATTAAACAATAGATTTGTTTGTGCATTTTTCTGAGGCACTAACTCTTTCATATGCCAAAGCCTCTGTTCCAATGTGGCTTCATCTCTAAAACTCACTTCTTATTTTGCATTTTCAATTAGACACAAGGTGAAATGTCTCTTTATGGAAATCTTGACTCACTTTTACCTGTCGTTGTGGGTGTATTAAAGTATATGAAGTTATAAAAAGATATGAAATGTGAATATAATCTAGTTTAATTATTTCCATCCTCCAAAGACTATGATTGCAGTTAGATGTCAGTGAAATCTCCAGTGGTTGAACTTAATGCCTAGAAAAATAGTGAGCAGAAAGAAAGGCTAGAGAAAAGGGAGCTGATGAAGAGTACCAAAAAAGAACATCTATCTCTACCAAAAGAACATGTACCCATGATGGAAAAACTGCAGCTTCGTATAGCATCAGTGAGTCAAAGATGATGACAATATTTGGCAAAGTTAAACCAAGCCAAGTTCAGTCAATTTATAGATCACTGAGCTACTTTTTAAGTGAAAAAGCACTTGAAACATTTTTATTTGATAACTTACTTGTACTTCCTGTCTGTTCCCTTCCATTAGCCAGGGGCTAAATCTGAGATAAACTGTCTGCTGAGATACAATTCTTTGAACAGGCTAGGGTCAGCAGCTCTCTTTAACTTGCAGGATGATTAGTGGGCATCAGTATAATAATCTGCACCTGAGTTTTTAACATCTGCATTTGCATTCAACATTTTTATTATGCTGATACATTTTGATCCCTGACTCTTCTATGCTACACAACCAGAAGATAAGATTTCCCCGAACCCTAAACAAGTCCATACTGTAGGCAGTACCTTCTGCGTCTCTCAGACTGCTAGGGAGTTGGGTTTGATCTAGTAAGGTAAAGAAGGCTTTTTTGCTTATTTCCCTTGGCCAAACTTTGTCAACCTTGGTCAAGTATCATTTCCCCTGACCAAACAATTCTGCCAACCAAATATTTCTTAGGTATCAACCTCAATGTCAAAGAGTCTTTTCTACTTTCTGCTTCCTATGATATTTCCCTTTCTTATGCTGCATACCTGTTCTTTCTTCTCTTTCAATCCCATCTTCTGCCTTTGAGAATTTTTCAACACATGCACATATGCTTACCACGACCCTTACCCCCCTGTACAAGGCCCAGGCCTGGAGAGATGGCTTTACATGCCATCTCATATAAGCCTTCTACGCTAACACAAGTCTCCACCCACAGCACTGTCCCACGTCCTGACCAAGGAAGAAACTTGGCATGTAGATCTATCTATGTCCAAAGTGTACAGCTGGGAAAAGGGGAAAAGTGTACTCAGCTATTATCTGAGCTCCAAACTTTGGAGGAAGCCTCATCTATGAGAACTTATTACTAACTCAAGGAAGCAACTGATTAAGGTAAAAGAGTTTATATACAGGTATTAAAATGATGTGAGACTTATATGCATACTCACAACTGACCTACCACCTCCTCTATCATCACCAAGGCAAAATGATAGTACTTTCATATTTCCCTTCCATGTCCCTCCTTTTACATTATTTATTGATTAACTTCTTTTGACTTCTTTTTTCCTTCAAGGCTTCTCTCCTTGTTTACTTCAGTCATTTCATGTGTATAAAAAAAATGCTGAAGGGTTGGCAATTAGTAGCATAACTTTCCTGGATCGTGTACTTTTTTATGGATGATCTTGGCAAATGGAATATCTAAATGGCCTTTCTCAGTACCCTTCCTTGGCACCAATATGATACAGTTCCTCTATGTTGGAGCTAGGTAAATGCAAATAGGATTTGAATTCTGTCACTGTGACCTCAACTCATTATGTGGTATCAGGAAAGAGAAGACGGAAGATAAAAAAATGTTGAATGCAAGGTCTCAATTTTCCTGAAAGGCCTCAACATTCCAGATATCCAAGTTGTTTTTCTAAATTCACTTTTTACTGTGAAGAATTTTAGAAACCAAAACAATGGCTGTTTATACTAAGACCCTATTATCTGATCCATTTTTAAGAGAAACTCCTTAGGCTTACAATTAACCATAGAATAAAAGAATATTTGGTTTTTTATTAAATATATAATCCATATGTTAATAAAAAAGAAAGATAAATATGATTCTGATTGCTCATTTCTGAAATGGGGGAAATAGTATTTGCTTCAGAATGCTGTTCTGAAGGTTAAATAAAGTAATATATTTAAACTACTGTGCGTAGCATTGGGCCCAGCATATAAAACATACTCATTAGGGGCGCCTGGGTGGCTCAGTGGGTTAAAGCCTCTGCCTTTGGCTCAGGTCATGATCTCAGGGTCCTGGGATCGAGCTCCGCATAGGGCTCTCTGCTCAGCGGGGAACCTGCTTCCCCCTCTCTCTCTGTCTGCCTCTCTGCCTACTTGTTACCTCTCTCTGTCAAATAAATAAATAAAATCTTTTAAAAAATAAATAAAAAATAAAACATGCTCATTAAATATCACCTATTTTTATTGGGTCACAGAACTTAGTAGTATTTGTTGTCTATCCATACTACAAATAATGGATTTCAATGATTTATGCCTAAAACTCAGAATGGACACATCAATGGCTTTTCACTGGATATCAAAATAGGTAAGTGATTGACCTAATTTTTCATTTTCAATGAGTTGACGTGGCATTATGTAGATCCAACCTAAGCAGACCATCAATTCCAAAATAACTGAAGGATAAGCCCACACACTTGACCTGCTTTCAGCCTCCCTGTTGAGAGTGACAGGAAAAAGTTTGGATTTGAGTCCATTTGGCGGTTAGGCACTCATAAATATTAAAGAACTGCAACCCAATCATATCATCACTTCTCAGCTTGTAAGTGAGTCTGTGGGATTATTAGCTCTGCTCTCAGTGATACAGAAGTAGCTCGGAAATTAAAATGCTACAAAGTCCCTTATTTTAATGATGTTCAGATCCTCTACATTGTACAATGCTATAACTTATGGGGTTGCTTTCTAAGGAGAATTAATTCTATAATATGAGCTCTGTGGAGCAAAAACTATTAATATTAATTAATGAAAATGTTGAAGAATGGCATAACACAAATTGTACTCTCAATGATACCAAAAAAACTTATATGATTTCAGCAAGACAGTTATTCTCCCTCCCTCTCTTCCTTCTGTCCTTCCCTCCCTCTCTCTATCATACACAAAGATCAGGCTAAATCTGGGTGGCAAATAGGCTTCATGTTGCTTATCAGTCTTATCAATTGGGAGTGTCTTTCTGGAGAGTTAAATTGGGAAAGATTGTGGTGTTGAATATAGCTTCATTAAGAAAGAGTTCTATGACTGATCAGTGATACATGACATGAGAGAGGAAACTGGAGTCACTCTGAAGTCTAACTACTTCCCTGAATTGGATAATCTCTAAGTGTTTTCCAGTTTTAAAAACCCTATCAACAATTCCTTTGAGAGCCACTAAAATTGAGAAACCCTTCCTCACACCACGCCTCCAGAAGCACTTTAAATATGATGTATACTCAAGTGCCACCAGAAGGATTTCAAGGTAGTGCTAACAAAATTACTCCTGGAGATACCTAAAGTAGATGGAGAGCCTACTGAAAATTGGACTTTTTTCCTAAGCTGTAGTGAGAAGGGATGCTGAAAAGTCTCCTTATGACAAGTCTTCTTATGAGGATAATTCACCTCTGAGCCACAAAATTTCTCTCTCCCCTCCCATCTTCAGAAATGGTGAAGATGGGTAAAACTGGAACCCCTCTTGAAACTGGATGGATGGTTTTATTGTCAAGAAAAGGGATGTAAGGAGACTTTCAGTGTTTCAAGGGTTGAGAAGGAAAAATTATCCAACAACTGGAGGACAAATCCACATAACAGGTATTTCAAGCCCTATGCAGAAGCGGCTAATTAGATTATCTATGATGTAGTGGGTGTAGTGTGCCTGAAGTTGTGAGTTCTTTGGAGGGATATATGTATGGGACTGAAAGAGCTTAAGCCCTAAAAGCAAGGATGATCCAAGATGATCCTGGGCATTCTTAGCTAAGCTTAGTCATTCTCCTTCCATCTGCCCTCCAGCTTCTCTCTGGGACGATCATCTTCTCTCCAAGGACCATGAAAGCTGGTGATAGGACTTGGTTGGTAGAGATGAGCAGTACTGTGGTCTCTGTAGGGCTCATTAATAACCACACTGTATAGCATCACAGGAACCAAGCCCCATATTTATCCTAACTGGATATAGAATTCAAATCTATACCTCGAGTGGGCTGTATAAACTTCCAGAGTGGACACAAAAAAGAAATACTGAAAAAAAAAAAGAAAAGAAATATGACCATTTGTCCCTAGACTGTTTGGAATCATTCCTGTGGGTTACACTAGAACCACGATTTAGAGCTTAGAATCATTATTTAGAGATAGCTCCTGGCATATTTTATAGTACTATTTCAACAGTTACTATGGAATTAGTATCCACATCTCCTCCCTACCATCCACACATTATCTGTTAGATCTTTCTTAACAGTCAAAGTTCTATTCAGCATTTAAGGCTCTGTGTTCAAGACTGTTGCATGGAAGTTCAAAGGAAGGTATAGAGCTCAGTGATGACAAAGTAGTTTTTGTCAGTTGAGAAAAGTCTCATAGGGGACATTAAATCTGAAAAGCAAACGTTAAGGCCAGAAGAGAAAGGGCTTCACGGCAGGTATGTAGATGTTCATAAGTGAGAAGTGGAGAAACTGTACAGAAGATGGTGATGGGGTTCAGTACAGGCCACCCCCAAATATGGTACCTTGGCACAATGAATATTTTGAGCTGGGGAATCTGAGAAACAGCAAGTACCTGAAAGATTTTCTAATCTTCTTATGAAGCTGGTTATAAGACCCTCATGTGAGAAGCACCCTTGCTATATTCAGAGGAAAAGAGCAGACTTATCTCTGAGGACAGAGGGACACAAAAAGGAATCTGAATGAATTGGTCTTGAAAGTTTCCTCCAGTTTACTACTTGTAGCTCATAGCCTTTTTGTCCTATCACATTTTTCCATGACTCTCCAAGCTTCATGAAGCCCAGCAAAAAAACACTCAGGTTTAACTACTTCTTTGGGTAATCATTTCCTTATGGAGACTCATATGGCACATAAAAGTTACATTAAATAAATTTGTACGCTTTTCCCTTGATAATATGTCTTTCGTTAACAGGGCCCCAGCTAAGAACTTAGAAAGCAGGTATTTTTCCTCTCCTGCAATGGCAACTGTGTTCCGTGTAGGGGAGAAAGCACTGACATCTGACAGGTAGTTAAACCCAGTGCAAAGAGTTTCATTTTCATTCAATTCTGGATTCAGAGTTTCCCAGGCCTATTTGCCAAGGCAGTGATATTATCTGAGTAGACAAGAAAAATTGTTAAGCAGCATTTCAGTTTCAATTCGATTCAACAAATATTTACTAAGTCTCCATGCTTCGTGTACATCTTTGAAGGCTTTAGTGGGAAAAAAGTTAAGAGATACCAACAAAGAAATTGGATGATTTTAAAATAGATGTATTGATTTCTACTTGTACTTCCAACCAGTTTACTATGATGAAATCAGCTTCTTTGCTCTCATAATGTCTGCTCTACAAAAATCACCTCTTTTCTGCCCAATGTTTGCGTTTAAAGTAAATTAATCCTTTGTCTTACCAGTCTGTCACTAGTTTCTGACTCCTAGACACACTCACTCCTCTCCTACGCCCCCATCTCCTCTCCTTCACCCCTCTGCCTTTCTCTTTCTTTCTCCTACAATTCTTGAATTCTGATAGCCTTTACTAATAATAAGAAATGTTTTCTGCAAATTCAGTCTCCCTTCCTTCTTCCTTTCCTCTTGTTGTTGGCCCCTCCACCTGCCTTTTACTCCCATACCCCTCCTCTTAGTATTGTCACTGGCTTCTATCAAAGCCTGTACTTAGGATGAATCTGATCAGTTCTCTCATAAAAAGGTTCATTTTATTCATAAAGCTTAATATGAAGACTCTCCCAAGGGTATTTGCATTTTTACAGGTGGCAAAATCTTAAATAAAAAGGACTAAAGCTGTAATGGTAAATTTTCAATCACTGGAAATCTAATGGAGGAAGCCACTGAGATGTCAAAAGAGTCTTCCCAAACCCCCTGAAAAACATCTGTATCTTCAATGCCATAATATAGAACACTTCTCCATTTTCTAAGAGGTACCTGCTGGAATTTCTTGGCTCTGATTTGGATCCTACTCTGTAATTTTCCTGGGGTGGTATTCGCTCGTTGGAACTGGAGCTGCTGGTGCCCAGGACTATGAGTGGCAATAATTCTCCTGGAACATTCAAAAACTTTAGTGCCTAGAAGCCTTGGGAATGAAGGAGTTAATGCTCTTAAGTGCCCATCAAGGCAGAGTTAATGGGTCTTAACAGAAACCTGAGCAGGAGACCTACCACCTGCATTCAGAATGACCACTTTTCTATGGAATCCTGGGTGGTCTGCCTAAACAGGTTTCCCCATGCCCTGGGGGGTCAGTGGCTCTGAGAAGAATCCAGTTCAATAATGAGCAAAAGAATGATTAATAGTGCTTCCTGCCCTCAGTTAGAGAGGGGGTGGGCAGCAGGGTGCCGGAAGAAAAGCAAACAGCTGGATATTACATTGCAGTGTGGACAGAAATCACTTACATTTTAGATTCGATATCATTCTGGTGATTGAGGAATGGAATCAAAGCCCACACTTGACTTAGCATGGCAAAGATTAAACTGCTGTGCCATTTTTATTAATTTTTTATTAATTTGTTCATTTGTCATTAGAGACCTTTTTAAAACTCAGAACCACTGTACTCTCTATTATCTGAAAAGGTACAGTAACTATTTAGCAACACATTTATTTACTTTTAAAGAAAAAGAAAATTTCATGTGTGGGCCTTATTGGATGTATATATTCTCTATATACATACACATGTATGCATATATATAATATATAGTTTGTAAAACATTAATGAATTCATACTTGACATAGGGGTTTGGAGTGGTGCAAAGTGTAACTACCCTGTGGGCTCTGTGGGAGGTACTGAGGAGGTGGGGAGAGATGGAGGCTTGATGAGTGAGACTCACATCATTTCTCTAGTTCCTCCTCCAGTGCCCTCTCATGAATCAAGGTTGCTTGTGACATTACAGTTGGCAGTTTAAATAATCATAAAAAAAATTAAATGAGAAGCAAAGTTGATATTCCAGAGTAAAATTTAAACTGGAAATCAAATTTAAGCATACAGAAAATTCTCAATATATGGAGTGCACATATGCGTGTGTATTTGTGCTGGTTATCTCCATATTTGTGTGCACACATGCAAACAACAGATATGTGTAGGAGCCAGTTTATTATTAAAAGAGACAGAATTCCTGGATTTAGACCTGGTTCCACTGCTAATTGGCTAGTGAAGTAATTAGGCAATTCATGTCAACTCTAAATCTCCATTTAGTCATCAATAAAATGAGGGAGTTAGATATCCTCATGGTCCTTTACAGCTTCAAGATTTCTAAACATTTGTGTACAGAAGGTCATTATTAAGCAATCACAAGAAACCCTTCTCCTTTGATCTGATCCCTAATGCTATCCCTGCATACGCAGCTGTGAAGGAATATCCTGGACACCGTGGTTAGTGGAGACCATGCAGCTGTGTAGAGAAGATGATGGAATGCAGTGAGTACACAGGAGCCACCCATAAGAGAGCTGAAGAAGCTCCAGGAACACTATGATAAAGTACAGGCCATGTCCCCCAGAAGAGCCCCTTTGGGGCACATGGTGGGTGGGGAAGTAGGGTCTGTCTTTCTCCCTAACTCAACAATGGTGGTTGAAAGCATAGATCAGAGTCTGATGGCTTCATGTTCAAGTCTTAGCAATATCAGTCACTAGCTATGTATCCTTTGTCTAGCTATTATACTGTTCTAGTCCTCAGTTATTCCTTCCATAGAAAATGAAGATCATAATGCCCCCCTCAACAACCTCCTTTAATGTTTAAATGAGAATGGGGATGACGTTTTTAATATAGTTCCCAGCTCATAAGTATTCAAAAAAACTGCGTATGTGTATTTCACATAGACATATCTTACAATGGAGTTACATCTTGATAAACCCATTGTAAGCTGAAAATACTAAAGTCAAAAATGCATTTAATACACCTAACCTACTGAACATCATAGCTTAACCTGGCCCATCTTAAACATGCTCAGAACACTTACATTGGTCTAGAGTTGAGCAAAAGCATCTAACACAAAGCCTATTTTTATAATTAAGTGTTGGCTATCTCATGTAATGTGTCAAATACTGTACTGAAAGTGAAAACCGAATGGTTTTATGGGTACAGAATGGTTGTAAGTGTATCAGTTGCTTATGCTCATGATCATGAGGCTGACTGGGAGCTACAGCACCTGACGCTGTCCAGCATCATGAGAGAAGATCCCACCACATCTTGCTAGCCCAGGAAAGGATCAAAATTCAAACTACAGTTTCTACTGAATTCATATCACTTTCACCTCATCATAAACTCAAAAAATCATTAAGTTAAATCATCCTAAGTCAGGGCCTGTCTATATGTGTATATCAATATATATTTCACATATTATATATTATTAAATCCTTGTACACTTGATATATATTTATGGAAGAAAGACCATTGTTATCTGGCAGTAGGAAAATAGAAACCACTATTTCTGAAGGATGGGGTTTTCATTTTCTATGGAAAAGAGGATTTGGAAATCAGAAAAAAGAAGTATAATCAGAAGAAATGAATAGAGAATTGAGCACTCTATATTTTAGATATGGTCAACCATTAAGAGTTCCATATAATTTATTTATGTCATGTTGATTGCCTATAATATAGATAGATGGCTGGAGCTGCCCCTGGATGATCCCAGTGATAAAGCCTCAAAGATTAAGTACTCTATCTATGTATTCATGTATTTACCAAATCCTTCCTTAAGATTCTTCCAGAATGAAAGCTCCAGGAGAGCAGGGTCTGTGCCTATCTTATCCCATGCTGGATCTCAAAAGTCTACAATTGCACCTGGCATGAGGTAGGTGCTCAAAAAATACCAAGTCTATAGACCATACAATAGATTTCGTATTTGTTCTATTGATTATTTATTACCTGTATCCTCCTCCTAAAATGCAAGCTCCACAAGGCAGTCAACATTGCTTTGTTTACTGATGTGCCCCATGTGCCTAGAATGGTGCCTGCACATTATGGTTGCTTCATAATGCTTTTAGAATGATGACTGAAGCAGGTAGGGAGAGTGATTTAGAAGCAGTAAAGTCTCAATAATCCAGGCTGCTAGACGAGCTTCTTAACCTTTAGTTTCAAATGGAGGTTTCAAGGAAAATGGCTTCCACTGCCCCTTAAATGCAGAGCATTCAGCTAAATAACCAGACCTTTCAGGAGTTTCTGAGAAGATGAAGGCAAAGGAAAAAAGTCAGTTCCATATCCAAGGTTGCAAAGGCTGTTCCACATTCATCCAAACTCACGCTCTCCTACACTGGTTTGTCAAATCCTTTATTTAAATATCTCATTATCTAAGACAATTTTGTACTTACTGTCATGAAGGCTTATGAAACCTGCAAACCTGTCTTGCTGGAGCAGGTACAATTTAAGCCAGTGATTGTTCAAAAGAGAAAGGAAAGGTGAAGAATGGCATCATTGTGAAGATTTAGAGCAGAAAGGTAGACAGCCCTCGGAGCTAACCTCTGTTCTCTGGGGTGTTTGTTTAGGCTCCTTAGACAATGCATATAGCCTAAAGATAGAGGGGGAAAAATTGTAAGTCTTCATGTATAATTTTTGTTGTTATATCTAAACTGATAGTTGAGGGCTAGGAGCTGAAACAATATTTTATAGAAGTATCATGTTGAAGTTTTTGCAGGTTTCAAAATATTTAAATATGTAAATTTCAATGGAGAGATGTTCAGATTTTTTGATAGTCTAATGATTTTAAGCATCTCATTTCTAGTCACACACTGACAAAAGATGTTCAGATTGCAGTGTGAGATGGTTTCTATGGTTACAGTTGTTTCCTAGCATTTTAGTGACATCTTTTGTGAGCATTGGCTGCTTCACTTATTTGTCACTAATGTATGTGTAGAACTATAGTTAATAGCCTTGGGCGGACAAAATTTTTTTTTCTGAATGGCTGTATTGTTTTTTAGCAGCATTTTTCAATAAGGTGACAATGCATTAGAATACTAATGGTATGTATGGTATTTTAAGATGTCAAGTTTTCAATAAAATGATAATGAAAATTTTGCATTTCATTTAATAGTTAAATATTCATGAATTTTCACAGCATGATGAACTGAGTGAAAAATAAAGAAACTGTATAATGTATAATACTAAACATCATAAATTAAGTTTCTTTTCATAGAAGCTATTCAAGAGTGTTTAATATATGGTTCTTCATGGATTTAGACCAATCTGAGCTAAATTAAAGGCATCTAAAAAGGAAACTTGTTTAAACCAATTTAACATATTTTAACACAGCATGTTTACAATATAACAATATAAAGGAAAATGACACATTACAAACAATATATACATTATATAAAACTTATGATGACTAAGTGGGGGATGTAATCATCAGGCAAGAATATTTTGAATAAAGTAATTACAAAGTAGGAGATGGAGGCATGCATGGGGGTAGAGACAGGTGACATAACCATGAGTAATAGAATGAAAGTAGGCAGTAGAAACTGAGAATCTAAAAGTTCTATCCAATGATGATCTGTTTTAGGCATTAGGCTAATTTCTGGAGAACCTAGGAGTAAACATGTCTTCCCTCTGGACCTGGACTGATACAGTCTTAAAGCAAATGTTTAGAGTAAGGAAAAAAAAAAACTGTACCTCAATATTAGAAATTAAAAGACTTTTTCTCCAAATTCAAAGATCATCTGTAGTCATGCAGCAGCCACTCCAACTACCTGTTATATAGGATGTATCTAGGGTGAGTATTTGGGGATGCTGTGTATGCAGTTGAGCTACCAGAGAGGAAGTGACTAATGGAATTCTAATTACTGATTGCTGTGATGTGGAAGACAGAAAAAAGGCATTACTTGACTCTCTATCAAAATAATATAGTCAATCACCAAATAACCCACAACCTCCTGCCTGGGAATTATTCAGCTCTGCTCTCCTGACTGGCCAGGTATTCCACTGACCCATCCTATTAGAACTGTTAGATGGGACCGAGAAAACCATAAGAGAGAGACACAGAAGACAAACTTGGTTTCTGTTGAAGAGCAAATCAAGACTGGGACCAGTATAAAGTAAATAGAAAATCCTAGGCTGTTAGGTGCTGCTGATCTATTGGAGAATGTGGACTTAAGATACAGAATTTTAAATTCCTGTAGGTTAAATGCATCATCAGAGTATTGGTCTACCCAGATTGGTAGTTAACTTGGTATTACCCCTCTCTCATAGGTCTTATTGTCACTAATTTCTTTAAAGCCTAACATATACGTGTAATAATATTTACAGATACATACAGATGGGAATCAAAGACAGTTCTTTTTAAAAGTATTTTACACATGAGAATGTTATTGCAATGTCTATTACTTAACCAACTTAGCATTATCCTTGATTCTGCTAAAAGGGTGATCATTTCATGTATAAAGGAACTGAAATGCCAATGAAATAAAATAAATGACAAAATTAAAAAACCCAGAAATTTCATAGCTTTCCTTAATTTTAATTGACTGCCCAAACCCAGTTCATTTTAACATACTGATTTTGACCAGGTAGTGGTATTCAGGGTCCTGGCTCTACCATTTACTGCCTGTACAAGCTGGTAGGGGCAACATCATCTTTCATGCCTCAGTTTCTTCATCTTATAAATGGGGATAACTAAAGTATCTAAAATGTTGTGTAGACTAAATGAGATTGATACATATATAACACAGTATTAAGCTTGTCTAATAGTAAGCACACAATAAATATTAGCTATTTTCATCATCATTATAATTAATATCAATTCATTTAGTGAAAGCTAAATTAGGGCCAGTAGAGAGATAATGGAAGAGAGATGTTAAAGACTTTCTTAGCATAAATATCATGAAAGTGAATAGAGGCACAAATAGTGTTTAATGAAGTATTTTAAACTGGATATAATGTTTTTTGGGCTAGAAGTCAACAGAGCAAATTAACTTTTACTTATCCGCTCTATTATCCATGAAAGTAGGTTGGCATTATTGATTTCTTCCTCTTCTGAATTGTCATGACTATATGACTTTATGAAACCAGATGCTTAAAAAAGAATTTATAACATAAAAGGACAAACATTATGTGATTCTACTTACATGAGGTACCAAGACTAGTCAAATTCATAGAGACAGAAAGCGGAGTAGTGGTTACCAGGGGGAGAAGGGAAAGGAGAATGGGAAGTTACTGTTTAATGGATATAGAGTATCAGTTTGGGATGACAAAATTTTTCTGGAGATGGAAGGTGGTGATGGTTGCATAACAGTGTTAATGTGCTTAATGTCACAGAACTGTACACTTAAAAATGGTTAAAATGGTAAATTTTATGTGATGTAAATTTTATCACAATTTAAGAAGACAACTATAAATGGCCAATAAACATTGGAGGAGGGGACAAAGGAAAAAAGAAAATGCAGAATCAATCCTATATATACCGAGGTAAAAAAAAAAAAAATGACCCTTATCTGTAATTTGTGGCACTTAGTCAAATAATATATTTTGATTTTACTTTCCGTTCACATGAGGTCCGAGGCTCTAAGACTTTGATTTTAAATATTATTTTATCAAAAAGTCCCTCATTAATCTTAGGCAAACTCTTTTGGCTTCAGACTTGAGAACAAAACAAACATATCACTAACAAAAGTGTTCACTTCAGCGACTCAGGAAGTCTAATAAGAGCATTGTGATCAGTACTTCTGGCAAGGTGATCTTCTTTAGAATATATCCGTATCTTGTACCAGCGAAGAGAGCATCATAAAGACAAATTGTGGCTAATGCATTCTCCCTTATGCATTTCTGCGCTGATGACCAGTCCCATTAAATATCATCCCAAATGGGTTGGGAATGCTACTAAACAAGGAAAAAAAAGACATTTTCCTCCTGCATAAGTACAGCCAACACAAACATCACCCAACATGAGTGCTGCTCTGGCATTTTCTTCTTCGTTCTAAGGTATTTCTTATATGTCTCAGGAGATGAGGAACTAATACCCTGTATGCAGAGATCCCAAACAAGCAAAAGGTCTTCATTATAAGCTAGCATATTTGATCTTTGGTTTCCAAGCCTTATCCTTTCCTTCAAAAGTTACCCTGATTTCAAATAGCCCCATTTCTCTGTTTTATCAAGAAGTAGCAACAATCTACTACCACCACTGTTATTATGACATTTCAATCAACTCATTTCATTGCGGTTTGAGAAAACACTTTGTTGAAACCCAAAGGAAAATCTGCCACGTTTCTGTTCAGGCATATGGCTGGGGGAAAAGAGCTTAATAACCAGTAATCAGGGTCTGCCTTCTTTGGGTGGAATCCACTGTGGACAAAAACAATTTATGCTGCACTGGACGAAAATAGTTTATCGATGTTATTTTCCAAGAGATACTTAAAATAACTCCTTCTCATCTGATATCCCAAAACTAGGAGGGAGAGAGTTCAGATAATGTTGGGATCGATAAAGTCACAAAGGCAGAGTCATATAGGAAATACATCTTGAAATTACTATCTTGCTCTTTTTATCACAGAACTAGCCAAAGAATAGTTAGGGCCATTATGAAGGGTAGTATTACAACAAGTTTTAGTTCAGGGAATCATTGAAATTAAAGACAACAAAGATATAATATGTATCTACCTAGAGTCGTGATTGCAATGATCAACAATCTGAAGTGTTTTTCCCCTTTAGAAAATAGACCTCTGATTATTCCCCAAGGCTTAAATAATTCAGAATAGTAAATCATCAAAATTTATCTTTTTAATATATTTTGAACTGACATTTGAATATGAATATATATTTTATAGAAAATTAATATAAGCAAATTAATGAGGCTTCATGTAAGTCCAAACTCAGGTGAAATGGAGAAATATTCCTTTTCTTTATTATGTACCAGAACCTTTAACTCTTTCCCATAACCTTCTATGCTCAGAATATTTTCCTTTTACTCCATGCCTTATTACCCTCTCAGGCAAAAGTGCCCTCCTATACAAACTACCCTTTCTGCAAAGGGCATGTGCTTTGAGAACAATTTCTCTGCCTGAGCAGTGAATAGTGGGAGTTCTGTCAGTAAAATAAAAAATAGGCAATACTTGTTTTTACCGGCAATACAGTGATTCCTAATCTTTGCTGCACATTAGAATGACCCAGAAAGCTTTTTAAAAACCTGATGCTCAGGTCATACTCCACACCGATGAAATTAGAATGTCTGGGGCTGAGAGCCAAACACAACATTTTTTAAAGATTCCCAAATAATTCCATTGTGCAGCAAGGTTTGGGAAACATTATAGTATATATTGAAAGTCAAAATTTGTTATTAATTACATGCCAATAAACCACCTCTTCACACCAATAGTCAAGAGTTGACAATGCTTTAATTTCTTAGCATTATTTGATCTTTAATAACCTTAGGAAAGTCAATTCAAAAGGAAGCTGTCAGGATAACTAGGACAAAGCATCTCTTCTCTTTTTTATCATTATTATAAATCAACACCATACTGTGGCCTCACTAAACACTTTCTCATTAAACGTTTTATTTTTACAGTTTTATTTCTACTACCATTTTCCTAACAGGGCTGGCATAGACTCTACTCATGGGAAAAGATGTATTCATTCCCTACAAGGAATGGATTTTTCCAGCAAGGTTGCACTTTGTAAATGTTTGGTTTTCCAATATGGCTTAGGTTCTGTGATGTAAGAAGGGAAGACTCAAACCATACTCATTGTAATCTCTTACTTTTGTCTTCAGACTCCAAACACCTCACTCCCACCTGGAAATGTTGTGCTAAACCCTCATTTTTCACATTCTATTTGTAGATAGTGCAAACATCTTTTCATTCAAAACTCTCATTATCTATAATTTCATTAAGGATTTATATCAGCAAAGCATTTGAAAATATATTTCCATCACCCATTAATTTTTCTAAGAAAAGCAATTTCTACATTCTCATAGGAAATTAAAGAAATTACCAGATAATGCACACTTACTTCGACCATTTTCCTTAGAATACTGCTAAACTAGCCTGTTTTCTTTGCCTAAATGCCACTGTGCCTTCAAACATATGTATAGTCAGACATCTGGCTCCTTCTTTCAGGCTTTTTGAACTAAGACAAATCTTGGAAACAGTCGACTTTATCAAAAATATTTTTGTCTTATAGAGTCTAGATGGCTTTATTACCTGAATCTTTCCTTCTTCTCTCTTCACTTTTTCTTGTCCAATAATTGATACATTCACAAGGAAGAATACAAACAGAAGGAAAATCAAATAGCCCTCTTCAAAAATTCCTTTGGTGTCATAAGAGCTAATCAACAACAGATATTAATTTTTTTAAATATCAAGCCAACCAAGTTAATTCTTGCTCACATTGTGATTTCTGAGTGGAAATCTGTATTTCTACACTTCTTCATTTCTTAGAGTCTCTTTAAAAGATTGTGGAAGTTTCCAAGAAGCTTAGAATACTGTAGTTTCCAAATACTTATACAATGCCTTATTTATGAACTGACCTATCATGACTCTAACTCAAGTTAACAATAAGGCACCAAATATTTACTAACAGTATACTATGTACCTGCCACTATATGAGGCATTATCAAGGATGTAAAAGAAAAGGGGTCTGACAATTGCCCCTAGAATTTATAACCTGGTTGAGGAGGGAAGATACTATATGTTACAAAACACAGCTATTTTTTGAACCATAAGAAAGGAAAAACATGCAATCAATTAAGTTTTGATACATCATCATCTGTCAAGATGCCCTGACATTTTACGATGCATTCTGATATTAGAGATGCTAAAATGAAAAAAAAGAAAAAACTAGAAGGCCATCTTAGTATCAGTGCAATAGGGTATATACTATAACAACTAGGAAATAATACACAACAGTGCAAAATACAGGGGAGGCTATACACACAGGGATGGGCAGAGGGCTAATGTAATAGATATCATTGCAACCACTGGGAGGTGTGCAGAATGACTAAAGCTAAGTGGAAACAAGAAGTCAAAAGCACTGCAAAGTCCCTGGAATTTCATATAATGTCAAGGTGGCAAAGTCCTACTTACTCACTTTTATGAGAAAGGTACACTGAATACCACACTCATATCTGGTCCAGTGTCATGTCCTACTTACCCTACACCCAGAATATCTTTCACATCCATCTCCCCTTCCCCTTTCACACTTGCCACATACTATTCCCTCTCACTATTTCCTTTACCAAATCTCTCTAGGCAGTATTTAAACTAATCTTGCCTATCCACAGCTCTGAGCACAGTGATCCCACAATTGTGGGGATGGCAACAATGGCTAATCAATGATGACTAAACTACTTAGCTTGGCATTCAAGGCCCTGAAAGACCTGACCCTAATATATATTATCTCCTATTTTTCCATTGCAACAGCAGTTCTTTCAACACATTTCTGTTTAATTGACTCATCAGATCAATGCTCTCCATTCTCTCTGTAAAACATGGATGATTAAACACTCCAGGCTAGCAAGCTATACAGTACATCTGTGCCCTTCTCCCACCAATTAGCTGTATGCTTGTCCAAACCTATTTATGCCAGTCTTACTTGTTCTTGCAATTATGTGATTTAATTAAATATGAAAACTGATAAAATATGAGTACAGAAAGAAAATTGTTTCTATGAACACTAAGCTATATTCTTGATTTAAAAAACAACCACCAACAAGCCAATAAAAAAATAATGTCAAACCAGGAATGGACAAGACAGCAATAATAAATTGAGAAAAAAATAATAAAAATCCAGGATACCACACTCAGATTGTGTCTCCCAGTTTTGTTCCATTTTAAATAAACCAAACTGGTTTATACCAAATCAGGCATAAAATAGTGTATTATGGGTAAGGACTACAATCAGCAGATTCATATTCCAATAAAATGATTTTCCTTAAGAGATGGTTCCTCAAGAGATGACTGACAAATAAATACACACTTGTACATTTTATATCAAAATAAAGGCTTACATGGTTTTTTTTTAACGATTTCCCCACTTTTATCAAGTTTTCAATCTACAAACTAGCTACAAGCCCCAGCTCAATAGAGAAAGTCTTTTCCTACCGGTTCCAACCAAACTTTAACCCCCAAGACCACACTATTTCTTTTTCATGAAATGAGCATTTCCCTTATCGCACACTGTTCAAATCTCCGTAATTCTCAAGAATCTATGCACACGCCTCATCCCTGTGCAGTATTTCTTAAAGCCTTCCTGCCAGAAATTGGAGTTAGAGGTATCTAAGGATTCTAACATCAGCCCTACTATCTACTGTGGAAACCGAATCAAATATATTAACTTCTAAGTCTCAATTTCCTCATTTGTAAAATGGGGACAATATCGATCACATAGGATTTAGAGGATTTAATATTAGAGGATTTAATGCATAGAACACTAATACGCATAATGCCTGCAATGCAGGTGGGTTCAAAAGCTGAGAGACAACAATCTCCACCCAATGCACCTTTCTTTTGACGCTAAGAGCCCCTGATGCCTCTTATTTTGTGTTCTGTATTATAACGGTTTCAGAACATGTCTCTTCCCCCATTAGATATACATTCCTTGACTGTTGAGCTGTGCAGCCAATATTTGTTTGCTATCACTTGCCTTGCTTTTAAATAAACAACTAAATGAAAGGCCAAATGATTGATGAACCTTTGTTGTGGTCAGATAGAGGCCTGGCAAAAGAATAAGGAAAATAGGAACAATTAAGAGTATATTTTTTGTTCTCTACTAAAATAGAAAAAATGCTTAATTATAGCAGCTTAAAGACGGGTGCTTCTACATCTCCTTTTTTTAATACCTTCATCTTTTGTTTTTGTGTTGATTCTGTCTTTCTCCTAAAAATGTTGACTGGGTAGATTACACCTGACAGCAGTCTTGGCAGCCCCTAGAGAATTTCAGTCTTTGCAATGCAACATTCTTTGGAAGAATAGAAAACTTTTGCTGGTTCCCCCAACCCCCACCCCAAAAAGGATTGAAATTCTGCATTCTTTTTAGTTGACAATTGACTGGAACACTTTGCAAATAAGTGCCAGGCCTCGATGAGGTGCAAAATACTGACTGTATTAGCTAGTTATTTAGAGAGATGTGAAGATGCTCTTGCCAACATACATTCAATTTAGGCTTTGGATGCTTTGCGTGATCTCCCAGGCAGCACTTGTTTGAAAATGTTGGAATTTAATTTAAAAGTTTTCACATTTGCTTTTCTGTTCTTATTTTTAAAACCAGCAATAACTCTTTAGTTCTTTAGAGCAAATGCTAGAGTTAATCTTTATATGTGTGTGTACATTTATATATACATATGTAAAATATGAAAAAAATTTACCATGCTTTTTCTATTCTTTTGCTCTCTTCTAATTTTTGTCATTGAACTTAAACTTTCTCAGTCTCAGAATACTGAAAATGACACTGCAATGCTATTTTTGTAGAGACAAACTTTTTAGGTCCACAGCCTTCTTGGGTTATCCATGTGGATACATGTATAATTTTATAATCACAGATTACAAGGTTTTTAAAGGGCACTGAAAGGTTTTTTACCTGCCTACCATGTGACTTATATCACTTATGACACGTATGATCAAGACTTTCTCCTCAACAAGGGCATAAGACTCAAGTCTCTTTCTGAATTGTCACAAATTAATATTTATAATAGTAACAAATTATATTTCTATATGTAGGAAATAGTCATTGCTTCTGCTCTGTAGAAGGAGATTCAGATATGTCTGGGCATATTTAGTAAACCAATGGGTTTGGCTTAACCAGGGCTTTGTCATACATTGCACAGGTTATGCACTTCATAGCTCTAGGGGAGCCATTCACACAGACTATTTCATTATGACAAGCAGGGAGCCTTGACATAGGGTGAAAAACAGGTTCTGGGTAGGGAGAAACATTAGCGGCAGGGACAGAGGCTCGAGGAAGGGTAACAATAGCATCAGAGTTCCAGCCATTAATATACATAAAAACAGTATAAAAAGCAAACTGTGGCCCAGTCTGATTCACAAGCAAACAAGACTTCCCCTGGGGGTTCCCAGAAATGACTGGAAGAGAGAAAGTTTTTGAAGGGCCGTAGTTACTCAAATGTAAGTTTCTCAAAAATACAAGTGACTCTCCTACAGTCACCCAGGTAGACAAACCAAGTCGTTAGAGGAGTTTCATAGACATGTGTGACCATGAAGAGTCCATGAATCTTGACTCTATGAATGACATGCTTTGCAATCAACAGAATAATGGAAAAGAGGGCCACCTCTGAGAGTGTGCCATAATGTTATCAAACACTATCTTCTTTAAAAAAGATTTATTTATTTATTCTAGAGATAGAAAATGAACATGCACAAGTAGACAGAGGGGCAGAGGGAGAGGAGAGAGATAATCTCAAGCAGACTCCCTGCCAAGCTGGAGCCCCATGCAGGGCTTGATCCCACCAAAAATGAGATCATGAACGGAGCCAAAATCAAGAGCCGGACACTTAACTGACTGAGCCACCCAGATGCCCCTCAAGCATTATCTTAAAACTATCATTATAACACTTGTATGAGAATTACTTAACAGCCATGAGGTTTGAGATATTAATAACAAGGAAAAAAATGCAAACGTTCATGCTGTCGTGATATAACTATTTTACTAAAAGATCCTTTTATTATGACAATGACTAAATACCGTCATATATAGTCCACCACCTCTTTACCTTACACCAAGATTGTAGGTCTTGCTCTTCCCATAAGCAGCCTGAGGTGATCTCTGAAAATGGTTTGCTACTCACTTGACCTATAAAGCCCTATAAAATCATGCAAATCAAGAAGTTCAAATCTCCATATTCACTTTAAGAACACATGTGAAAATGCCCAGGCCATCAAGGTTATGTGTATCCAAAAAGCCACCAAGTATCTAAAGGATGTCACTTTGCAATGTGTGCCACTCCATCACTACAATGGTGGGAGTTGGTAGGTGTGCCCAGGCCAAACAGTGGGGCTGGATGCACGGTCAGTGGCCCAAAGACTGCTGAATTTTTTACTGCACATGCTTAAAAACACAGAGAGTCAAAAAAATAAAAATAAAAAATACAGGGAGTCATGCTGAACTTAAGGGTTTAGATGTAGATTCTCTGGTCATTGAGCACATCCAGGTGAACAAAGCCCCCAAGATGAGGCGTAGAACTTACAGGGTTCATGGTCAGATTAACCCATACATGAGCTCTCCCTGCCACATCAAGATGATCCTTACTGAAAAAAAGCATATTGTCCCTAAGCCAGAAGATGTTGCACAAAAGATAAAGATATCCCAGAAGAAACTGACGAAACAAAAACTTCTGGCCCGGAAGTAAATTCTGCATATTATAAATAAATGCAAATAAAAGTAAAAAAAAATGTAGGTCTTCTTAGAGAACATCCTCTAAAGAGAAGTTCTGAAACTATTTTTAATATTCCCCCATGCAACCTGCTGGAATGACTAATAACTGTACTAGATCGAAAGTTTGAGAGTTCTAAAATCTAATATTGTTACATATGCCTTCTATTGTTTACTTACAATTGCACAGGTTTTGAAACCAACAGACCTGAGTGAGAATCCCAGGTTGACACTAACTGTGTGGTCTTGGACTTGTTACTGAGCCTTTCTGAGGCCATTTCTTTATCTGTAAAATGGTGATTATAATATCCATCTTGCAGAACTATGCTAGGGCTTGGAGATGTCATCTGATAGAGCATCTCACAGATGGTATTGGTAACTATTATTTTTGTTATCTCGATGACAAAAGTCCCCTTATTGCTCAGTAATCTTTGACATAGAAATCCATTTCTTTACTCTTTAAGAACAAAAAATTAAGTACATTGCAACAGAAATGTATACTACTTCTTACCAGGTATGAAAAACATGAGCTCTTCATAAAGCAGCCAAGATCACTAGAAGATAAGATCTTCTAAATCTGCTGAGCAGATTTATCACCAGCTCTAAAAAAAATTCAGCATTCTCCCTAACATTTACAAAATCATCTTATTGGGTCTTTTTTTTTTTACCATTTGATTTTATTTTAAAATTTTAAAACTTTTATTTAATTTTTACATTTAAAATACAATTGAATTTTACCAACACAACCAACATAGAAATATATAAATAAAACACATAGTCTTCCCCTTTCCCCCCATTCAATCTACTTCACCTAAAACAATCAGTACTCCCTGTTTAATTTTTGTCTTTCCCCATATTTTCCTACAATTATACTAATATCTAAACTTGTCAACCATACCACCATCATTGCAGCAACAAAGTACCTTGGAAATGTCAACTTCTGTTGTTCTCTTGGGTGTGAGCACTCTCTCTACCCACACCTCAACTATGATATACCACAACTGGATAAAGGGCCTCCTACTAAAAAAAAAAAAAAAAAAGATCTTAAATGTTTACAAGAACCAGTTGGAATCCTGTGAATGAGTTTCTATTCACTGAAGAGATTGCCAATGTAGTCCACTGATTAGGTGTTACTTACTCTCCAAATCCAGACACCCATGAGAATGAAAGGGCACACTATTAATAGTTATACTGGATTACAGGCCTAAACCAGGACTGCCCTATGTTATCCGAGGTACACTGTATCCTACATCTAATTCACACTGACACCTGTCTTTTTCTCAATCTCCCTCAAAACATGGTTTTAATGATGTTATATCCATCTCAAAACTCTTCAATGAGTCCCCACTTTCTAGAACAACATTTCTAAAATTCTTTGTCTCAGAATATTAATCCTAGTGGCTTTCTTTCCTTCCTTTCCTTCCTTCTTTTCTTTCTTTTCTTTCTTCTCTTCCTTCTCTTCCTTCTCTTTTTCTTTCTTTATCTCTTACTTTCTATACTTAGAAGGACAAATTTGCAGCCTGCACATGCAGATCTGTCTCTCTATTGTCTTCACACCACAATATATTCATATGACCACTCTGACCTCTAAAGGCATCTGAATTTAGAATCCCTGCTAACTTAATATGTCCAAATTTATTTAATAACAAAATCTTCCTCTCCCACATCCTGACCCTATCCCAGTGTGTATGACTTCCAACTAAGTTGTTAGCTCCCTATCATCTTCATATATGCTATTTTCAAAACAGATTCTCAGTAACCATGTTTTGAGTAAAAGGGAAGGGAAGGGGAGAATTTATTTGATTAAGTTAATGATTATTTCCCATGTGCTTAATATGTTGTCTGAAGTCAGCCTGACTATTGCAGATCTGTGGATACTGGTGATACGAAGGTTATAAAAGTTTCTAACTTCCCCATATATTCTCTTGTCACTGGAATCACTAATGAGGTAAATAAAAAACATAAGAGTTCTGTTCTTAGTGACCCTGATTTGAATAGGACAGTTAAAGGCCCTGATTTGGGCAGGGAAACCTTTTCCTCTAGTGCTTTTCCATGAGTGCCAGTTAGTTATAAAATGATAAGGAGAGAGCCTAAAAGTATGGCATAGAAAATGGATAAGCCCAGTGGTTGGGAAGCTGTTCAGAAGTGTAAAGGACACCATGAGATACAGTATTAAGGACTGAGTAATGGGACCTCTTGAAAAACTACCAGAGGTAGTGCTATAGTTGCTTAAGACCAGCTATTTTGAGTTATTAATTTTGCCATCAAAATTTTCATTGTTGTGCTTGGGAACAAAAAATATCAGCAATTTCTTCAAATGTTCTAGAAAGTATGATCTGGGAACACACTAAAATGTCAATCCTACTGCTCACTGCTGTTGAACAGTTAATGGTAGGACGGGGTTCTTAAAATATAGTTAGGTGTAGCTGTCTTCCCTGAAGCCTCGTAATTAAATAAGCTAGGCAACCAAGAGGCAAGTTTGGGGAATATAAAAGTAATACATTGGGATAATGGTATAGTAAGAAAGATGTGGTTATACATTGAAATCTGCTGGTCTTAGAAAAGTTACAATAGCCAGAAAAAGAAAACTGATGATAATGATGATGATGATGGTGGTGGTGGTGATCATAATAATGTAATGATGACTTGGTAGGGTGAAAGAAGCATATAACCAAAAGTGAGAATGCCCGGGTACTAGCTCAGCTGTGCTATGTACCTGCTCCATGGCTTTGAACGAATGACTTAACTACTCTAAGACATTACTTTCTCATCTCTATGATGGGAAAATTAATAGTTCCCTGTGTGTCTCTTAAGGTTATTATACAGGCAAAGCAAGAAATAGATGGAATCACTCCATGATCAGCAATGTGCTTAAATAATTAATGTGCAGATTTGCTCGATTGCCTTTGCCAACCAAGTTATCCTGAGGAATTGCTAGCCAGGTTGCTAGCTTTCAGAGGGGATCATGTGAGGCGAAAAAACCCAGTTTGTTTGAACTCGGGGAACTTTTTGTGAAAAAAGTCTGTTGAACTCGGGGAACTTTGTGTCAAAAAATGCAAGCAAATATGTGAAGTTTTAATCAGTCTAAGGTTTGCTGTCCTAACTTAAATTAACCCTTTTTTAAAAATGAAGTATAGTTGACATACAATATTATATTAGTTCCAGGTGTACAACATAGTGATTTAACTTTTATATACATTAGAAAATGATCATCACAATAAGTATAGTATATCTACAGA
Source organism: Potos flavus (assembly GCA_028534135.1). Lineage (NCBI taxonomy): Eukaryota > Metazoa > Chordata > Mammalia > Carnivora > Procyonidae > Potos > Potos flavus. Next base: position 68,317,406 of record CM052896.1, read on the forward strand.
TATAGATATAGTATATCTGTTATCATACAAAATTACTACAATATTATTGACTATATTCCATATGCTGTGCTTTATAGCACCATGATATTTTATTTTATAACTGGAATTCTGTACCACTTAATCCCCTTTACCTATTTCACCCACTCCTTCACCCTTCTTCCCATGGCAAACACTAAGTTTGTTCTCTGTAAGGAGTGTGTTTCTATTTTGTTTGTTCATTTGTCATTTAGGTTCCACATATAAGTGAAATCATATGGTATCTGTCTTTATCTGACTTATTTCACTTAGCATAATACCCTCTAGGACCATCCACGTTGTCACAAATGGCAAGATTTCATTCTTTATTTATGGCTGAGCAACAGTCTGTATACATACACATCATCTTTATCCATTCATCTATTAATGGACACTTGAGCTGCTCCCATAATTTGGCTATTGTAAATAATGCTGCAATAAACATAGGGGTGCATATATCTTTTCAAATTAGTGTTTTCATATTTTCATATTCTTTGGGTAAATACTCAGTAGTGTGATTACTGGATCATAGGACAGTTCTATTTTTAGTTTTTTATTTTTATTTTTAATATTTTTATTATGTTAGTCACCATACAGTCACCATACATCATTAGTTTTTGATGTAGAGTTCCATGATTCATTGTTTGTGTATAACACCCAGTGCTCCATGCAATACGTGCCCTCCTTAATACCCATCGCTGGGCTAACTCATCCTCCCACCCACCTCCCCTCTGAAACCCTTAGTTTGTTTCCCAGAGTCCAGAGTCTCTCATGGTTCTTCTCCCCCTCTGATTCCCTCCCCCCGCCTTATTTTTCCCTTCCTTCTCCTAATGTCTTCCATGTTATTCCTTATGTATCATATGGTTTCACCTATATTTTTAGTTTTTTGAAGAACCTCCATAGGTCTTCCACAGTAGCTGCACCAGTTTGCATTCCCATGAACGGTGCATGAGGGCTCCTTTTTCTCCACATCCTCACCAACACTTGTTGTTTCCTGGGTTTTTTCTTTTAGCCATTCTGACAGGTGTGAGATGATATCTCATTGTGGATTTTATTTGCATTTCCCTGATGATGAGTGATGTTGAGCATTTTTTCATATGCCTTTTGGCCATCTGTATGTATGTCTTTTGGAAAATGTCTAGTTAGGTCCTCTGCCACTTTTTAATTGAATTGTTTACTTTTTTGCTATTGAGTTGTATGAGTTCTTTTTTTTTAAAGATTTTATTTATTTATTTGACAGAGAGATCACAAGTAGGCAGAGAGGCAGGCAGAGAGAGAGGAGGAAGCAGGCTCCCTGCTGAGCAGAGAGCCCAATGTGGGGCTCGATCCCAGGACCCTGAGATCATGACCTGAGCCGAAGGCAGAGGCTTTAACCCACTGAGCCACCCAGGCGCCCCGAGTTCTTTATATATTTTGGATATTAACTCTTTACAGTTATATCATTTGCAAACATACCATTCAGTAGGTTCCCTTTTTGGTTTGTTGATGGTTTCTTTTGTTGTACAAAAATTTTTTAATTTGATGTAATCCCAATTGCTTATTTTTGCTTTTCTTTCCCTTGCCTTGGTAGACAGATCCAAAAAAAATTGCTAAGACCTGTGAATGTAAATCTTCTTATACAAAATTTTTAAATAATACACTTTTATGGCATTTATATTTTCAAAGTGTTTTCTAAAATAGTTGACCCATAACAGAAAAGAGGTATTCTGCTGTATACTTTCAGATGAAAGGAGAAATACCAGAGGTAAGAAGGAAGTGTTGACTGGCACTTAGAAAAATCTAAACTCTAGTCTATCGTCAACCCAGGGCTCTGAGCAAGGACCACAGTTTCCCTATGTGTCAATCGAGGATGCAGAACAAGATCATGTCCAGTCTCCTTCCCAGTTCTAACATTTGATAATTTCTAGAAATTACCTATGCTTTCCCCAGATTATCAGACAAAGTGACACTGGCTGGCATTCTCTTTTCAGCCAGCTCTACTGTTGACTCTGCTAGCATTGGTTCTCCTAATATCGATGGGATGTGACACACAAAGAAGAAACGGAGAAATGTGCTTTGAAAACATTTCTATTTCAAACAGGAAAATTTCTGTTTACACTTTGCATGCAATTTGCAAGACGGAAATGTCAAAGCAAGAGCTTGATAAAGTTAACACACAAGTAGTTGGGTTAAACTGAGAACTAGACATGAAGTTGGCCATCACAGTAATGAATGGGCCACCATGCACAGGCTGGATCTGAGCTCTCCAGCTCACAAATGGTTGAAGACAATCTATAAGATAGGGATAGTATTGGAAGTCAGCACCTATCACTGAAGACCAACCAAATGTCGATAAAAATCTAGGCTTTCTTAATGCACAGTTTCCTGACCTGAGTGAGTTCTTGCTTCTAAAGGTTGCAAGGATAGCATGTTAGAATTTACTGTAGATAATTCAAATGCTTTAGGGTTATTAAATAATTTTAGTTCATTATGCCACAATCATTACCTTAACACTGAAGTATCCCTTTATAAGATCCCATAATGTTTGCCTGCCACTAATATTTAGTAGCACTTTACAATTGCACTCTATGCTGTAGCCTTTCCCTTCAATAATCTTTCCCATTCCTTTTAGGTAATTTTGGAAATAAAAAAAAAATTCCAAAGTTGAAAGAACTCTTGATTTGTTTCCTTACTTTCTACACCATACCTTCCAGAGAAGGAAATCTCTTAATCTTCCCCCATAACTTCCTCTAAGCTCTAACCAGTTTTGTACCGGGAAATGCCTTATATGTACTCTGATTCTTTCTTGTCATGAAAGAACTTTACCTCTCAGTTCTCAATATTCTATTATCAATACAGACCCAAAGGAACTACTGAATAAGGGATTTGGTAGTTCTTGCTTGCCATGTCTTCACTTTATCTCCCAGCAATATTTATACCATGTACTCCATGAGTGTCCGTTTTATGAATCTAAGCTTTTGCATATATTCTCTCCAACTAGAATGCTCACCCATCCATCCACTCACCCATTCTTCTGACTCATCCTTAATCATCCTACAACATTTAATCCAAATATCCCCTTCTCTTGGAAGCTTTCTTTTACCAATAATACCCTTCACACACATACACACACACACACACACACACACACACACGCAGTTAGAAACTCTTTATCTCAGCTCCCATAACAACCTTGACTTAATTCCTACTTATTACTACAGCACATTGTAATTGGTGGCTTATTTCTCCCTCCAAGTGTAGATAATAATGCTTTTGAGGGCAATGATAATCTTATTCACGTCTGTATCTCTGTCACCTAGCATGGTACCTAGACTATAGAAAATAGTCAAGAAATATTTAGTAAATGAATAAATGCATCCATCTCAAGCACTGGTCCCTCCCACTACTTCTCTAAAGCAATCTTTTTTGTTTCTATATTAAAATTATGAAAATTTAACAGCCTCTTGATGACAATTTGGAAGCCTCACTAAGACCTCTCAGACTGTGTTTCTCTTGTGTTTGAGAATGTGCCTGCTTTGCATGACAGTCCAGATGTCAGCCTTTCCACATTTCCCCAGAAGTACCTTGAGTTGAATATGTCCCTCCTGTGTAGTTCCAAACCTTCTATCTGGGCAGGCAGCTCTGTTGTTAGCTAACTGTCGGCATTACATTGCTGTATTCATAAAGGATTGTCAGCACGGTGCAGTATTATTATGCGAGATCATTTGCTCATGTAAAGACATATTAAACCTAGCAGTTGCTTTGTCTCTTGTCAAGGGAATTGTGCACTGTTACATTAGAGATGAGAGTTTGCGATGTCAACCTGCTATTGCTGTTTTGCTACCCACTTCAAAAGAATCAACAATTCGTGCTCGTTTCCTTATCCCTTCTTTGGTAACAACTCAGCCACTATCCAAACAGGAATCTTATCAGTGCCAGGAAAATAATATCCCATGGGGCAAGCGTCATTTCATGTAAGTTGCTCTCCTGAGGGCTTCAGTCCTGTGCTTTTTCCTCAGTTCGGTGACCAGAGCACTGCCAGTTCCAACCTTTACACCACCTACCATATATGCTTCCAAACTGGCATTCAGAATTTCCCATTGTCTCATTTTGCCAGGATTTCACCAGGTTTCATAACAAATGCCCTCTCCAACACATACTTCTTACTTGAATTACCACCTGTTTGTTGTTAAAACTTTCAGAAACCTGCTCTGCTGGCCAGGCTAAATCATTACCTTCACATGCAGCAGGATTCCCCTCCAGAACTGCACATACCCAATGGGCAGTCTATTTCCAAAGTTCCATTCCTCCTAGTCGACCCCATTCTGTAGACATTAACTGTGCCATATCCTAAAACACGATTCATGACAGGATTTGATATACAGGATATTTCTACTTAAAAAAAGAAGAGGATAGGATTACTGAAAGCAAAACAAAATCCAACTTCCTGCTTCTGTTTCTCCAAGATTTTCTTCCCTCTCTTCCCTACTTGTTTCCAAAATACCTACCAGAAAATGAAATATCCAAGCCAGGCAAAACAACATAAAGAAAAAGTTTAATGGTTCTTGGAGAAAGTTGGAGTCTTTGCAAGTAGGAGAAGGTGTTAGTTAATGTTAGCTTAATCATTGGCCAGGCCTACTCTTTTTTAAGGCTTACTTTGGTAGCTTCTATTATTACTAAGAAACAGCACATTTTCAACACTACATTTTGCCTCAGCAGGTCCCTTTCAACAATATATTATGGCTCTGTTATAGACTGGCCAAATTGCATTAATCACTTTCTTCAAGATGTGGGTTTTAGCGGACAATACATTTTTAAGTTTGCTTTCAAGCAAACTCTTGCTACAAGAGCTTTCCGACAAAGGATAAGCTGTAAAAATCCATCCCTTTCCATTCTGAGCCCAACAACACAGTGCATGCCACTTATCTTCCACTGTCTCATGCTCTCAGTTGCACACCTCCTCATTCCTTTCTGTCTTGTTCTTAGTCTCAGATTCCTTAAGGATTCAGCCAGTATAATCTGATTGTCTGACTAGCCATCTTTCCATCTGTCTGCATTTTTAAGGTCTCATGTAAATAGCATGAGAGAGTAATTGTTTTATTCCTTTTTGATTAAACTCATGAGAAGCTAGAATTTTACAGAAAATAAGCTCTTGCCTCCACAAGGACATGTCTGACAGAAGTGGCTTTCAAAGACAAAAAATATGAAATATAAACCTGTTTTTCTTAATGAAGTCAAATAAATGTTCCCTTTGTCATCCCTCCAAAATATGTCTCAATTAGAAAAATCTTCAGCAAGATGTGTTCAGTTGTAAAAATTAAAGTGTGACTATATGTATCTTGATCTAATCCTGCAGCCCAAATTCATCATTTCAAATATCTGTATTCTATTAATCCTGAGGTTTCGAAGAAGTTCTAAGTACAAGTTTATATTTTCTGAAGAATTCTTAAAATCTTTATTTAACAAAAGTATTTGAACATGTATTCTCTTAATGTTATTCTTCTTAGTTTTCCCTTAGGCGCTCTGCTATCTTTTTAAAATATCATGTTATGGGATGCCTGGGTGTCTTAGTCAGTTAAGCGTCCGCCTTCGGCTCAGGTCATGATTCCAGGGTCCTGGGTCGGGTCCCACATTGGGCTCCTTGCTCAGCAGGGAGCCTGCTTCTCCCTCTGCCTGCCGCTCCCCCTGCTTGTGCTTGCTCTCTCTTGCTCTCTCGCTCTCTGACAAATAAATAAATAATCTTTAAAAAAATAAATAAAATAAAAATATCATGTTATTTTTAAAAAAGTCATTATTCTCTCTTCCCAAAACTACCATCATTTTTATGAGAAAAACCCACCTTGAAATGGTCTATTACCATCCTTCTCTTATCAGTTAACTTGCCCAAGTCTTACAACCTTGATTGATTATTGAACTGAATAATTAGAGCCTGCTGGTAGCATGGTACCTGGTTATATTCAGCCCAAAAACGAACTCCAAAGGCATCAGGGATAGAGACAAAAGAAGGAGTTTGGATATATATGGTGATAGAGAAAATGAGCAACGTATTACAATGAAAAATAAAACTTAACTGATAATTTTATGCACTTTCTCTAAAACAGAGATTACAGGCAGAGGAGTCATAATTCAATGGGTAATGAAAAAATGGCATTTAAATATATACATTTTATTGCTAAAAGGGTGAAATTAATAAAGAAATGCAAATTGAAGCAACACTAAGATATAATTACTTTGTCGATCATATTGAGGGAAAAAAGATACTATGCAAACATTGGCAAGAGTATGGAGAAACTATTGCTCTTATTTGCTGCAAATGGAAGCACTAATTGGCAAACTTTTTAGAGGTCAATTTGAAAATACATGTTTAAGTTCAAATATTGCGTATCCTATGACTCAGCAATTTAATCTTTATAAATGTACCGTGCATGTATACTAAGACATATATACAAAAATATTTGCTAAGTGAGTGTTGAGTTTAACTCTTGAATCAGATAGACTTGGGTTGAAATCATAGCTCCATTACTTTCTAGCTATGTGAGCTCGGGCAAGTTACACACAGCATGTCTAAATTTCACTGCCTTCTTCTATAGGATTATTTTGAGAATTAAATGAAATGATGTCTATAAAGTGTGTTACAAAATGCCTGACCTCATAAGTACTTAAGAGGTGTTTATTACTCTTTGGAGTAATGATACTATAATAAATATTATGCAGCATCATTTATAATAGCAAAAATCTGAAAACAACCCATCTGTCAACTGGGGTATTAGTTAAGTAAGATTAGGTTCATTCAATGGAATACAACATAGTCATCAAAAAAAAATCAAACTATATGGAAGTAGAGCCAAGATATACTCTGAAAAAAATAAAGTTTTGGTATTAATAGTATTATTCCACCTGTGTGAAAAGACACAATAATATATTTTTACTAGTATGTTTTGAGAGAGAGAGAGATAATATGAACCAATATATTAACAGTGATTAACCCTGGGAAGTGGAAAAATGGGGTACTTTAATTTTTTTCTCTATCACAAATTTTTGAAATATTTTGTTTTTACAGTGAACATGTGTTACTTCTGTAATAAAAATTATTTTTGAAAGTAAAAATGAATTCAAATGTAATATACTTCTTTATACTAAATCTCAAATTAAATAAAAGAAAATAAGTTGTATATTCTCGCCAACTCTTAGTAAAGACGGTTGTCTCAAGATAAAATGCCCAGGTATAAAAGGAGCTTTATATTTTCTTCCCTCTGCTTTAGTTTAGACCTACTAGCTCGTTGCAGTGTATTGAATACATAGAGCATGGAAATAAAAAAACAGGGAAGATGGATCTATATAAAATACATAGAAATATTTTTAAATAATTCAATATGAGTAAAAAGATCTAATTTTTTAAACTAGCTTCTACTTTTCAATTATATATACATGAAAGATTATCCAGATCATTTCCATCCTCGGATTCCCAGAACCTAGTTTATAGAGTATTCAATATGTATTTGTTGAATTAATGAGTGAGGACAGTCTTGGCTGTCAAACACACTTCTTTTAACTTCTGAGTAGCTGGACTTATGTGTCCTCTGTTGCCAAAACTAGACAGCAAAGATATGTGGTGGACAGGGTAAAAAGAAATGAATCCAGAGGATCTCCTAGAAGACCATGAGAGAGAACATACAGTCAGAGAACTTCAGAGCTAGAAAACAAAGATGAAACTATTCAATCTAACTCCTATTTCTATCAGGAAACTGAGTCCCAGAAAAGGCGAGTCACCCCAGGTGGTCTGATCACTGGTTAGTGTCTGTCAGGACTTAACTCAGATCTTCCACTTTGATTCAATTTCCCTTCCTATCCAGGTTGTTATTCCCAGAAGACAGTTATTACTTAGAGAAATTGGCATAGATTCTTCATTCCTTATGAAGGAGGTGACAATGGTAGTAAGTGGGAAAAGTTTACTCCAGTAAAACTATATACTTTTATCAGTTTATTTTATCTTAACCTAAATTGTTGTTTTTTCCAAGTGAATATTTACAACGCAAATAGTAGACAATTGGAGCATCTCTACTATTACTGTGTCCTTTTAAAGATGTTTCTGCCTTTCCACCTTTCTTTTGATACATGATCAAAAATAGGGTTAAACCAAGGCTGTTTGATGTCTTTGTATTAACGTTGCCTGGGGAAAAAAGGAAAAAGGCAGGATACTTTCTCAAAATATAAACTAAATGAGAATACCATTATGAATGTGGAAGTAATAACCTCTTCTTTGAATGGATTCTTCAACTATCTTCTTCTGTCCATTCAAACAAATTCCTTCTCAGTTATTATTTAATAGCCCTCCTTCTGAATTAGCTATGGCAGCACTTATCACAGGGGAGATAAAATGTCAAAGCTAAAGAAAGGTAAATGGCTGGAAATGAAAGATCCAAGCAGAGGGGATACACAGTCAATGCCAACCAAGGAGAAAGTGGACTCGACCAGTAGAAGGAATTTTACTTAGCTGAATTTACTTAATGTGGCAGCAAATACGAGCCTGGTATAATACATGAGATTTTTAGGAAACCTTATTAAAGAGCTGATATTTTTATGAGACCTGGCATTTTCCCTTAGACTCTAGTCCATCCGAATTTAAGCAGGCAAAAGGGTGATTGATTCAACAGTGTATCTTTTACGTACTCCAGCCCCAGTTAAGTTTTTCCCCCATTACCATGTTACACAAGGGCAACCCCACACTGGCAGTTGGTTGTTAATTACATTTGATGTGCAGTAACACAAGCGAGCTAATTAACTTGCATCAAAAAAGCTTTATTTACTGTGACAAATTAAACAAACTCATAAAGTGTTCAGCCACAATGGCTCTCAATTATCATGCAGTCCAAGTAATGTGGTGCAAACATATTCCCAGGCCTCTCTCAGGTATCACTTCAGTCTCGCGGCCCTTCTGCACATGTACAGTTATAAATGGATCTTTTTAATGAATAGAACTGAAAGTCAACTGCTCTTCATTTTGCATATGTGTGTGTATGTGTGTGTTGAGTGTGTATATATCCTATAAGGTATGTCTGGATATGTTGGTCATATTCAATTTCTTAATTCTTAATCCTTGCTTACCTCACAGTTCAACAGAGTCTTCCTGGCCTTTAATCAGAGAATTGCCATAAACAAAAAAGGGAAATACTCATTGTTCCAAAGTCCATGCTTTGTGTTAAGCATGATTGTCTAAAACTGGTCATTTTCAGACTCTTCTTCTAGACAGTGTTGACTCTTTTATTTTTAGAGAGAGTGGGGGTGGAGGGGCAGAGAGAATCTTAAGCAGGCTCCATCGCCAGCATGTAGTCCGACGCAGAACTTGATCCCATGACCCACTGATCATGACCTGAGCCGAAATCAAGAGTCAAATGCCTAACCAAATGAGTCACCCGGGTGCCCCAGTGTTGACTCTTTAATAGAAACATCATTACCTCCTGATAACTCACATACAGGGGGTATATAATAGTGCCTTTCTCTTTTGGTGGAGTAAAAGGATAAGATTTGCACCTTCACCTAACAGAAAGCACCCACAGAACAACTGCTTGTCTTTCAAGCAACTTTTCTAGCTTTGAAAAAAACTGGTTATAATTTCTACCATTCTTTTCAAAACAGGGTCTAAAATTCACTGCCTGTGCTTAGTATTTAGGAAATACATTACCCTTCTATTTAGTTCATTTGTAAGGTCATGATTTGAGGTTGGTAGCACAGTAAAACGGAAGAAACACTGAACTTGAATCCAGATGAAGAAGAATAATAGCAACTAGCTTATGAAGCTAATAAGTGGCAGAACAAGGATTGTCTAACTCAAAAAGCCTGCTCTCAATTACTGTCAACAAAGAGGCTTTAGCCAAGTTACTGAACTTGCATTCATTTCCTTATCTGCCAAGTATAGATAACATGAGAATGTTTATAAAGGGGACATACGATAAATGAAACTGTAAACTGTTAATATCATTATGAATATTTGTTGATTGGCCTCACCGAAAAAGATCATAATGAAAGTCTCCCAACAGTTACCTTTTACTAGTAGAGTTCCATACCTACAGGCCAACAAAAGACCACAAAAAAGAAATTTCTCAGAGGACAACAAGTTTCCTCATCTGCGTGACAACTTAGAATACCAGTATGTCTTGAATGTATTGAAGAGATTGTTATTCTGAGCACTCCAAATAGAGAGGAGGAGCACTGAGAAATAGGAACAAGGTCTAGGGAAACTGCTTACTCTTTAACAACCCCACTAGTATTTCTGAAAGTGAGCCTCCTTGAGTCCCTCATAAAACACTCCAAGATAAAGGCAAAAGATAGTCTTAGGATTGATTCTCTTTTAAAACTGAATCAGAAAAAGAGAGAGAATTTAAAAATTGAATCAGAAAAAAAATAAAATAAAACTGAATCAGAGTGTGGCCTCAACAAATTTAGCCCAGCAGTCATAATTGGTCATTTCCCATTAAACTTCAATCCATAGGGAAGTCATGCTTCCCAGAGATGGATGGGAAGGTACCCATCAAGACAGGATGTACTAGTTTTCACCTTTTGACTCTTGACATTTATGAATAAGCTGCAGTTTATAGCTGACGTCCAGAGTCACTCTGTGCCTGAAGGACTTCCATCCTCCTTCTACCTAATCAGTGTTTTTGTCTTCTGGACAGACATCAAGTTCAGACAAAAAAGGCTCACCAATATTGCATTGTATTTGGCAATAGGTCACAGCAGGGTCTGGTAAAGAAATCACAGCAGGAAACGTAGCTGAGTGTGGGCATAACAAAATGTCCTTTATTTACAGGAGCATAACCTGTAATATGCAATTTCAACATTGAGGTACACCATAGTGAGTCTAAAAGACTGCTGATTCTTTAATGAAAACTTTGAGTGATTCCAAAGGTCTAGGGTCTTGTGCACTGGGTGATTATTATGTACTAACAAGGCAATGTGATTATTCCACCTCAGAATATTCACATAAGTCAATGGCACACTTCTACCTCTGCCAACATTTCCTGTCCAGGGCACTATAGTTCACAACTGTCACATAGGTCTCCTAATTGAAAGAATGACAAAAGACTGAACAATTTTATTTTTCACTTACTGGCTTCTTCCAAAACTACATCTCACTTAAATGGCTCTCAGAGACCTATATTTCACAAGCAGAATCCATTTGCCTCCTCCTCCCTCAGGACAATTATGAGATAAAATGAAAACAAAGACTTGAAACAGAAATAAAGCCTGAAATAAATCCTTTGGGCAAATGGAGAGATACAACTAGTAATACTGAAAATCTTAAAGCCTAGTCTACAAGGAACAATCTTACAGTTTTCGATCCCATCAGGAAAGACAGGCACATAAGAGGCTGACCAATTTATTATAAACAGGTCTTTTTATGCGAGACTGATTGTAGAGATGTTACTGTAACGGAGAATTCTGAAGAGGACATTAAAATACAGCTACAATGCCAAATGGAATAGTTGATTTTTTAGAGCTTTATTCAGACTGAACTTCTGCGTATGGAAGTATCCATGGGTGGCCATTAAATCAAACTGAGCATCTTACAAGCCTATTCATATTGACCAGAATATGGTGGCTCATTTAACCTGCAAGTGCATATTGCAGGGAGCTAGAGGGGATGTAAAGATCCTTCTAACACTGTACAGAGCTCTCCTTGATTACAATGCTCCCTGTGGGACCACAAGAGTTATCCACCACTCCCCAGCCCCCATTTTTCACGTTAAGAAATTCTGAACCAAGCAAGTGACACTACATTCCTTTCTGCTTGGATCACTTCAGTGAAATACAAAGTTAGTCTAATCAATCCAGTTTGTAATTTCCCCCTTGTATTTTAAGGGAGAAAACTGCAAGAAGACCCACAATTCTGATTCTGTCTTGCTTCTTGGCACAAAACTTCTTAGACTCTATTGTGAGGAAGTGCCTTGAGCTGCAGTTGGCATTCCAACTTCTCAGGATCCGGGCTTGAAAAAAGAACTATGTGACTTCATGGATTTTTTGAATTGTAAGAGTCTACACGGCTTTCCGCTATTGATGAAGAATGTCCATGTTCCTTTCCTTACAAAATTCCAAATTAGGTGATTCTCCTAGACGGAAATATCCTCGAGGATCAGAATAAGGCTCTCACCTCTCTCATTTTCTCATCTTAATGGGCTATATCAGTCAGCAATTATAATTATAATTGTATTTCAGTGAACTCTATGGAGTAGGCAAGGAAATAAATAGCTTGTTTATTTTAAGGACATTCTAGAACTTAGAAAAGTTTAATGGCATATAGGAATCCAGTGTCCATCAAAGGATCACAGTGAGAGAATACAAACTCATTCCATGCCTGCTGTCACTATCAAATTCATTTTAGGAGAGGTCTTTGAATATTTTCTTAAGAGCCAAGTTTTCATACATAGAAGATGGATTTTCTGCAACAATTTTAATTCATTGATTATCGTTTATAATGAATTAGGTAATGAATCAATTGTCCTGGAGAATATTATTTTTATTTGGGGAAAAAAGAGACATGGGACTATAATATTCTAGTGCTAATTTTCTTATGTGGTTTTAGAAATTATTCTGAAAGCAGTATGAAAACTTGCTTGAGGAAAAAAATGTTATGCATCCACACAAAATGTCTGCTTCTTTGAAACACACTCATTTAAGGTCTTACATACTTATTAAAAATTGGCCAGTACCCAGATAGCAGAATAGTGTACAACATGCAAGATATATTGATTGTGCACCTACTACATGGCAGCCAGACATTGTGTTACACTGGGGATCCAAACATGATCAATATATATCAAGAGGATTATAATATAACGAGAAGAAAGCTACGGAAACAAACAATATCATAATGTGGTTGATATGGGAGAGTTGTACAAAGTGTAGAGAGTGCTAAATAATAATAAACAGCTAAATAAATAAACAGCTAACATTTACATAGTGCTTTCTATGTGTCAGGCTCATACTAAATAAATTAATTCATTTAATAGTCATAGCAACCATATAAGGTCAGCATTATGCATATGAAAGATGCAAGAAGAGTTGTCTGAGGAGTAACATTCAAACTGAGGCATGGTGAGCTGAGTTGGTGGAACATAAATCAGAAATAAAAGTAATATATCATAAGTGAGTTAAAGAGCTAGGTAGTGAGTAAATGGGATGGGAGCCAGAATGGGGCTGGGTATATATTTTATCTATCTATCTATCTATCTATAATGTGATATATATATATAAAGGGCCAGGTAATCCAGGGTCTTGAGTAACACCCAAAAGAGATTAGGATTATCATGTAGATAATGGGAACTCTTAGAGAATTCCGAACATTTATTTGAGTCAAATCCCACCTCAATAACCAACCGACTAATGGGGGAGACTTACAAAGACAAAGGTAAGAATTAAGTGCTGAAATTGTCCATCGAGGCATCCACAAAATGGAGGAAGCCTGAAAGACCTCTGAACACAAGTGTTTGCTTAGAAGAACACAATGAATATCTGGAGGCTTGGCTCTCCTATGAATCTAAGATAGACCATTTAATTCTTCCAAGAGAGCCAGGCAATGTGGCCTTTGACTCAGCCTCAGCACTCCACTGAAGGCTCTTGGCCCTAACCATGGGAACTAATTTTACTCAGAACCAAAGCTTGTTTGTACAGTTAAATGAATAAATGTTTTTAAACCTAGACTCTGACTTCTTACCAGTTTGTGTTGCTAAAATGCCAAAGAATAATTATAATAGGATTTCTAGTCAACGATTTTTTTGGTCTGCTGTAACATTTAAATTAGACTAAATTCAGCTGTTTGAGTGCCCTCTGACAATATTTTTTCTCTCAACTCCATGACTGTTTTATCACTCCTTACTCACTTGACCTAATCGGCACCATTCTGCACTCTAAAATGTTTATTCTGTTAAATGAATTTTTAATCTAACTTTTATAGCATTCAATTTCAGTTTCATCAGCCATCCACAGTGTAATATCTAATGTTTTAAAATAATCTAGACAGTTTAGAAAAAAGCGGGGGGAGAGGGACGAATTGCCGTGTTATGAAGCAAATGATTAATTAAAGCAAATTAGATTCTGGCAGCTCTTGCTATCATTATCATGTGTTCCCCAACTCGACTAATAAATCTTTGTTGAGAATGCGTGCTTTCACAAGGTTCAAAAGTCACCTGGGAAAGGACATTATTGACTAATATTTTGTATTGCTGTTAGTTTTATATTCTATTACCCTATGGAATAACAACTAATATTTTTCAAACATTTAGAGTACATTCAGGAGTCTGACTTTGCTCACTATTTAGAGGGAGATTTGAGAGCGGGGTTGGGGAGGGGGAACCCAGCAATTTCTCTACCTATTCGAGTAAATTACAATTAACCAATACAGCTAATATGTCGGCAAATGCTAGAAAATCCAAAATATGTGACCCTGAGTGCCTGTCGTATAATACCATCCTCGCTGTGGCACAGTCCCGGGATTTCAGCAGCTGCAAACATTCTCTAAACCACACAGCACAGTGAAAACAGCACAGCTCTCCTCTATTTCAGAGGTTTGCCTTCTTTCCTTTCCTAGTATCTGGCACTTCACATTGAGGAAAGTAACAATGCCGTGGAAAACAGCTCTCTCTAAATCCAACCAAATGCTGCTGCCATGCGAACTAGACAGTCTGCGTTGTTTCTGAAGGCACAGAAGGGAGATATTGACAGCTATTTCAAGAAAGGGACCACATACTTGCCTTTATTTAGACTGCTCAAAGTGTCACGTAAATCAACCTTTAATAATTTTTTTCTAAAATAAACTGTTGCATTTTTCAAACTTATACTCTTACTTGCCTAATTCTGGATGTTTTAAAGTATATTTCCTACAACTTTCCCATTTGCTTTACCTCAAGCTTAGCCAGCTGTGTCCTTTTTGCAAAAAGCCAGGCAAATGCCAGCGTAAACCGTAAGCTCGGTTCTTTGCGGTCTCCAGTCATCGTGTGTCACATTGTCTTAAAACTTATCAGGAGAAGGTGCAAATTTATTTGAAGTCTATGATATCATGACAGGAAAAAAAAACAGTTTTGAAACAACACTATAAATACCAGGAACAAATTTATCTTAAGGTTTGTTAAATAAGGGGGAGGAATGGAACCATCCCCAAAAGTGAAATTTTAGATTGTAATAAATAATCACATGCAATTAAATATTTGTCGTGGTTCAGAAATAGTGCAACCCATAAAACTCTGAGATATGGTCAAAGGAAACTGATGTTGCTCTAGACAATCCTATTATGTTTAACTCCACCCCCTGCCATAGCTTTGTAATAATTTACATGCCTAAATGAGTTGGGTATGCCTATAAAACAAAAAACCCAAAAACTATACATTTAAATATGTACACATAGGTATTCATTTTTTGTTCCTTTAAACTGCAGATTATGAAGTGAGCTATGATTACCCATCAAAGTAATTTCCTCTACCTACTCCCTCTATCATCCTCCCACTCTCCACATTTGAACACGTTTCTCTTCTCCTTGGGGCTTTTTCTCTCCTCTCCAGAGAACAGCTTCCTGGTGCCTCCACAGACTAGAAAACAGCCTACAGTGCTGCTCAGTATGGCAGCACATCCCCACGGCCTGGGTGTTTTCTCAGACAGTTTTAAAATGATCCAGTATTGCATGAGTTAAAAAAAATTCCCCCTGGAAAAGCTAATTATTGCATGCAGATACTTCTTTGTGTGATCAAGGAGGGGACAATTTAATAGGCTCTGTAATACAACCAAGAACAAAATTGCTTTAAAGGAAGTCTCTTGTTGAGTGACAACTCTGTTGCCTGAGCCAATTAGGTCCCAATAAAGAGTGTTGAATTGGCTCCTGCTTTCTCATTAATTATGTTCTGTCACAGACATGGGGCTTGATTTAGCAATTTTGTATTACATTAAGATACTGAAAGGCCGGGAACAAATGGCTCACTCTGATAATAGGCATTCTCTACACGGTGTGACATTTACTATCCAGCTGTCCGTAAGGCAGCCTAGCACTTCAGTTCAGGGGTTTATTTGTCATTGCTTCAAAGGGACACTCAGCTTTTCACAAAAAAAGAAACAGAGAGGCTAATAGATAGGACAAAATGTACTGCTGATATGCTTTATTAGAGATAGGATGCTAGGGTTTTGCTAACAAGCTCATCCGTTGGGACTCAGCCGAGTTTGCTGCCAATCATCCTACACACAAAGGCACACTAGTTAACAAGGAGAAATGAATTACAGACACTTATTCTGCCGGTGGGATCACAAATACACCAATCTGTGAAAGAGGCACAAACTCCAGAGACAAACTACATATTTGTCAATAACCTCCTAGAAAGAACCCTAGTAATTCTTTGAAGACCTTTGATTTAGCTTCCCTCTAAAATACATGTATAGGAAATGTTTTCATTACCATGACATTCTTTCTTTGTTATTTGTACAAATTTTCATCACATTAAAAACACAAAACCGAGGAGGTCTGCAAATGTTTTAGTAGGTATCTATACACTGCTTTTCATATCCCACCACAGGGAGCTACTATTTGGTTATTTCATTAAGAATAAGAGAAAATTAAAATTTTAATCTTTAGGTTTGAGTTGTGATCTACCAATGCACTAGAACATAATCTATAACTATGTTTATACAAAAAATGTGTATCAATTTTGTGTGTATGCATATGTATATACATATACGTAATATATATGTAATGTAAATATATATATACATATGTATTTATCATTTAAAAAACAAATTAGAGACCAAATGAACACCAGGTCCTTCTGATTAAGTAATTACATGACTTTCTATCATAAATGTGTATATATGTACCACTATATATACACAAATATCTATAAAATCTTCATATAATACACATTTATACATACAGATATGATTTCATAATGCTTAAGCATGAACCTAAATCAATTTCTGTATATCAAATATAGTGACAGATTTTACACATTTTATTTATGAAACTAAGCAAAATCTCTGACCTCAACACTGATCAATATTTTGCCACTTCTATCATTTAAACATTCTCGTGCAAACATATCATAAAGAAGGGCTTATTGTTGATTATAAAAAACAGTAACCTTCAACTCAAGTTTATCTACTGACCACATGAGATTAATCAAATCTGAGTATGTCACTTGCAGGTTAATTACAAAACAGCTCTCCAAAATAGTTCCTACAGACAGTACACTGTTCATCTGATTACAGGCTGCATCAATTCGTTTAATTTATTCTGGCCACCATCTTGGATTGTAGTAACTCAAGGCTCAACTATGGAATGTACAAAAGGATAGAAAGAATAAACAAAGATTCATCAGACTCTCTTTCCTCAGACAGAATCTCAAAGGATGTGAAGATCTCTTGTGCTCAGTTTCAACCTCAGGGAGAATCCATCCCTCCATCTTGGCTGCTTTTATTCTTTCATGAAGCTCAAAGTATCCTCTAGCAATTGGTATAGGCATCAAGGGAGCAGCATGGTGCCCCTATAAGGAAGCTTCTTTTGTCTTTCCCCTACACAATTCCCCAAATGGATCCTTGGCCTCCTTTATTTACTTCTTAATTCCTCTGAATTTGGGATCCTAAATAATTATTTTTCTTTATTGACCTACTAATAATTTCAGGGAAAGGAGACCATGAAGCAGAGATGTAGGACAGCTATAAGCCCCAGATGTATGTGTGATAGACCCTTTTCTTCTTTTATCCCTCATCAGCAGAAAGGGATGGGTAAAAATAATTTATTTAAAGAAGAAGATCTTATCTAGTGTAATCCCTAAACATTTTTTTCCAATTTCTAAGTATTAAAAAATAATTTTTGATAAGGCATCCTCCAAATCATCTCCTTCATTTTAAAATAATGCCTTAAAAATGGAAGAGGAGGGACAAAAATCATGTGAAAATACAGTGCCGATTTTCTTTCCATTTCTCCACTCCCCCAAAAAACATCATACGCAAGAAAGCACTTCCACGTTATTTCTCAACACCAATAATACCTGTGAATTATATATATATTTTAAAGTGTGTTTTGAACACAGACCTAGTTGAAAGAGCGTAGGGAATCTAAGGGAACTATAAAATACTTCTTTTTCCTCTCTAAAATTTGCAATGTTTCTATTTTAGAAAAGCCTTTGCAATAAATAACATACATAATAGAGGCAAGGATCATTTTATCCTCACTTAGCAGGAGCTTTGTCTTTGCTATTCAGGTATTCCATAAGGTTGAAATCTTTCAAAAAGCCTGAGCCCTCCTCAGGCTGAACCAAACGTATTTATATAGACATTAAGTATTTATACCCCAATTTATATTTTCAAAGCCCTGTGTAACCATGTATTAATTCATCCATATAACTTCCCTCTGAAGCATGTGAATGCTTTGTTTCCCAGGCAGAGAGAGTTGGGTTCTGGGACATGACTGACACATGACAGGGAGGACTTAGGCCATACATAAAGAGTGACTTTATCTCAGAATGGGTTTCCTAAGGGTTTTGTGGAAACTTCTTCAAGTCTTTAAAACTATCTTGGATCCCTATTGAAATGCTTTAGTTGTGGCTTCGTTGTGGTTTACTTGCAGAGAGAGGAACTGAGTAAATGATTCCAGCTCTTACAGCGCTAGCTTTATATACTCTTGGGACATTTATGCCCACAGTACAGTTTGGGAGCAGACTGCAAATCAGAGGATAAAACTAATATCTGCATCTAAGGGATCATGTATTGCTAACATGAAATATTATAAAAGGATAGTTGGGGGAACTGTGTCTTTAAAAAGGTTTTCTTGGAGGGAGGTGCCTGGGCGGCACAGTTAGTTAAGCATCTGACTCTTGGTTTTGGCTTAGGTTGTAATCTTAGGATTGTGAGATCAATCCCCACATAAGGCTCCACATAAAGTGCACAGTCTGCGTAAGACTCTCTCTCCCTCTCCGTCTGCCCCTTCCAGCATGCACACTCCCTCTCTCTCCCTCTCTCTCTCAAATAAATAAATAAATATTTTTTAAAAAAAGGTTTTCTTGGAAATGTATTTCTCTGGTTATGCCAAGGTAAATGTAGAGAGCAGACCCCTTGTGTAAGACTATGTTTATCTTGAAATATCCTGCTCTGTCACACTCATTAGTTTCCTACTAACATGCTGATTCTGTATCTACTCTCTCACTTAACAGTATCATAGCTTGAGTCCAAAGATGGCTTCCACACTTCCATTCTTCCTCCTATGTTGATGTGATCTCTAGCATCTGGGTTACCTGTAACTGCTTTGACCACTAGATATAGAATAAATGATGCTACCAGCTTCAGACCTAGCCTTTAGAAGGACTAGCAACTTCCTCCTTCTCTCTGTTAGAATGTTCACTCTTGAGATACTCCCTCACGGAGCACTCAGCCTCCACGTAAGAAGTCTAGGCTCCTCTGCAAGAGAGAAAGAGATCACATGCAAAAGCACTGAGACACCATACAAGTGAGTAAAAACAAAAATATTTTGGACATTAACTCTGTCAA
Organism: Potos flavus; assembly: GCA_028534135.1. Taxonomy (NCBI): domain Eukaryota; kingdom Metazoa; phylum Chordata; class Mammalia; order Carnivora; family Procyonidae; genus Potos; species Potos flavus. The sequence continues at coordinate 68,336,915 of CM052896.1, forward strand.
GCCTTTAGATGACTTTATCCCCAGCCACCATCTGATGGCATTCACCCAAGAGATCCCCAAGTTAGACCCTAGCTGAACTATGAGATCATAATAAATTATTATTATAAGTCACTGTTTTGGAGTGGTTGGATTTAGATAACCAGAATAACCACTATCAATGCTGCGGTCTCCATTTCCCTGTGTCTTCACGGTATGAGAGAAAAATAGAAGCTGGGCTGAACTACGCTAAGCTAGAAGAACAGGGCTATTAAGAATTGGCAGCAGAGTAGAGAGGACTAGAATCAGTCTTGAGAAATCTGGAGCAAGTTATTTAACCTCCCCAAGTATCAATTTCCTCACCTATAAAATGGGATTAATAATATGACCTCAAAGGACTATGAAGATTTAATGAACTATAGGATGTTAAGCACCTAACACAGTGCTAAGACAAGCAGATTCTGTATAACTTGAACTATTATTGTTTTCCTTATTAGTATTGCCTAAGCATGCTAGACTCTCTTCTGAATATCTGCTCAAGTCACAAGTCATTACCCTTCCCCCAAAATGCCCTCAGACTCATTAAAGTGGACATCCGGAAGCCATGATCCCACTCCCAGACCACAGCTAATTGGACTAGAGGAGAAAAGAGAAGCCAATTCGTTTCTGTGTGTAACTATAATGACACTGGCTTAAGGAAAGAGCTAAAAGATGTCCAAATTTCACCCCATGGACTGAAAACAGAGAAAATCACACCAGAGAGATAGAATATAAATATAAATACAAATTTCCTAAAACCCTAATTGTTTTCTAAATTATGTTTCCTGGCTCTTTCTGAGACCCAACTGTAATCTTTCTTTGGGGTATTACAGGATGCATCTATATCCTTATGATGTTCCCCCTTTCCTCTTGAGCCAACTTAAGTTGGTTTCTGTGATGCATCCAAAGAATCCAAGCAAAAGAAGAGGGAATAGAGGAGGAAATTTCAAATAAGACACTGTCAGTGGCCTCCCAATGCCAGAAAGCAATCAGGATCCAGACTGGATCCACTCAAGAACTGCTTAAGCTTTACACATCTTTCCATGACAAAGGCTCTGCTTATCATTGGTAGAATGGTCTAATGTTGTCTTTTTTTTTTTTTTGTAACAGCTTTATTGAGATAAAGTTTGCATAACACACAATCCATCCATTAAAAGCATACAATTGAACAGTTTTCAGTATATTCACAGAGTTGTGCAGCCATCACCATAATTAATTTTGGAACATTTTCATCACCCCTAAAACAAATGCCATACCCATTAGTAGTCACTTCCCATTTTTCCTCCCACCAGTAACTTCACTCAGTCTAGGGCAACCATTAATCTAACTTTCTATAGATGTGATCATTCTGGACATTTCATATAAATGGAATTATACAGTATATGGACTTCAGTAACTTGTTTCTTTCTCTTAGCATAATGTTTCACAGCTCATCCATATTGTAACATGTATCAGTACTTCATTCTTTTTTATTGAGCTATAATCCTAGATGGTATGGATATGCCATATTTTATATATCCACTCATCAGCCAATGGACATTTGGATTATTTCCACTTTTAGCTACTATGATGCTATGAACATTCATATAGATTTTGTGTGGATATATGGTTTCATTTCTTCTCAGTATATATCTAGGAATAGATTTGCTGCGTCATATGGTAATTCTATGTTTAAACAGCCAGACTATTTTCCAAAGTGGAGGCACCATATTGTATTCTCTCCAAAAATGTAGAAAGTTCCCATTTCTCCACAATATTTGTTATCTTCTGTTTGTTTTTTAAATATAACCTTCCTAGTGTGTGTGAAGTGGTATCTCACTGGGTTTTATTTGCATTTCCCTGACGACTAATGATGTTGAGAATATTCTCAAGTGTTTATTGGCCATTTGTTTATCCTTTTTAAAGAACTGTTTATTCAGATACTTTGCCTATTTTTTAATTGGGTTGTTTGCCTTTTTGTTGTCTAGTTGCAAGAATTCCTTACATATTCTAGCTACAAATCCCTTATCTGATAAATGATTTGTAAATATTTTCTACCAATCACTGAGTTCTCTTTTCACTTTCTTGATGGTATCCTCTGAAGAAAAAAAGGTTTTAATTTTGATGAAGTCCAATTTATCTATTTCTTTTTGGTTGCTTGTGCTTTTGGAATCTTACTTAAGAAAGCTTTGCCCAAAAAATGAACTATTGGGACTTCATCAAGATCAAAAGCTTTTGCACAGCAAAGGAAACGGTCAACAAAACCAAAAGACAACCAACAGAATGGGAGAAGATATTCACAAATAACATATCAGATAAAGGGCTAGTATCCAAAATCTATAAAGAACTTATCAAACTCAACACCCAAAGAACAAATAATCCGATCAAGAAATGGGCAGAGGACATGAACAGACATTTTAGCAAAGAAGATATCCAAATGGCCAACAGACATATGAAAAAGTGCTCAACATCACTCGGCATCAGGGAAATACAAATCAAAACCACAGTGAGATACCACCTCACACCAGTCAGAATGGGTAAAATTAACAAGTCAGAAAATGACAAATGTTGGTGAAGATTCAGAGAAAGGGGAATCCTTCTACACTGTTGGTGGGAACGCAAGCTGGTGCAGCCACTCTGGAAAACAGTATGGAGGTTTCTCAAAAAGTTGAAAATAGAGCTACCTTACGACCCAACAATTGTACTACTGGATATTTACCCTAAAGATACAAGTGATCTCAAGGGGCACGTGTACC
>CM052896.1:68339764-68448708 GCA_028534135.1 Potos flavus
TATATATATACACAATGGAATACTATGCAGCCATCAAAAAAACCGAAATCTTGCCATTTCCAATGACATGGATGGAACTAGAGGGTATTATGCTAAGCGAAATAAGCCAATCAGAGAAAGACAATTATCATATGATCTCTCTGATATGAGGAATTTGAGATGCAGGGAGGGAGCTGTGGGGGGTGGGGAGGGAAAAAATGAAACAAGATGGGATCGGGAGGGAGACAAACCATAAGAGACTCTTAATCTCAGGAAACAAACCAAGGGTTGCTGGGGGGTGGGAGGGAGGGATAGAGTGGCTGGGTGATGGACATTGGGAAGGGTATGTGCTATGTTGAGTGCTGTGAATTGTGTAAGACTGATGATTCACAGACCTGTACATCTGAAGCAAATAATACATTATATGTTAATTAAAAAAAGAAAAAAGAAAACTTTGCCAAAACCAAGATCAAAAAGATTTCCCTTCATTTTCTTCTAAATGTTTTATAGTTTTAGATCTCATATTTAGGTCTTTTATTCATTTTGAGTTAATTTTTTTATACGGAGGTAGGGATCCAACTTCATTCTTTTGCATGTAGATATTCAATTTTCCCAACAGTACTTGTTGGGAAGACTATTTCTCATGTTGGACTGCTTTGTATCCTTGTCAAAGTTCAATTGACCATAAATATGTGTTTGTTTCTGGATTTCTAATTCTATTCCACTGATTTATAGGTCTATCTTTATCACAAAACTTTGATTATTGAAACTTTGTAGTAAGTTTTGAAATTAAGAAGTATGAATCCTACAACTTTGATATTCTTTTTCAATGGTGTTTGGCTATTCTAGGTTCCTTGAATTTCCAAAAGGAATTTTAGGATCACTTTCTCAGTTTCTGTTAAGAACTGAACTGGGATTTTGACAAATTGTGGTGAAGCTGTAAATCAACTTAGAGAATATTGCCATCTTAACAATATTAAATCTTCCAATCTATGAACATGGGATATCTTTCCATATATTTAAGTCTTCCTTAATTTCTCTCAACAGTGATTTGTGGTTTTCAAGATTTAGTTTCATATTTATTTTGTTAAATTTATTCCTATTTACTTTTTATGCCATTATAAACGGAATTGCTTTCTCAATTTTATTTTCAGATTATTTATTCCAAGTGTATAGAAGCACAGTTGATTTTTGTATATTGATCTTGTATCCTATAACCTTACTGAAATTGTTTATTGGTTCTAATAATTTTCTGTAAATTCCTTAGGATTTTCTATATACAAGATCATATATCACCTGCAAATAGAGACAGTTTTACTTTTTCCTTTCTAATTTGGATGTCTTTTATTTCATTTTCTTGCCTAATTTCACTGGCTAGAAGTTCCAGCACAATGTTGAAGAGAATAACAAGAGCAGACATCTATGTCTTATTAATAACCTTGGGGAAAAATCATTCAGTCTTTCACAATTAAGTATGATGTTAACTGTTGGTTTCCAATGTCTGGCCAAATATTCTAGTCACAACACACATTTTTGAGATCTTGGTATCAAGTCTTCATGTTTACAAATATAACTAAACATTGTTCATTTTTTATAGAGTCTTAAAAAAACAGCATTCCAAATTCCAAAATACTCATACAGATATATAACAGCAACAGTTTACTACGTTGTGAGGAAAAGTATACTGGAGTGAGTCTTATAACACAGTCCTGGCTATCCCTTTCATTCTTGGGTCTACTCTGAACCTCACTCTTCTGCGAATTGAAGATATCGTCTATTCTTCTACCTCTCTATGAGAATAGTGTGAGTAAACATGAGAAGTGCTTTAGAAAATGCAAAGCTGTAGGCAAAGAGATTATTGTTTATTTCTCCTAAAATATATCAAGTTTTTTCATGTATATCTACCAAATATTGTTGATGAAATCAACTCCTTTCCTCCCTTTTATGTATAATCAGTGATTGTCATGATTAATATAGAAAAGGGTTTTGTTTTAATTTCCAAGCTAGATAAATAAAAACTTTCTTCAAAACTAAGTCCCCTTATTTTTATTTTTATTTTTTTATTTTATTTTTTTATTAATACATAATGTATTATTTGCCCCAGGGTACATGTCTGTGAATCATCAGGCTTACACATTTCACAGCACTTACCATAGCACATATAAGAACTAAACCTCTATACATCTTTAAATGCTGAAGATTTTTTTACCTAAATTAGATTTTTTTTAAGTTAGGCACAATTGACATATAACATTATATTATTTTCAGGTGTACAGCATAATTATCTGATATTTGTATATATTGCAAAATGATCACAATAATCAGTATAATTATCATGAGTCATCATACATAATTATAAAATTTTTTTTCTTGTGATGTGGACTTCTAAGGTGTACTCTCAGGGACATTTAAATATGCAATAACGTATTATTAACTATAGTCACCATGCTGAACATTACATCCTCATGTCTGATTTATTTTATAATTGGAAGTTTATCCCTTTTCACCCCTTTCACCCATATTACTCACCCCCCTCCCTCTACCTTTGGCAACCACAAACCTGTTCTCTGTACCTATGAGCTTGAAATTTTAAAGGATCTACATATAAGTGAGATCATAACAGTATTTGTCTTTCTCTGACTTATTTCACTTAGGATAATTCCTTCAAGGTCCATCCACGTTATCACAAATGGCAAGATTTCACCCTTTTTAATGGCTGAGTACTATCCCATTGTGTATATATTATACATTTTCTTTAACCATTAATCCACCAGTGGACATTTAAGTTGTTTCTATGTCTTTACTACTATAAATAATGCTATAATAAACAAGGGGGGGCATACATCTTTTCAAATTAGTGTTTTCATTTTCTTCAGATAAATACCCAAAAGTGGAATTCCTAGATCAGATGGTAGTTCTATTTTTAATTTTTTTTAGAAACTTCCATACCATTTTCCATAGAGGCTGCACCAATTTTCATTTCCACCAACAGTGCATGATGGTTCCCTTTGCTCTACTTCCTCACCAACACTTGTTATTTCTTGTCTTTTTGATACTAGCTATTCTAATAGGGTGAGGTGATGTCTCGTTGTGATCTGATTTTACATTTTTCTGATGATTAGTGATGTTAAACATCTTTTCATGTATTTGTTAGCCATCTGTATGTCATTAATGGAAAAATATTTATTCAGATCTTCTGCCCATGATTTTTTGATACTGAATTATCTGAGTTATTTATATATCTTGGACATAAACCCCTTGTTGGATATGCAGTTTGCGAACATTTTCTCACATTCAGTAGCCTACCTTTTCATTATGTTGATAAATTTCATTGCTGTGCAGGAAATAAATTTTTGAATGACTCATCAATTTTTTTCTGAAATATTTTAGACTTGTGTTATTGCTAGAAATATGTTTGTTAAAATCTTTACCCCTCAGTTTCATTATTTGTAAATTGAGGGGATTAAAGAACATAACTATAAAATCTCTTCCAATGATAAAATTCATTAACTTTCAGGTTATGAAACTAGATCTTATGAACAAGACTACATAGGGTTTTTACGCTGATATGAAAATTTTCTAAGGATTAATTCAAGTAACAGTCTGCTTTATTATATTGCCTTTCTATTTCAAATATTTTTTGAATTCTCCATTAAATGTGTTATTTAATTTTTTCAGAAATCAGCACAATTTTTTCCTTTAATGTTAAACAAATTATTTGCTTTCCAACATTTAATTATCTCTATCATAAAAAAAATAACTTTTCACTTAATGGAATTATTTAAACAATGTGACATTAGGGGGTAGCTAAGATGGCAGCAGAGTAGGAGGATCCTAGGTTTGTCTTGTTCCTCAAACACAAGTAGATAACTATCAAATCATTTTAAATACCCCAGAAATCAACCTGAAGACTGAAAAAACAAACTCCACAACTAAAGGAAGAGGAGTAGTTAAGTAGAAAAGTAGTTGAGTGCAGAGATGTGGTTTTGGGGGAAAAATAGACTGTGGGTGCTATGGAGGAGAAGGAGCCATGGTTATGGAGAAAGGAGAGAGAAAGAGGAGTGCACAGGGGAATACACAAGGAGAATATTTCCATTGGCTGGGAAAACGAGAGGGTCTTATTTTCATGAGTTCTTACAACCAGAGGGGCTTAAAGACTAGAATTTTAATGGTCAGAAGGCTTGGCTGAGATAGGGCTCAAAAGGCAGGCAAGCAACCCAGGAGGCAGATGATGTAGAAACCCTGATATGAAGAATGCCTGGTGCGCACAAGGAGGAGATTATTTGCTCTTTTCAGAGTGCCTCCCTGAGAGGCAATGTTCAGGCAGATGCCTCTCTGGAGAATTATTATTATTATCAGTAAGTTCCTTTACGTTTATTACTAATTGTTTTATATATTTCAGTGCACCCGTGTTGGGTGCATAAATACATTTATTAGATATTCTTGTTGGATTGTCCCTTTATTAAGATATAGTGCTCTTCTTCATCTCTTGTTATACTCTGGTTTAAAGTCTAGTTGGTCCGATATAAATACTGCTCTTCCAGCTTTCTTTTGACATCTATATGCATGATAAATATTTCTCCATGCCCTTACTTTAAATCTGCAGGTGTCTTTAGGTCTATCTCTCACAGACAACATATAGATGGATCTTGCTTTTTAAATCCATTCTGACACCCTTTGTTTTTTTTTATTGGTGTGTTTAGTCCATTTACATTCAGAGTAATTACTGATAGATATGTATTTAGTGACATTTTATTACACATTTTGTCATTGTTTCTGGAGATTTTTCCATTCCTTTCTTGTCTTTTTCACTTTTTTGTCTTTCCTTTCCACTCAAAAAGTCCCTTTAATAGTTCTTACAGGGCTTATATAGCAGTCATGAACTCCTTTAGTTTTCGCTTATCTGAAAAACTCTTCATCATTCCTTCTCTTCTGAATGATAACCTTGCTGGATAGAGTATTCTTGGCTTCAGGGTTTTCCCATTCAGCACTTTGAATATAACTGTCACTCTCTTCTGGTGTGTAAAGTTTCTGTTGAGAAATCTGCAGCTAACCTTATGGGTCTTCCCTTGTAAGTTAAGGACTTCTTTTGTCTTGCTGCTTTTAAGAATTTCTTGCTAGATACATCTCCCAAAGCAAGGGAAAAAGGCTAAAATAAACTACTGGGACTACATCAAAATAAAAAGCTTCTGCACAGGGAAAGAAACAATCAACAAAACTAAAAGGTAACCTATATGGGAGAAGATATTTGCAAATGGCATATCTGATAAGGGGTTAGTATCCAAAATATATAAAGAACTCACAAAACTCAACCCAAAAAACAAACAATTCAATTAAAAAATGGGAAGACATGAATAGACATTTTTCCGAAGGAGACATACAGATGGCAAACAGACACATGAAAAGATGCTCAACATCACTGATCATCAGGGATATACAAATCAAAACTACAATGAGGTATCACCTCACACTTGCCACGATGGCTAAAATCAGTAACACAAGAAACAAGGTGTTGGCAAAGATGTGAAGAAAGGAGAACCTTTTCTTACACTGTTGGTGAAAATGCAAACTGGTGCAGCCACTCTGGAAAACAGTGTGGAGGTTCCTCAAAAAGTTAAAAAAAGAAATACCCTATGACCAAGCAATGAAGTAATACATTATTACCAGAGTATATCTCTACTACGTTCTACTTACTCCTTTTTTGTCACTCTTTTTTGAGCCACTGCCATGAAGGGTTCACGTGGCCTTCAGCTTCAGCAACAGTTCTTCTACTTCTTTCCTACTTCCTACTTTCCTACTTCCTTGCCTTGCTTGCCTGTCTTGATTTCTAGGATGCAGCCTACTTGTTTTGGGAATTTTATGGTGACATCTTTCTCTGGACTCTGGTTCCTCTCATCTCTCTACTTTTGGCTCCCCTAGATTACTGACTAGCCACCTTTCCATGTGAAGAAGTTTTTCCAAGCCTCCTGGGCTCTAACTCTCTGCTGCCCCTACCAGTAGCAATCACTTGTGGTCACCTCCAGATAAATCTACCTGCTCAAACTTGGCCGTTCTGATTTGGCTCAAGATAGAGTTCTCAATATTTCCAATTTGTTTGCATGTATAAAAATCATATTTAACCAAAATCTCACATGTTATTTTTAAAGCCAGCGTAAGCAGAGTAATAAGGGTTCTTAGAAAGAGGTCCACTGTACCCAGTGAATAGTCTAGATGTACAAGGAAAGCACTGAAGATACTTGTTTCCAACTGAGACTATTCTTCCAATCCAAGTAATGGCATGCGGGTGCTCGTCAGTTAAGACAATTTATGTACATTGATGGATTTGCTTGTCATCCAAACTAGAGTCATGCACACTTTGATTTTGAGCACATTTTATCTAGGAAAAAAGTTCTTTGTTAAAATAACAGAATCCATACTATTGAAACACAAATTACACATCTTTTACATTATGGTTTAAAGTAAATCAAGGAACCACCACAAAATTAATAGTTAATTTGGGAAGAAATGGTTGGGAAGAAGGCTATCACTTTTTATCTTGTACCTTTCTGATCACTAGGAAATTTTTAAACATGTACATCTACAATTTTTATTATTCTTAAACATCAGCAGAAGCTAGATTGGAGAGCATATTTTTAATACCTTTTTATATTTTTGCATTTAAGAAACTAATATTCCTCTTAAATAAATAAGGCACAGACTTTTTGAAATTAAGGAAATATTTAAAGGAATATGAAGCAATAAAACTATGTAGGTATAGATCAGGCATGTCCTGACCAATTTAAAATGTATTTATTAAAAAAAAATAAAATAAAATAAAATAAAATAAAATGTATTTATTCACTACCTAGTGATCAAACATTGAAGACCTAACTCACATAGTCTCCCACTGAAATCTTGCAAAGCAGTATGAGGCCTCAATCAGCACAGAGGTCTTGCTGAGAGGTAGGGTGGCATATAGATGAAGGTAAAGAATAATAAGGATCCCAACTGCTTCAAGAAAGCAGTTGCTTACTCAAAAGTAAGCACTAGGCCAGGTGCTGGTTTTGTGTTATCTATACAAATATGACAGTGGTAGTTCCTGTACCTAAGGCACCTACAGTTTAGTGGAGGAGAAAGATGCAGTAAAACAAAAAACTAAAATACTCTATTACAATTCCAGATAATTTAAAATATTCTATGTACAATGTGGGTGTACAAAAAAGGTACACAGAAGGAGAGTTGTCTTCAGGGGAGAGGATAGAAGGGAGTACATTGAAAGATGCTGCCCAACATCTTATGATGAGGCTGGAAATCAAACTAGTTGGAAACAGTTCAAAATGTGCTAACATAAGAGCATGACACTCAGAATTTTTCCCCACTACCCTCAAGCTGTTTCCAACCTCATCTCCTACTGCATGTGCTCATAAATACTGTGTTCCCACCACATGAAAATATGAGAGTCACCAAACATGCCATGCATTTTCATGGAATTTTTTTCACTAGTACTCGTTCCTGGTATGTTGAACGTCCTTTTTTTCTGTCAGAATTCCTTATCATTCTTTAACTTCATGTAATTGCCACCCTACCTAATGCTGCCAATTAGAGTTTCTCCCTTCTTCTTCTAACACTTATTGCATTTACTAAGTGCCAGGCATTGTTCTAAATCCTTTACAAGTATCTAAAATAACCATTTTAGATAAGTACCCAGATTGCTCCCATTTCACAGCTTAAGTAACTGACACATAGCAAGGTTAAACAACTTGTTCAAGGTCATAGAACAATAATGACTTCCATTTGTTGAGAACCAATTGGTTAACACAGCTGACTTATTTACTTTACTAATCACCACAACTTTTTGAAGGAATTATTGTTTTATCCCTTTTTAAAGTAAAGGAAGAAGAGTTAAAGAAGTTAATAAGCTCCCACTGCAGTAAGTGGGTAGAGCCAGGATTCAAATCCAGCCGGCTTCACAACCTCAGCCTCACCATCACCTTACTCGCACTACTGACATGACATTCCCTCTTTTTACCCCACTTCCTAATCAAGTTCAAAGACTTCTTGGACCAATGACTCCCTTACTATATGGATGTGAAAACTAAGGCCCAGAGTCTTGTTCAGGTTTTATTCCCAGGCCATGTTTCTCACCATCATAATGCCTTGTCTCCATTAAAACCTAGGAGAGAGTTGATAATCAGTCACTCTAAGTGCTGACCTCCATTATTACCCCCACATTCTGGGTGACTGCACTCTGACTCTTCCTCAGGGCAAGGTAGAGCCTCCTAGAAAAGAAGATAGCAGATTCTATGGCAGATGGCCAAGAATCTGAGACCTGCAATTTAAACATGCTCACATACATGTGCCAAATTAATCTATGAGCTATCAGGATAATTAATTTTAATGCATGAATAAAATACAGATTTATGATAAAAGTGAGTAAATAAACATGTGGTTAAGCCAATATAAAATCAAGAAATACATGCAACACAATGAAAGAAATACGAAAGATCATCTGCATATGCCTCAGTTTCAAGTGAGTTGAGCTGTAAATCTTATTCTGTCAACCTGCACAAATAATTTTTCAACCTGCACAAATTATTTTAATTTTTTACTTCTTCCTCTAACGTAACGCCTTATTTTTTTTAAATGGACATTCTTTTATGATTTCCAAAGCTAAATAAAATACCACTGTTAAACCCTCAGAAATTCTTTAACTCTCTTTCATCAGTCTTTAAATGGATTTATTGCACCCTATGGAGTGGTATTTTGCTATTTGGAAGGGGTTGCTTGATACCCTAATATGTCCATGAACTTGTTTTAAATGAACATATGATAGAATGTTCAAATGATAGAATGATAGAATGTTCATATGATAGAATGGTTAAATCTTAGCTTTTCAAATACTATCTAACATCCCATTTAGGTTAAACAATAATATGAATGTGGCATGCCTAGGTGGCTCAGTCAGTTAAGTGTCTGACTCCTGATTTCGGCTTAGGTCATGATCTCAGGGTCATGAGACCATGCCCCACATCAGGCCCCACATTCAGGATGGAGCAGGCTTGAAATTCTTTCTCTCTCTCTCCCTCTGTCCCTGCCCCCGCTTATACACTCGCTCTAAATAAATAAATAAATAATCTTAAAAATATGAGTATGTGGTTGGAATAAATGTAAAACTTTAATAGCATCTTAATTTTCATAGCATTTCACAGTTTATAAAATACTTTCATAAATATTGTTTCAATTTGACTATCACAACAACCTTATAAGGCAGAGGAAGTAGAATATTCTAATATCACGTATGTGTGTTTGTATAATGACTGCCCTGATTTCCACAGCTAAGGAAGTGGCAAGGCCACTGAAAATTACTTTAAGTCAAGTTTGTTTCCACATGCTATTTATCTTTCTAATGGCCATGAGGGATTTTAGAAATCATTTAATCCAATTCCCACATGTCAGATATGAAGAAACTGAGCCTCACAGAGGTGACTAATCCAAGGTTATTGACCAGTCAGTGGTAAAGTCCTAGAACACAAAGCTCTCCGGTCTTTGGAGGATTTGTACTAAACCATATTAATTCAACTTGAGGGCATCCCATTTTGAGAGAAAGTAGAGAATGTTACTAATTTAGTTATTCATTGCCTCCGAGTTCCACCCCAGGGACAAGTCTTTGGGTGTGACCACATTTTACAACAGTCCTACAAAGTCTTGTTGGGCTTCTCCTAATGATGCTAAAGATGCAAGTGTATTAGGAAAGAAATAACCCTGCAACCACCATCCACCCACCACCCCCGTATCACCTCCTCCATGAAATTCTAGGCCCTAGCAGCATCTCCAGATGCGGAGGGAGCTCACTTGAAGAGGTATGGCAAGAAGAAAATATATGACAAGGCTGGGAGAAAGTTTTTTAAAAAAAGGCAATTGTCTTCGTTGCGCTCACAGAGATCTCACGTCTCCACACAGACCTGACCGCCTACAATGAGCCCTGCTTTTCAGCAGTGTGCCTGAGCTCACCACCCCCACCACAACTCCTCTGCTCCCCAGTTAAAATTACACTCCTGTCCAGCACTGTGGGAATGAGACCACAGCCTGTCCTGTCTGACCAGATGGGTTGAGAGTCTCTGTCAACACCAATACTATTTTGTACCATGAACGAAAATACTTTCAACGTTATTTTTAGTAATTTTTTTATTACACAAGTAAAACTCTGGAAACTTAATAAACTGTTTCTTTAAAGTTATTGGCCTTTTTAAAAGAGTCTTATTCACTATTCTGCATATAGTCAAGAGAATGGGCTTTGGAGTCTGACAATTCTGGATTTAAATCCTAAATCTTCCATTTATCTGCTATAGGATCTTAGACAAGTTACTCGACTTTCCTAAATATCATCATCTGGAAAATAACATCTGCCTTTCAGGGTTATTGTGAAGATTAAATAAGACTACATATGTAGGGGCGCCTGAGTGGCTCAGTGGGTTAAGCCTCTGCCTTCGGCTCAGGTCATGATCTCAGAGTCTTGGGATCGAGCCCTGCATCAGGCTCTCTGCTCAGCAGGGAGCCTGCTTCCCCCTCTCTCCCTCTGCCTGCCTCTCTGCCTACTTGTGATCTCTCTCTGTCAAATAAACAAATAAAATCTTTAAAAAAAAAAAAGACTGCATATGTAAAGCTATTAGCATAGTGTCTGGTATTGGATGAACACCAAGTAAATAATAACTATTGTGTTTATTTTTCTATAAAGTGTCAGGGTTCACAAAGATATGATGATTTTTGGTTTTACAAATGACTGAAGCTAAATATGTCCACTGGGTAGTTAACTGACATTTGTTCCTTCTCTCATTTAGCAAATGCCAAGAACCAGCATATCCTAAACTTCATGTTGGCTGCAATGATGACTAATATCCCCTCCATTATCAAGGGGTTCAGAGACTAATGGATATTCAATTCAATTATATACATTGAAAACAATCACTTGTGCATCACTTCCATGCTTTATAAACATTTGTCTCCCCCACTACCGCAAAGCTGCTGACAGCAGACTCCACCTTACTTGCTCAGCATCACAGTATCTAATTAATATGCTCTCTTACACTTAGTTGGAACTCAATAAATATTGCTAAACTGACTTAAATGAAATGGAATCATTGTTCCTAGGAAGCATTAGTATTCATGATTAAAATATTTAGGTAATATTTTAGATCCATATAACTTTTTTTTTAGTCACCCTCTTCTTCTTATGTTATTTCATTTCAAACAAATACCTCTTTAGGAAAGATAGGAGTTGACATTATTATTATATATATAATCTCTATATTTCTATATAAAATTAACCAATAAAGTTAAATTAGTAAAGAAACTGACACATTTAATTTGATAAGGTAGAATAACAAGAAACTCCACTGCAGGATACTGGAATATTCAAATATTAATATCAGTACACTGATCATCAACCAAATGGCATTCTGAACCAGGTATGACACTGGTCACCTCCTGATAATCTAATTTGATTCTACTGACCTAGCTGGCCAAGAGAAGTCCTTTACCCAGAATTACATGGATATCACACTGCAACCAATAGACTCCACTGTGAAGGATGACTGCCCCAGTCAGGTGGATTATTCAACAAACATCTATTTCTGGCCATAAATTTACTACTTGATTCTATTTCCTACAGGTCTTGATCTTTAAAGGTCTCCCGCCTCTCCTGCCAATACAGATATTAGTACAATTTCAGACAAAAATTTCTAAAAAAAAAAAAATTCTGTGGCTGAGAGACTATAACATTCTATTTTAAAGCTGTGTGTTAGTAACACAACTTCTAGGAAGGGGACTCACACCCTGTAATGAATGTTGCCTGGTTCACTATAGCCACAGTACACATACACACTTTACTGTGCAAAGGAATTTTTAAAAATTAGAAATTAAAATACACTGATAAAAGAATATAATTCTAGTAGGTACCCAAAGCCTCTAGCAATTGATTTCAAGTAGATGCTGCCTGATTGCTTCTCACTTTATTTATATGCCGAAATCTCAACTTCAACTCATGTTAGTGGCAATCTTATTTCCATGACTGTGCATTCTATGTGACTGTCTTCTTGGCTCACTGTGCCTCTAAAGCTAAGTTCATGATCCACAAAGTGGAACATGGGACTGAGGAATTGGTCTTACTGATTCTGGAAACATCCCCAAATTTGCCACTTCCACTGTAGATAGTGTAACAAATATACATACATGTATATATTCTGGTTACCTAGGAAAACAATTCCAGTAAGAAAATTAATTTTCATAATAAAAGAAATGCAGGGAAGACATAGGGAGACAGGATAAAGATCTGATTGGGGCAAAGCCCACACAATGAAGGCTTACCCTTTGGGAGATCAGGAGTTCTCTTCTGAGTAACTCATTCCTGTTTCTCTGCCATTTTCTCTTTGTCCCAGACTGAGAGCTTAAACTGAACCTAAAGACATGGAACCTAGACTAGTAATGGGTTTCTAGGCATTCATTACATGAATGAAGACATTTCTACTGAAGTAGAAAAATGAATTTAAAACAAGTGCACATACTTGTTGCACTGCATCCTTCTTTCTAAAAATGAACATTTCAAGGGACTAGAACATATGAACAAGAGTGTGGGTAAGCATTATGAAGCAAAGGAATGCAATGCCTTGAAGCAAAGAACAAGTGAAATATTTAATCTACCTTAGAGCTTCTCCTGGAAGGGTTTCCAGGATGCTTTATTTGAAGTACAAGTGAAGGGGCAAAGTTTCAAAAGGTTAGCAAATCCCCCTTGTTATTTTACTCATAATTTTGAACTGCTAAGTAACTCTGGTATGAAATTAAAAATCAAAACATGCACTGAAGTTCCATGTAAAGTAATGCTAAAAGATTTTCTTAAAATATGGCAACAAGGGGCACCTGGGTGCCTCAGTTGCTTAAGCGTCTGCCTTTGGCTCAGGCCATGATCCCAGAGTCCTGGGATTAAGCCCCTTGGCGGGGTACCTGCTCAGTGGGGAGTCTGATTCTCCCTCTCCCTCTGCCTCTTCCCCCACTCATGCTCTCTCTCTATTTCAAATAAAAATAAATAACATCTTTTAAAAAAAAGATGCAACTATAGTCTACCACGAATTATTTAGAATTTTTTAAAAAGCACATTAAATATTTTAGCTTATCTGACTTGATTTCTGGGTTTGTAAATGAGTTTTTATTGTTTGCAATAACATTAGTTAATTCCAATAAACATTAATTAAATATTGGACATCTCTGCTAGATGCTTCAAGAGACAGGACTATGACCTCCTTGAGAGCAAGAATAGGGCCTTATTTATTTAGTTGAGGAATAAAAATAGTAGAGAAACTAAATTACCATGCATGGTATATATAGTGGGAGAAATGTAGAAAACAAATTACTATGCTGTTCAAAGCAAGAGAAAATCACCACTATTTGTGAAGACCAAAATAGGCATCATTGAAGGCAGCACTTATATGGGCCCTGATGGATAGTGAGGATTTTGATGGGCACTGAGGCATGGTTAGGAATTTGACAAAAAGAGAAGCAAAAGAACATAGTGACAAAGAGCATGGGCTCTGCCTGGATTCCAATTCAGGTTCTACTATCAATCAGCTATGCGATTTAGGGCAAGTCATTTAAAAAACTCTCTCCCTTTGATTTCCTTATTATAAAATGGATCTAGTAATAACACATGCCTCTTGGGATAATTGTCATAAGTTATTATAAACAAAGTGCTTAGATTATTGCCTGCAACACATTAAGTCTTGCAAAAGAGTCAGTCATTATCATTCTGTGCAAAGCAAAGGCATAGTTAAAAGAAAATGTGTATAGAATGATGAATAACTGGCTAAAGGAGATGACATAAATAGGAGAGTAGTAAAAGAAAAAACTAGAAAATAAACTGATAGTCTATTGTAGAGACCATCAAATGCCAGAGAAGAGTTTATTCTACATTATGTAGGAAGTAGGAAGCCAATGAAGGTTTGCTTTTGTTTTCGTTTTTGCTTTTAACCTGGGAGCCAGGTTAAGTTAGAGTTCACTTTAGGAAGATTAATCTGGCCTTATTGCAAAAGATGGATTAGTAGTGGGGCAGACAAGATGTGAGGAAAAGCTATTATAGAAAGCTAACCAGAAGTAATGAGAGACTTAGCTAGGGGAATGGCAGAAGGGATGGAAAAGAGAAAACAGATTCTCTCATCTGTTCATGATAAAAAATTTTTAAAAGGGAGAATTTTTAAAGGCTAGTGATGACTCTTTTATTTTTCTTTTTAAGATTTATTTATTTATTTGAGGGGGTGAGCAGGAGGAGGGGAAGAGGGAGAGGGAGAGAATCTCAAGCAGACTCCATGCTGAATGCAGAGCTCGAGCACAGAACCCGATGCAGGGCTCAATTTCACGACCCTGTGATCATGACCTGATCTGAAACCAAGAGACAGGCACCTAACTGACTGAGACACACAGGTGCCCTGGTGACTCTGTTTTAAATCTAGGAGACATTGATGTCATTAAATAAAATAGGAAAGTCAGGATAAGAATCTTTCACGCAGTGATGACGATGGAGCAGCTTGCCTTTGGATATAGAGTTTAAGGTGTCCTGAGGACAACCCCACTGGCACATAAAACAATGTATCTGGAGATAAGGATGTGAAATTATCTGCATAAAGATAATAGTTGAAGAAACAGAGAAAGATAAGACCTCTGGGAAAGAGTAAGAGAGAAAGAGAAATGACCCCAAGAATGAAACCTTGGGAAATCCCATTGTGTAAGAAGCACTAAGAACTCAAAAGTAGGCAGGCACCAAGGGCATGAGCAGAGGACACGACAGGTATCAGTCCTTTCTCACCATCTTATTTCCTGTGGAAATAAACCTACCTAACTGAAATTTCATAGCTTTAAAAATAGAGAAATATTCTTCCTTAAGTTGATACACCTTTCATGGCTTTTCTTTCACTGAGTAGAAGTCATAAATATCTTCCCTGAATGCAAAACTCTGAACCTGTGAAAACTAAATTACAGAAGCATCTCTTACACTTACATAGAGATCACTCTCTATGCTCTGACTTAATTTTATTACCAAATGATGATGATGATGATGGTGATGATAATGGTGATGACAATGATGATAACAATATCTAGAGAAATTAACTATCTATGACTTACATGTATCTGTTTTTACAGTCATTAAATATAACCTTTCAAGAAGAAAGTATTTCCTATACTTTAACTTTCTGCCTTCTTGATATGAGGAATCTTCCCAAAGCAGAGTCTACAGAATTAAAGGAACATGAAACCAAGAAAAATCCTTTTCTTCAAGGAAAGTAAATTGGATGTGCCCACTCCAAATTGGCATTGGTAGCCCCTGCATTCTCTCCATCTTCCTCCCTCCACATACTCAACCTTTTTTCTGACATTAAAATTGATCCTATTACATGGGCTTCCTATTATTAACCTCTCTCCAAATCCCACCAATGTCTACCTGTCATCCCAGACCACTTGTTTTCATTAACTCATTACCTCTAGCATCTTTGAAGTACTAAGCCCACAGAATTTATGCTAAAATAACCATAACTCTTGTCATTTTCCTTTCCCTTTTTCCCTTTATACCATCAGAAAAAGAGTTTTCATTTTAACATGTCCGCTGGATTATTTTATAAATTAAATCCTTGCTCTCGCCCTATTACCCTTAATCAGTTCCTATTTGTGTGACTTTTTAAATTTACTTTTCTATGTTTATTCTTTCATTTTTATTCAACTAGATTTTATATAACATCTATTGTAATAGACATTTATTGCTTTTACATCTATTTCTTCTCTTTGGGGCCCCCTAATTTTGTTTTGAGAGAACAACTTAATTCCTACTCTTAAAAGAATCAGTTTGGATAGGGTCCCAGGGGTAGAATATGTGACCTAGGCATAGGGCAATCATAGCATGGCATAACCTGGAACCAGAATCATTGGTACAAGGATGAGCTAATGAACCAATTTAGGCCAGTAAGAGCACATCCAAGAACTTCTGTAGGAGAAAAAACAGTCTTTGTTCTTAGGGGCTGAATGCTGTGATGCCAGGAGTCTGAAGTTTCTTGGAGTTAACCCTGAGATTTTCAGGTAAATCAATTAATATATTCCCTTAAAAAAAAATCTGATTTGAATTGATTTTCTGTCACTTACCCCCATTCCTACTAATGTATCTACTATGGGTCAAGCACCATCTTAGATATTACAGAAACGGAAATGAAATAGATGTATTTCTGCCCACAAAGAACTCACAATGCTGTAGATAAAAGAGACAAATGTAAAGATCGTAAATCATCAAAAAGCAAGGACTTGGACTCCAAGGCTTAAGGACTGGGTGAACTACTCTGTTTTCCAGGTGAAGATGGTGGGTTATATTCACATGCAAGAGAGCTTTTCCAACTGGTATCATACCATCGAAAATGTAAAACTAAGTAAATAAACTCCAAACTGGACAGGAGAATGCATAAAATGTAATGTAGTCACAAATTGGACTATAATCTGGTACAGAATTAAAGAATTCACAACTATGTGAATAACACCAAATGAAAAAAGATCGCAGAATAGAGACAGTATGATACCACTTATAACAAAGTTCAAAAACAAGAAAACTCTAAAAATAAGTTATAGATAAATATACATGTATTAAAATTATTTTTTCAAGCACAATTCAAGACTGGTTAAATGGATGAAGGGTAGAGAGCAATCAGAGGTTTGCAATGAACAGGTAACCTAGATGGAGCCTCAATAACATTGGTAATATTCAACTGTTTAAGTGCAATGGTTGCCTCCTGGGCATCCAGTTTATACTGATGCTTTGTAACTTACACATAATATATACTTTTATGTAGCAAATACCTTTTTAAAAATATGTTCTTAAAAACTATCTCCCAAATATGCTGACTCCCTCCTATTTACTTATTACTAGATATGTTGACCCACATATGCCAAGGTTTTAATAAGTCTTACTATGATTAATGATCTGAATACCTCTTCTAAATTTATCCAACTATAGTAGAGGATGACTTTAAGTTCAAATTAACGTGTTTTCTTCTTCGTTCTATATTTCTACAATATGATTTATATTTCCAGGGTGATTCGATTTTGAATACTGTAAAGGAGACTCAGAAAATGACATTTACATCATTAATTCAAATAAACATACAAACATCCCCAAAACACTTGTCCATGAGTTCCAGAATCCCTTGAATAAAAACAATAGAGGAATGATTGGATGACAGCCACAGCTGCAGTTATGTTGAACTCCTGGGTTTGTTTCATTTAATTATTTCTAATGAAACCTCTCCCTTTGTTTGGCCCTAACTAAGGTGTAGGATCACTTGAGCTGTGCCGGCAGGTCTCAACTTGTAAGCACAAGTGGCCTCTTTAGCCCACAGGCCTGCTGCCTTACACCTGGTACAGACAGACAGAGATTAGGGCTTGTGGGTGTAACTCAATTGTGTCTGTCAACATCAGTCAATGCCAAGCTGTGGGGACAATTGTCGAAAATGTAGGATCAGGTCCTGCTCATGAATTAGCTTTTCATCATTCAATCATGTAACCAAGTACCTACCACATACAAGGCACTCAACCAGGTGTTTGGAGTAATTAAAAAGATGAGACCCAGTTTCCACTTTGAAGATTTATTCCTGAGGTATATGTTAGAGCAGTGGTTCTCAAACTCTAGCTTGCATCAGAATCACCTGGAGTGTTTGTTAAATTACCTGGACCCCACCATCAGTCTCTGGTTCAAAAGATCTGAGATGGGGCTCAAAGAATCTGCATTTCTCACAAGTTCCCTAGTAATGCTGATGCTGGAGGTTCAGGGACTACATCATGAGAACCACTCTGCTAGACTGTTTCAGAAGTCCAAGTCTCTCAACTTGTTGGCATACTTGATTAAATAGTCACTGAAGAATTGACTTAAAAGAATTTTTCTTCCACGTGTATAGCTAATATATTTTTAAAACATTGGCACTATTAATTGTAACAACAATGATGATTGCTGACACTTAGTGAGTCTTTATTACATGTGCCAGGAGGTGCTAGTTGCTTTACATGCATTTCATCAATGGATCGTCACAGTAACTCAGGCTGATATTAACATCTCCATTTTACAGATGAGGAAACCAAGGATTAGAGATATGAAGGAACTTGCCCTAGACCACAGTTCCTCGATCTAAACACTGGACACTTGGGCTTGGATAATTCTTCACCAGGGTTGGAGGGGTGGGGATGGGAGGCTGTCCTGTGCATTGTAGGCTATTTAGCAGCATCCCTGGCCTCTATCCATTAGATGCCAGTAGCACTCTCCCTCAGTATAACAACCAAAAATGTCCCCATACACTGTCAACTGTCCCACCTCTGGATGAAAACTACTTCCCTAGTAAACACCTAACCATTTCATATCTTCACCTACCAGGAGTTGCATGTATTTTTACTTCAGAAGCACAGACTGCTAAGCTGGAAAGAAAGTTAGAAATTAGCTGAGGAAATTCGCTCACTTTCAGATAAAGAACCCACAGGCCTCAGAGGTATTTCAGTGCTCTGCCAGGAGCAAGGAGGAATTCAGATCAATACTGACTTATTCTACAATGCACAAACTTTTCCTCATATTGCTGCTCCATTTATTCTCAAGAAATATTCCCAGCCCATGTGCACTCATGACAAGTGTGTTTTACTCTCTGCCAGCAAACACTCAAAAAGCAAATGGCCTGGCTCCTTCTCAATGCATGCCACAGAATGGATGAGAAAACGTATTGGAATCCCTAGGGAAGTTTTGTAAAAGGGCAGGTCCAAACAGAACAAATTGAGGAGAGCCGAAGACACTTATATAAACCCTCCTAGGTCTGCCTTTCAAAAACACAGCTCTGTCAGTGAAAATACAGAGTTTGCCCAATATGAAGAAATCTGGTAATCATATACAATTACAAAACCATAAATGTTAGCAAGTTGAATCACTCATCCAAGTAGTTTTCCTTGTCCAGAGTACAAATTGTAATAATTGGATGAAGACATCTGAACTATTTTAACATGTCATGTTAAATATCTATATTTTGTAACTCATCTTGATAGCTAATTTTCATGGAAGTATGTGTTAATTGAGCAAAAAAGACATCTTTAAGATGGTTATCATAAGATAATCACACCCTAGGGCATTGTAAGGCAAGAAGTACTGCTCTGAATCTGTGATTCTCCAAGGATATGATTATCACATGATAGCTGCCACACCTCCTGAAGCTACCTCTCTGAGCTGCCTCCATCTGACTCAGGTGGCTGGTATCCACTCCCTTCACTTCTCACAACATCACATTCATCTCTTCCCAGGAGGTTGTGTAGTTTCTCAGAAATAATACCTTAGGGCAAGATACAGTGAAAAAAAAATGGTACCCTTCAGAACAAGATGATCACGGGAAAAGTTAAACTTGTTTTTTTGGAAAACACACACACACACAGATTATGATGTCATGTTAGTGACCATCTTTACTAAACCCCAAATGGTCACTCTTGCTTTATATGCCTTCATTCCTCCTTAACTTTTACTAGGTCCTGGCTACCCAGTCACACTCTGTTTATAAAACCTATCACTTCTTTAAATGAAAAACCTGTTTGTTTTTAACTAGCCATGTGTTTCCCATGCAACTAGCCAAGTATCAGGATTTTACTTTCCTCCAAAGATTCTTGCTTAATATAGTTTTTCCTGTTCTAAAACCATGATGCAAAAGATAACTTAATGGATTAAATCAAATGTATCAATTTGTAATGGTGAAAATGACCCTTATTCAATTATGACAGTTAATTCCTACAACAAGTCAATTTGTATAGAAAGGATTTGGAGGTGTTAGCAGGTTACTGTGTTATACACTCTGATAAGCAGTAACAGAAGATCTGATATAAACACTAGCCTTAGGAGTTCTAAAATCAACATGTAAGACATGGCAATATTTCTTAAGGTGGTGCTATGGAAGTCAATATGAAATGAAAATGGCATTTTTCTTTATTTGAGCCTTTCATTTTTTTCAAATGAAAAGTTGCTATTATTGTAATGTTTACTTTTGAATACATAAACTGTGAAATAATGGCAAAAACACTTCAAAGGTAGCCAGAAGATAAGAGGAAAAACTCCCTATCTACCGTATCCCAGATTTAAAAAAAAAATTGTGAAGTGTTTTAAGGCTGTTCTTGAAAACTCTAGTTAGAGAAAGGAAGGAGACTGTCAATTCACAGTAATGTATAAAGATTTGAGGTGCTGATGCATTTTCCTGCTTTGAGTGCATGAAGTCGCCTTTGTTTCAGGTTTCCTTGGCAACCCTTCTCAGAGTATTTACAGGAAGAGCAGGTCCTAAATGGAGTCTGGTCTGAGGAGGGCCTTAAAAAAAAAAAAAAAAAAGAGTTGAAGTTCCCTATTTTTATTCCTTCAGAAGTGCATGTATGTAATGAAGGACGTACAAGAAAAGAGAACACATCATTTTCCATAGTCGTGGACCTATGTGAGACTGAGATAACAATGATTTTTGAGAGCCTGTGTTGTTTACCTGGCTATGAGACATCTAAGGAGATGTGGACTTCCTAGAAAGTTCCTGTTAAAGTCCATCTTCATCTCAGAGCTGCCTCAGGAATCAAAGATGAGTGGGAGCTATTTGCTTTTGATGAAACTCTAACTCCAAGTGATTTCATAGGAAATTCTCATGATGTCATCCTCAAGGACAAAAGCTTATTGAAATTGTTAATAACAATTTCTCATTTATAAAAGCAATACCTTACTTTATCATTGTCTACATCTGTGGCCTCCACTTTCTAACCTCTGGTTCAGACTTTACCTCTACTAGATTACTGCTGTTACCATAGCTTGCCTAGAGCCAGACCCCAATGACCTCTACTCAGAGTTTATCCTATGCTTCTTCTGTTGATGCCCTTCTTAAAACTTTCTTCTTACTTGGCTTTATAACCCTACTGTTTCTCTTCTTCCATTTCCTGATTTTTGCTGGCAGGACAAGGACTAGGGTAAGGTAAATGAGGCACTTGTTTTGGGCGCAAAATTTAAGGGACCATCAAAAAACTTGGTAATCAAAATAATGATATTTTAATGCAACATTTCTTTAAATCAAAATTAAATGCTAAAAAAATAAATGATAAAAAAATGTCAAAATTATAAATAAAACAGGATCCATGTTGATTAGATCAAGTCACTATACACTAGAACACTTTTTCTGCCCTTTCACCATTTACATCACACCAAAATCCTAAAGTTGGCATCATTAAGTCGTATTACTTATATTTCAAAAATTCTTATGTAGCACTTATATTACATGTCCCCATCATGCTAACATTGTCATTCATACACAGACACATGCACACTTATACATATATATTATCATCTTTTTTCATTCAACTTTTTTTAGGAACTACAAATTGTGTATCCTACTCTTCCTCTATCATTACTAGATCCCCTAGTTTTCTTTGCCAGCTTCTGACTCATTCTCAGATCTCACATCCAGAGTTTGGGTGCCCTAAACAGAAACATTCTGCTTCCACGGGTCATCCCCAAAAGTCAATTTGTAAGTTTGCAACCTGGGCACTGGAAGGAAGATCCTCATTTCCCCTCTCTCTCTGGTAGTAAAAGATAGGGTTTCTATAGCCTTGAGAGTAGTGAGCCTAGTTCCTCAGCTTCCCCTCAGCTCCTGGGAGCTAGTATAGTCACTTCTTGGGGGACAAGAGTCTATTCCCCCTTGGGAGGCAGGTGAGGGTGACCCAAGGATGTCCACAAGCTGAACCTTCTTCAGGATGCAATGCATTCTGGTCCTTATCCTTCAGTGTTCTGCTGTAATTCACAGGTTCTCCTCAGGCCCAGAGAGCAAAAGGTTTTATACTTGCCCCCCTCACCCCATCTAACCCTAGAGGAGGCCTTGCTCACACCTTCCACATCCTGCATGCAGCCAAGCAACTCCTCAATGTGGCAGAGGTGACTGGAACTGAGAATAGAGTTGGGCAAGGAGGCTAGTACCTATTTGTTCCAGCTCCATCTTTCCAGAACTGGCTAGGTGCTCAATTTTTCAACTCTTAAAATGCTTCTTTCCTCTCTTCCTTATTTCAGGTATTGTGATCAGGATCCCCTATCATGCTGATATGAAACATGAGTCATTTTTGATAGCACTCTTACTTTTCCTCCTTTTTCAACTGGCTTGCAAATATTTTTTAATTGTATCCCTATATTATCTCTTGAATCCATTTCCTCTTTTACACTTCCAATTGCCATATCATTTTGCAAGCCCTTATTGCCCCCAGCCTAAATTGCTGTATTAACTTCATAACTGATTTATCTCAATCTAATTTATTCTATATACGCTTGGCAGGTACTGTACTAAAGCACAGTTATGACTGAGTCATTCCCATTATCTACTGAAACCAAATCATCCTAGGTTTTCTACCATATATCTTCTTGAATTTATCACATATGTGCGCATACACACATACACACACACAAATACACACATCTTTTCCTCTTCTTTTTTTTTTTTTTTTTAAAAAGATTTTATTTATTTATTTGTCAGAGAGAGAGTGAGAGAGAGATCACAAGTAGGCAGAGAGGCAGGCAGAGGCAGAAGCAGGCTCCCTGCCGCGCAAGGAGCCCGATGTGGGACTCGATCCCAGGAACCCGGGATCATGACCTGAGCCGAAGGCAGCCGCTTAACCAACTGAGCCACCCAGGCGTCCCACATCTTTTCCTCTTCTTAAGACACTTTTTAAAAATAGTTTATTTATTTATTTATTTATTTATTTATTTGAGAGAGAGAGAGAAAGAAAGTGAGTGGGAGGGAGAGGGAGAGAGAATCTGAAGCAGACTCTGCACTGAGCACAGAGCCCAACAAGGGGCTCAATCCCACAACCACAAGATCATTACCTGAGCTGAAATTAAGAGTCCGACACTCAACTGACTGGGCCACCCAGGCACTCCCCCAAGACACTTTTTAAATTATGGCCTAACACCTTCCTAAATCCTGGCTAGTTTTATCTTGTTCCTTTCTCCTCTTTCCCATTCCATCTCCTCTCCAACTTCGATTTATCCTCCAAGGCTCAGCTCGGGTGTATCTTCCATGAAGTCTTTCCCTGTTCTTTATCTTATTTAATGCCTACCACATTCATTTCCTGCAGCATTTTCTTCAAACCTTTACAATAATTTGCATTTCACTCACTTGAACTTGTAAACTCTTTGACACAGTCAAATTTTGGTTCTCAAAATTTGGTTCTCACCTAATTGTAAATAATTCTATTTGGAACTCCCCTAGAAAATGGTGGGGGGTAGAGACAGGCAATAGGTATATGGTGAATATGGAGCTAAAGATTAGATGAAGGCCTTTTCCAAAGAGCAAATTGCTAAACTAAACTGCTCTATCAGCTCCAAACCATCCCCCTGCTGTTTCTCCCGAAAAACCTATGAACAAGGATAGTTTATCTTTGGCCAATTTTCCCCTTACCACTACCCTTTCAGAATCACCTCAGACACAGTCTCAGTATCCTTAAGGTTCAGACACTTCTTCAACTAACTCAATTCAGCACCCACACACCTGAACACCACCCGAAGCTTTCTTCCCTCCACCCCATTGAAACATTTACCTGCTTGTCCCTTAGGATCCTGTACCTCTCCACTTGGCAACATGTAAAGATGATGAGTAAATTTTAATTCTCTTAACTTGAGTCAGCGAAATATTTAAATCTAGATAATGTATAAGATTCTTCCTAACAAATTTTCTTATTAGATATCATAATGCCTTAAGCTAAACTGTACAAAAGGAACTTTAGGAAGGATTATTAGCATTGGAAATTTCACATTTCAGGGTTGGCTAGCAGTTGGGAGGATTATTTGTTTGTCTTAGCCTCACAAATCCCACCACAGAGTATGATCCAACACTAGCCTTGACTGAGCCTGGCTGCCCAGCCCATGTTTTTAAGCAGTGACCAATGTTTCTTTCAGTCTCTTGAGACTAGGAAACTGAAAATGTCTTGGGTTCCATGCCAATATCCCCATCAGTTCCTACTACCCTGATTCACAATCTTTCATTCTAGATAAATCCATAGGATGTACTTCTCTGTGGATCATCATTGCTCTGAGTTGCTAGACTCACTGAGGGTCTGTATTGGTTCCTGATTCTGGCCTCACACTGGCAAGCCTGAAAAAACTATGCAGATACCGAGATGGGCAGGCAAACATGTAGTTTCTGAGAGCTCAGATGAAAATCAGGACTCTGAAGAAGGAGTAGGGACAAAATACTTTCTTACTGATACTGTTGGAGAAAACTATAGGCCTAGATAATACTTAGATCTGATCCAGGATAGAAGTGTTATATTCAGGCTTGTCTAAAAAGTAGTATCATAGAGGTCATAAATTCCTGCTTGAGAGGAACTAATGAAATGCTGAGGTCTACATTACATTATATGGTATGAGTTAAAATCACTTCTTCCTGAGCCATCTGATTTGAGGCAAAATATTTAACCTCTGTGGTTTTAGTTTCCCAATTTGGTAAAATAGAAGACTAGAACCACTGACCTTTTAGCTATATAGAGTGATAGGCAGTGGTTCTGTAATATATTCCAGAATTAGAAAATGCTAGTTAAACATGAATTTGCTGAGGAAATAGAAGTGCAAGACAAAAGTAAGTCAAAATTCCATTTAAGAGATTTGGGAGGAACTGAACTATGAGGCAGCTTGTTAAATGCTAACTATACAGTCATAAGAGACAGAATTATGGGTTCTTTTATTTACCATTCACTGATTAATGCATCAGCTGTTTTGCTGAACACACATGGATTGTTCCTCTAACTTCACTCAGGCAGACATGATAGAAGATAATACCAAAAGTACCATGACTGCATTTGTCAAGATAGAAATGGGTTAATGTCAAGAAGCCACTAACTCTTTTGAATTCCAGTATCTAAATGGCTATTGTTCCTCTCAGCGCAGAATTTTCTAGAAGACAAAACACACACTAAAGCTCTAAAAAAGAAAATATCCATTATAGATACAAAGAGGCTGGAGCTCCACTAATGTAATATGAAAATTCAACTTGCAAGTAAGATGCCAGAGTTGGATTGATTGCTGTGTACAACAGTGACATGAAAATAAAGACTCCCTAAGGTTAAATTGGGCTCCTGCATTGAAATTCTAATTAGAAATATGAGTGCCCCAACTCTGTGAAAGTACATGTGTGTTTAATTATTCTCCTTTTTCACCTTATCTCTTCCATTATTTTATACCCTTTTCCCTCCTCCTTTCTCGCTGTTCTCAAGCAACCCATGCTCCTCACTTAACCTAAGTGTAGGGCCTTTCTTTAAGTTGGCATTAATTGACAAGCAGTGTTTAATTATTATTTTTCATGTCTGAAGAGGGCTAATATTAACTCTCCATGGGCCTGAAGGCGACCTCGGCCCCCTTGTTTCTGGTGGCACCACTCTGCCATCATCGCTGGTGTTTCTTTAATCAGACAGACATGCCACATATTCTTCTTCATCTTAATGGTATGTACTTACATTTGTGCTAATTAAGACTGCTGGGGGACTTACTTGTCTTCTACCATTGTATTTGTAAAACTGGCACTTTGAACAACTGAAGATTAAGTCATCTTTACATGACCCAAGAGGTATTTGGAAAAAAAAACGTACCCTTGAGGACTACTACCTGGAGTCTTCTTAACACCAGGAATGTGCCTTGTAAGACTGGCATCCTTGGTTGGCAACCAGAAACTGATATTAACATTTTTGACCAACCAATAACTTAATATTTCAAAGGACTTGCAAACCATTTGCTTCAGCACTGGTGCCCTGGGTTGAGTGGGAACCTTACATACTGCCATAATTGCAATAATCTGGCTTTTACCTAAATTCATCAGTCACACTAGAAATCTAGCTCATTTACCACCATAATGGTCAACTTTCTGAATCAAAGCTGAAGAAGTCTCTGTTGATATTAAGTAAGAGAATATCTGCTTTTCAAAAACAGACATTTAATTCAGTCTTCTTTACCACTCTATATTGTTTTAACCTCAAAAATAGACTTATTCAGAGGACTTTCTGACTCCAAAATTAAAAGGCAAAGAAGTTCATGGCCTGAAATCTGAGTCTTCTCTTAAACACTTCTTCGTTACAACAGGACCTGAATTACCAGACAGAAAGGGCAAATGAAAGTTACCCCAGTAAGTTAGAGATCAAATCCAACAAGGACGGCCAAAGTAGAAAAGTGTCAAAGATTCGGTCTAAGGGATAAAGGAATAAGTAGGAGCTCTAGTCCAAGATCAATAGGTGCTAACCCAAGAAATTCATGTAGGAAAGGTAAAAAACCAGACAGGTTCAAAGGTTTGGGCTTCCAGCATAGTCATACGTTCCCAGAGTCTCAAGGTCCTAGGTAACACTTAGAAGTATCATGCAAGTGGAAAGAGCATGGGATCTAGAGTCAAAGAATCTGGATTCCAATCCAGACTCCATCATATACTGACTGCATGACCTTATACAGAACATATCTTTAAAGTTATTATAACGAAGATCTTTCTCATAGGATTTTTGTGAGGATTAAATGAGATATGCATATGAAAGTACTTTGAACATCTTACTTCGCTTTATAAATTTTAATTATTATTAACTTGAAACACATATTTCCTTAGAAGTAGTAGAAAATAAGAGTTCAACTGGTACTGCGGTTCAGACACATATGGATTTAATAGGCTTTTTTTTTCTTTTGCTAGTTAGTTCTGCCATCTGTGGAACATTCAAAAAGAAACAGCAAACTTTGGAAAACAAGCCATTCATAAACCAGGAACTGCATTTGTGATTGAAAGCCTTCGACCTATTAATATCATAAGGGGCAGAAACTTGGAAAGTATTCTATGTTGAACATGCTTCTTTCAATCTAGACCTATTAACTTGCCTTATTAGTCATCAAGTAAATAAATCACAGGCTCAATTTATCTCTGCCAGGCTCCACAAATACCAACTCATGTGCTAACCGCAGCAAAGAAAACAGTAACTGTAATTCAAAAAAATTCATCAGTGATTCTCAAAATGTGGTCCCAGACCTGCAACAGCAACATCACCTGGAAACTTGTTAGACAAGCAAATTACTGAACCCTATCCAGAACTACTGAATCAGAAACTCTGAGGATGGGGCCAGCAATCTGTCTTTTAATAAGCCCTCTGGTGATTCTGATGCTCTTTGGGGTTTGAGAGACATTACATTAGGCTGAGAACAGAACTAGCAACCTAAGCACAGTGTTTTTATTTGTAGATTTTTGAGGGGAACTAACTAGTTTCAACATATTTTAATATGGCTGAAGTTTCAATACGACATGTGCAATTAAAAATCACAACTAATAAATGCATGAGCAAGACCACATATATCTTTAGTTTGTAGCAACAGATTTTTAAGGAAGTTTAAGGAAGTTCGTTTTTCCATCCCTAGTTTGAATAGATGAATGTCTTGGTCAAGTCTAATTTCCTGTAATACTTGAGCAATTCAAACACTCAAAAAATTTGAGCATACTTTTATTTACTAAGAACGCTAATCAAGGTGGAAGATCTCACAATTAGTCTTGGTAATAGAAATGTAAATTGAACTCAGTTCATTAATTTTAGCAATACTCTCCCTTGTGTGGTTTTTAATAGTATTAAATCTAGCTATTATGTTAATATCTTGCCTTATAAAATTTATAATATAATTCAATAATATAGATAATAAAATCACAATTTAATATGGTAAGGCAGAATAAAACAGATTTTCAGGAAAAAAATATAATAATTAAAAAGAAAATCTTATTTGACTGGAGATAAAAGGTCAATTTTTCTCTTCTTAATCATTTTAACGAAGTCAGCTATACAAGTATCAATGCGTATAAAAATCTAAGTACCAAACACTTCTTCTTTTATAAATAATTTTAAATGTTATGTAAAAATTAAGTTTTATTTTATATATTACAGCAACATTTATTTTGCATTGTGTTTAGGTGTCAGGGTAAGGTAAGGACCCACAGCCCCATGCTCTAGAATCCTAGCAGTCTCCATTATACTTCTGGGTCACTGGAAACGATATCCAGATAGTTCCTCAGGAAGTGTTGCATAAATATTTGTAGAATGAGTTACATTTTCCTGAAAGTTTCTCATCAACAATTACCAATATTAAATGCAAACCATAGTTTGTGAAGTTAAAAATAAAAGCAGACCAGAGCAATCACTCTTGTTAATTAAGTGACTCTCACCTACCATCCTTCTTATATATGGAACCAACATCAGGGCTTCATTCTGTTTTCCTATTCCTCAGGGCCCAATAGCTTCCTCTTGGGAGAACCCAGCCACACCCTCCAGCCTGACCATCATTTTGTCTCCATTGAAACTGCAAGAGATTTCTAGCCCTTCACTATCCCACTTTAATTGAAACGTTGCTCCACACAGCTTGGTAGGACACTTCTTGCTTATAGAAAGTTCTGTTTCTTCCCAAGTGAAAATCTAGGATTTAACATGTAAATCTTAGAATTACGGTTTTGAGAAAAGGGGAGTGAGCTGCTAAATTTATGAGAATACCATATATCACGAATAATGTAGGCATAATACTTAACATATCTAAATATTTTTAAATAACTCATTACAATAGCATTTTATAATTACAGTGGGTCCCTCTGGTGTGCGAATTATGGTGTACTCATGTTTGGTTGCATTGACTGTACTCAGCTTTTAGCCATGTGCCTAGCAACACACTGGGTATGAATTAATGTGCAATAATTCATGGCCTGTTGTGCCTTATTAAATATAGCATTGATTCAATTTTAGAACTGCAACATAATGACTCAAATATTTTTCAGAATGCTAAGTGCCCCATACAATTTTCATCTGAGAGCCTGTTTTCACATTTCAACCCTCACTCACAATAGTAATATTTTCCTACTGCAGAGCAAAAAAAAAAAGCAACTGCCCACCAAAAAGTAAAATCAAACACCATGAGGAATTACCTCCTGAATGGCCCTATTTCCCCCCAATAAATATGAGTCTCCAAAATCTGCCTTAAATGGAAAAAAAAACCATACTTTTTTGTTTTTCAGGTCATTTGAAAAACTACTTTAAAAGACTCTCAATTTACTTGTTCTCCATTATTCTGTGATTCAAAGCAAAATAATAATATATCACATTTGGAAGGGACAGTGCCCAGCAGCAATTTAGGAGAGCTGTGGTCCAGTTCTTATTCTACTAATTTACTCTCTAATTGTCAATAAGTCACATAATCACTCAGTGATTCAGTTTCCTCACCCATAAGATATTTTCCTATTTCAGGGGTTATTTTGAGAAACAAAAAAATATATAAATCCTTGAAGTTGCTATATAAATATAAATTAGAATAGGCACTATATCATGCCTAGCCTCACACTAAGTATACTTTTAGCTAGTTAAAGAGCTTTCATATCCACTATCTCACTGATAACTCCCAGTAATGCTGTGGGTAGATAGGTACTACTATTCCCACTTCACGGCTGAGCTTCAGCCCCAGAACGTTCTTCCTCTCGTGACAGATACACCTGAAGCAGTGAAACATCTAAACTGAATAAACCATGATTTCCAATTTCACAGAGTGCCCTCACATCCACTGGACAAAGCAAGAAACAGAGACAAGAGCATGAAACAGGCAGAGCAAGAAACAGAGACAAAGCAAGAAACAGAGAAAAACTGGCAAATGTAACTTAGTGCTAAAGTTAAAACCTAAATCCCAGTTTACTGTCTTTCAGGCAGACTAGAGACTACATTTATGTTGAAAAGGTTGAACAATTACCGCATTTTGTAATTTCAGCTTGAGTAAGTGAGAAGCCTCTCACCACAACCTCATACAGCATCGAATGCAACTGAATCGTTGTTTCAAAAATAATAGTGTTTAGTCAAGCCAAACCTCATACTGCAATACTTTTCCAGTGGACATCCTTCCATACCTTCATGTTCAGAGTAATATTACTAAATGACTCTTTGTTTGTTTTAAACGTATTAGAAGATCTACATCTTACTAACTAAAGTTATGGAATTTTCCTTTAGTTACTAGTTAGCTATCATATTGTTTGTTATATGTCCTACTTCTTCCAGAATCCCAATGTTCTATAAGGATGAGCTGTAAAAAAGCAATGACAAAACCAGTATCCCATACCCAGTTCATGTTCCTGACACTGCCATTTTTACCATGAAATCACCTCTGGCACCAGTAACTACAAATAATTTTTAAATTTTGGTCCAAGATAATTTCATTATTTCTTTTGTGAAATGAGGAAACCTGAGGAAAAATAGTTTGGGGTCACTTTCTGGACAGAATGTGCTCCACACTAGGGGTCAGTGTATCTTGGTATTTCCATTTCAAACATACAAACATGGAACATAGTAACATGGAATTCCTTTAGAATAAGTCAGACCCAGTTCCCAACTCCAGCTTCATCATTACTAATACATGGCATTGGAAAAGTGGCCTACTCTCTCTAAGCACATTATCTCATTGTAGATTGGGCTAATAACAGTTTCTATCTCTATAGTATGAATGGAATATTCTATAACCACTAAAGACAGAACCTGACACATAGTAAGCACTAAAAAGTGCCAGCTAATATTAGTTTGGAGAAACTATTGTGGTCCAGATTTCTGATAAGATATGGACCCAATGCTAGTTATTATAGGTCAAATATATCTCAAGTCTCATTTTTGTTCCCATCTTATCATGGTCATCATCACAGATTTTATTAAACATATAATTGTTCTTAGCATTCTCTTATGTTATCATTATACATAATTCCCACTGCACTCAGCATATACCTACATTATAGTTCACAGTCTACCTTACGCTAAAATTACTTATACTTGTTTCCTCCCCTAGACATAAGCATAAGAGAGGAGGAAGCACAACTGACTCCCTCTCCATCAAGTTCAAGGACTAGGACAGTGCTGTGCATCAATCTAGCTGGAGTCCAATAAAGGTCAGTTAATTGTATTGAAGATAACTAATCTAACAAGGTATTTGATGCAAAATTTGGTGTTGGGACGCCACAGAAAAAGGCACCCACCAGCCAACACTTTCTTACTATTACCAAAGCAGATGCTTTTGGGTAATGCAATTATTGCTTTCTGTTATGACTAGTACCAGAAGTGCAAGTGAAGACCATCTATGAATACAAGAAACTTGGGGAAAGGAGACAGCTAGCCCAGTTCAACCCTCAGTGAGCAGTGAATGTTATTTCAGGTCAGGCTTTTTAGAATTCCAAAAGATTCTTCCGAACCCTGGAAAACAAAGGGTTAGGCTCTCCATGATGCCGAAAACACCAGTGACTTTTTCACTCCTCAATGCAAAATAAAAGCCCATTTAGACTTTCTTTAGCAATTATCACCTATTTGAATTCTGGTAACACTTATTTAGTTAGTAATCTAGCTCTTTTCCCTGTTTTAAAAAAATGAGTAGCTGAGTGGGGTTTTTTCCCTCAATACATTGAGATGAGGCACCCATGATTTTGACCTTCTTTAATATGAAAACAGAGACCTATTTAGCTGCAACAAGTCTTTTGAGGCCTGATCTCCTCTCTCCACTGAGTGCACAGAGAACAGAAGGCAGGTAGACCTCTTAGCATTGGGCATAAAAAGCAGGCTCTGCTTCTGAAGCTCAAGTAGGTGAACTCCATCCTCCTTGCCCAGTTACAGTAAGGGAAAACAATGGGGTGGGCAACTGCAGAAGGGGTGAGGCCAATCCCTGAACAAATGGGTGTCCCTTGTTTCTCCTTTACAGGGAACTCCCTGTTATTCTTAACCACTGTCTTTCTTATCAATCTTATCAGCCTACTGGTTTTATAAAAATATCAAAATATAACCACACAGACTTTTTTGTGGACCATGCTTAGAGAGTTTCAGAAGAAAGCAAGATGGACCAAGCTATCAGTATCCCTGCCTCAAAGAAACCCTTACACACATAACATGGAAATTCAGCTGTCATCACCCTGCCTCCTTAGAGAAGCCTGTACCCTATTCTTCAAAGCACTGGAGCACATATTAGGCAGAGCAGCTAGTAGCATTGCTAAAACACTCTGACAGGTGTGGATAGACTTTACTGCTTTCCACATACACACATACCCCACTCACCTCTTCAGACATCTCTATTCATTGAAAAGAATTTTACAGTGTTCTCTGTCAACGAATCTCAGAGATCTTGCTTTCACCTCCATTTCACGTGCCACCATTCTCCTGACCTTCAACTGGATCCCCAAGCCATTACCACTTCATGCTTCTTCTGGAAGTTATCCCATGGGGTTATCAGAGGCAATGAAACATAGTGACTATGAATGTAGACTCTGGAGCCTGACAGCTAAATCTAAATCTTGGCACAATCACTTAAAGGCTATTTGTTTTGAGACAAATTTCTTAATTGTCAGTGCTATAGTTTCCTCATTGAGGTGAGAGTAACAGTGCTATATCAGAATACTGTAAATATTATATAAATTAATATGTGCTGAGTACTTAAAAAATGCCTGGCACACTGTAAGTGCTCAATAAATGTTCTCTCCTAATGATGTTCTAACCTCTATTATCTCCATATTCCACTTGATAGGGCTCCGTTTTTGGTATTTTATGAATCTTAATTTAAAATTCTGAACTTCAGATTTCTTTCCTTTGTGTGATATATTTCTTGAAAGACCTTCTCTTTTATTCCTTTCAGTTCAAGGTGCTTAATTTGCATGGAGTTGTTATGATGGAATATGAGACAGAGAAAAACATAAAACTGTAGCTGCCCTGAAAGCTTGATTTTCAGACCAAACTCACAGAATTATAATTTTAAGGGTTAAACAAGGCTTGTTACATAACAGGCTCTCAATTAATGCCAAAACAAACAAATACATTTGTTCCCTCTTTCTAATGAGCACGGAGTGGCTAACCCCAGGAGAGAAAAAAAAAAATGTTCTTCTATTCTTTCCCCAATTTCTCCACCACAACTCTCAAGGAATGTTCCAGTCAAATACGATTGACTTATCTCCCCAAATAGGCACATGGACATAATATCATATCTTATAACTCTTTGGGTTATTTGAGTGCTTCATAGATTCTGAGGCCTAATTCATTCATTCAGCTGCAAACAGAGATGATCTCTCCCTATTTCTTGGAACATTTTCTTGCCTGGGCTCCTAGCCACCAAACACTTCTGCTATTCCTCCTACCTCCAACCACTCTTTTTCAGTCTCTTTTTCATATATTCCTCCTCTATTTAAATCCGAGGGCAGATCTTCTCTCTCAGTACCTTCCTCTTCATATCCCTTTATACTTCCTATATGATCACCTCCCATCCCATGGCTTCATAGGCAGTCTATACCTCCAGGACAGGCCTCTTCCATGAGATCTAGACTTCAATACTCAATTTCCCTCTCACCCTCTCCATTCAAATATCAATCACACATGTCAAGCTCAACACATCCAAAACAAGTCTTGATTTCCTTCTTAAACCTGCTTCTCCCTCAAGCTTTATACTAAATGGGAACACCACCCTCACAGTTACTTGGACCCAAAACTTAGGCCCCATTGCTGATTTCTCTATCACATATATTCCACATTCACATCACTTCAGGAAGTTTTCTCCACCTTGAGTATATGTCCCAAATCTAAACTCCTCACTGCTTCTTCTACCAGGCTAATCCAAGCCACCATCATATCTCATCCAAATTGATGCAATGGCCCTAACTGCTTTCTGCTCCCACCTTTCCCTCCTGTCCCACCCTAACAGTCCACTTAAGGTAGCAGCCAAAATGGTGTTTTTAAAACCAAAGTCAGATCATGTCACATTCTTATTAAAACATCTCAACTTTTAGATTTTCCCACTTGAATGGAAGCTCCAAGAAGACAGAAATTTTATGCCTTGTTCACTGCTTCTCCCTGGCAACCAGAGCAGTACTTAGTAGAGGACAGGTACTTAATAAGTATTTGTTGAATGAATAAGGACTTAATTAAATACTCTGTGAGTGTCTACTTGGTGTTTGGCCTTGTACTGAGTTCAAGGTACATGTCAAAAACATAACAAACAAACATGGCCCATGTTCTCATGCCTAGTGAGGACTGCAAACATTCACATGTATAACTAGTGATAGATAAAATAATGTTACTTGGGTGTGATGGTTAATTCTATGCATCAATTTGTCTGTGCTATAATACACAGATACTTGTTCAAATATTATTTAAGATGCTCTGGTGGCAGTATGCTTTGGATAAGACTAACATTTTAATTGGTGGATTCTGTGCAAAGTGGATTATCTCTATAACTTGGATGGGCCTCATCCAATCTGTTGAACAAATAGAACAAAGACTGACCCCCCCAACCCCAAGCAAGACAGAATTCTGCCAACAGACAGCCTTTGGACTTGAACTGCACCAATGGCTCTTCCCTGTGCCTCCAGCATAACAGTCCACCTTATCAGATTTTGGACTCCTCAAGCTTCCATAATCCTGTGAGCCAATTTCCTTATCTCTCCCCACCATACATGTATCCCTCTTATTAGTCCTATTTCTCTGGAGAGACTTGACTAATGCAATATATCAAGGGATCCTCATAAGTTAGTTTGGGAAGTCAGTAAAGGTATCCTTGGGATATGGCCTTTAGGCCAAGATTTCCACTGTACGTAGATGTCAAACAAGACCAGTTTTACACTAGTTTCAGGGGAGCCAGAACTATTCCCAGCAAAGGAAATCATATTTTCAGCGGCCCTACAGTAAAAGAAGTGCTTTCTAGGCTATAAGAAGTTCGGCATTGGTTGCTTGATTGCCCTTATATGAGAGGTGAGACCTAGATGCTTTATTTGGCAGGCCTCATGCTAAGAGAGTCAAGCATACTGTCACACGATCCCTCTCAGCAGAGGTCGCAGTCAGCCTGATCCAAAGAAAAACACCATACATATTCATCCCTCCCGTTGGCAAAGTTCATGCCCTCCCCCTCTACACAGGGATATAATCAGTGAAGTCTGACATAACTCCAGGCTGCACACACCCAAGAAAATAGCAAAGTCCTTGCAAGGAGAGACCTAATTCAGCCTCGGAGTAGTCCAGTCAGCAGTCACTCCATTCTGAAACCTGTCAGACTGTGATGCTGCTCAAGGCTGTTGTTTTGACATTAGCTTGACACATTCACATGTCACCCTCATTGTGTGAACTCCTACTCAGTGTTTTGTAATAACAGCAAAGGCATCAATATTTAAAAACAATCAAATGTATGTTTGGTTTAAATAGGCAGTTGAGCCACAATCACTTATGAAAAGTCCTCTATGTGTATTTGCCTGTTATACATATGTTTTAAATTAATTTACCTACTAAATTACCTACAAAGGGTCAATAATTGAGTGGATCCTCTTAAAAAATATTGTAATCTAAATTACTTCCCAATTTATATCCTGCTTTCATTACCCCTTTAAAGACAATACAAGATTTTGTAGATGAATGCTC
Organism: Potos flavus; assembly: GCA_028534135.1. Lineage (NCBI taxonomy): Eukaryota > Metazoa > Chordata > Mammalia > Carnivora > Procyonidae > Potos > Potos flavus. The sequence continues at coordinate 68,375,201 of CM052896.1, forward strand.
TGAAAGCTACTCATAAGGTACAAATAGCTTAACAGACATTTCCTTCACAGGGGCAAACTGCTGAACTCATTCATTTTGTTTTCTAGTGGAAATGAGAACTTAAAACAGGTGCTTATGGAAGTGGCTCAAATGCCACCCAAGTCCCAATATCTATTTCCTCAGGCCCCTGAGATAAATAAAAGGCATATTTCAAGAGACTGATGAATAAAGACTTGCTTGGAAATTTCCACATAGGCTGAATTTGCCCACCCAGCTCATTAATGTTGGGTAAAACTATTTTGATCCAATATTCTCTCTGTGGTGTCAAGACTGGAAACTTAAATAAAGCGGGATAGTAAGAAAGAGAGTCAGCTAAACAACCAGTCTTGTTGGTTGCTTGAAAATAGCCTTGGATCTTTAGGCAGAGTTTTGAACTACCCAAGAAATAGGTATATCCCATCATTCATCCCAAGATGTTGGCTGAAGTTCAAAAGTCCCTCTGGAAAAGCCTCCAAAGGCATGATGTGGCTCTCCATATATTCTCACCCCAGTAGACCCCAGAAAGTTTTCCATCCTGCATTCCTCAATTTAGCATTCCTCAAAGATTGAGTAAAAGCAGAAGCAGGCATTGTGAATTATATTTAGTATCTTGAAATCCTAATGGCAAACATACATATAACTAAAATAAACATAAATACACACACCAGGTTTTCTTCTACTTTGTTTTAATTTTTACACCATTATAGCATTAATAACACTGGTTACCTGGTTATCATGTCAATCAAAAACTCTGATTTGCAGTTATGCATAGCTTATCTTAATAAACAAGAAAAACAAAGGAATCATTACTTGATAAATACTGCTTGGTAAATAAAATTGTTAAAGTATGAGGTCCCTGAGGGAAGAAAGCCATATATTAAAAAGACCTTGATGATGACAAAGGAAGGAACCCTTGCCCTGACTGTACTTATATCTCCAACTGTCTGCCTACCTCCCTGGATTCACTTCATTGGAAATGATCCAGTTAGGCTAAGTGACTGAGGCACTCACAAGGCTTAAACAATGGTCCCCATGTGCTTTCTCCCTACCATTCCCTACAAAGACCAAATCTAGAGCAGAGGCGACCTGACCATCAGAAAATGACAACAGTATTCCCTTAAGAGTCAAAATTATAGGAATCCTTTGCAGCTCTCCTCTGACACATAACTTCAGACAAGACCTATGCACAAAAGGTGGAAAGGAATGACTTTTGAGAGGTAACTGCTCATAAACAGCAAATGAGTGGTAATCAGTCTCTATGGATGGCCATCCTCAGTTCTTCAAAGGTCTTGATTCGGACCCAACGTTAGAAATACCAAACACTGAAGCAGAACATGCACAGTGGCAGATTCATGTGAAAATACTTGAACTTCATTTTCTTTTCATTATTTGGTCGACTTTAGCTATAGTTACCCACCTCATTCCTGGCTTTTCTTAAATTTTGCTCATAGAGAGACTGAGCCAGGCCACTTTAAAGTACAACTGCAAAACTGTCAAAACTGGTTTTAGTATCCTCAACATTTTGCCCTGCCAACCCCATCTCTTCCATCTCAGGTGACCCATATTTTCCAGATCCTCTCCTAGCCAAGCATGCTCTTAGAAAAATATCTTAAAAACTCATCCATGTTAAAGTATAAATGGTACATACGACTTAATCAGTTTTTCATCCTAGGGGTACTCTTCTCTGGACTGGAGCCAGGATCCAGATGCTCTTGGTAAATGGAGCTGGATGATCCTTTCTACTTTGCCAATGTTTATTTACATAAATAATATTCATGAGAACTTTGTAGCAAGCCCCTGGGAGAAGTCAGATAAAGTCAAGGCAGGGAATGGCATAGTCTCTACCCTCACCTGACTTCCTGCTACCTACACAAAAAAACCTAGACTGATGGTCTGATTTTGAGCTCCTATAAGAAAGAGGTTAATTTAAGAAACATGGATATCTATGTTGATGGAAGACTGTGAGAGAGAACTACTTGGCCAGCTCTGCCACAGACCTTAGCCTGCATGGTCTAGACAGCCCCCCAAAGGAAGGGGAGTTGTACTGGCAGGGCAGCATTCTTATAGGGGCCTCCAGGAAGGAAGTAATATCAAAGTCTTTTGACGAGGAGACTAAGCCATCTGAAGTGGTTCATTCTAGGGCACATATGAGACACCACCTGGTCTAAGGGGTCCCGAAATAACTAAAGTTGTTTAGGGATGAGAGTAAGGTGAAGTTAAAAGCCTACTGAAGCTTCTACACCCCATGAAATTTTCCCCATAACTGTGTAAGTTAGGAAAAGTATTTGGGAGCCATATTGGCCAGTCTTGTGCCTTAAGTTCACCCCTTGTGGGCCAAAATCTCCCTTCACTAAATGTACCTTCCAAATAAAGTGTATTATTAGCAGCAGCATTATTATCATTAGTTAATATTTACGGTTTCATGCTATTTTTCATATCTTCTATTTTTCAGCTATGACATAGTATGGCAATAAGTACCTTTGAAATTGGCATATCACTTTCCTTCTGCAGCAATTCAGTTGCCTGGTACCAAATCCTGAATTTAAATAAAATAACTATGACTGTACATTGGCCATGCCCATTAATGCCAATGAATGCACTGCTATATCAGTAAATAGCAAATTCATTATGGAGTGTTACTCAAGCTCTTACAAATGAGCCACTTGAGTCAGATCATTCCTCAATCTCTGTGCTGCCTTTGCGTGTCATCTACCTAGGAAGGTGATGCTTTGAAATCGTGTTAAGAATTTTAATCACAAATAGTCTCAGCATGCTGTATAGAGAGGGAAGAAAAAGGGGCTCCTGCTTCCCCAGACTTCTGTTCAACCCCTGCCGTTTTCCTCACCTTAGATGATGTATTCAAGACTTTGATTCATTTTCCCGTATTATAACCATCTCTTTCACAGCTGGGGTGAAGGGAAGGAGAGAGAGTGTTAGATAGCTACAGGAAAAATCATAATTTAAGGGTCAGAAGCCTTTTAAAACTGGTGTGCTAAGGTTTGGGGTTCTTTTCTTCTACTGTATTTAAGAGGGCTACGCTGCTACCATCGGCCCCTTCTGTCCACCACGCCAAGCAAAATCCGGCCATGTGCTAGGGTCACTTAGCTAAAATTGAGCTGCCCACTCTGGCCTTAAGACTACCATTATTTGTTCAAAAATTATTTCATTTATTTATTTCATTTAATCCTTTTGCAGCACTAAGAAGCCAGGAGCTATTACCAGCCCCCATTTTACACAGGAGAAAACAGGAGCTTGGAGAACATAAATAACCTCATTTGTGGTCACACCAGCAATAAAGAGGAAACCTTCAAACTCAGGTCTGTGTGCCTCTAAGACCAAGTTCTAACTACTGTGCTGGTCAGCTCCCCAGCAGCTCTAACAAGGAGAATGAAATCCAGTACCCACCTAATCCCCAGAGCATCACACTGACTATGCAGCAGATATAATTCTCTCCCCCAGACAGGGGCCCTGGTTTGGACGCCTTCACTTCACATTTTTCAAGTAGCAGCCCCAGGACTTGTACTTTGCACATGGATTGCGTCCCAAAACTTGAACCCTCATCTGGTGTTCCTGAGACCTGCCATTCCTCAGTCTCTCAGGAAAGGTTGATTTAAACCATTCCTTCTCTCTCCTTCCTATGTATTCTTTATGAAAACCTCTGTGTTGTTATGGTTTTACAAAGGTAGGGATTTGCTAGTGATAAAATGACTTTCCAAGGGTTAAACCTATATGAAATATAAAAATTATGACAATGGTTGTCAAACATATGTACTATTCCACTTAGCCTCATAATACCCCTATATAAAGTGAGTACCATTAATGTCTATACCAATGATACTAAAAAGTCTGGTCCACATATAGGTGTCAGTCCACAAATTGTTACTGGTCTGCAGTATAAAACAAAACACTATAGAAATAGAGAGTAAATATTTAGAAACTTTAAAAACAATTTGACAGAATCATTTTATGTCTGTTGAATTTAAGAATAAAAAGTTTAAGGATTTCTAGGAATTCGTTTTTACTGTGTTATACCATAAATACATATATAGTCTATACATGAACTGGTAACTTAAAAAAAAAAAACGGATTCTTCAGCACAGTTTGAGAAACACTGGAATTTACAGCTAAAGGAACCAAGGTTTAATCAGGGAGGTTAAGTAATTTGTGCAAAGACACACTGCGTATGGAAAGTGGAGTCACAGTCACCTTCCTCTTAAACCCTTGAGACTGAAATTGTAGACCTCTGCTGTGTATTTCTCTCTTCAAGTGCCTTGTTAGGGGGCCATGATAAATCTCTAGATTCTAACTTGACTACTTTGACTAGCACACAGCCGGGAGGTCAGAAAGCAGAAGCCCTGCTCATTATTTATATTCAGCAGCTCCTCCACACTTCCTTCCCTCTATCCATCAGATCCTGTGCATTCAGGCCAGTTTGGAACATCGGTCCCACAATTTTCATTTACCTTAGGGTTTAGGGTCATGATGCTATGCTGCACTATTTTTACTCAGTGAGTTTTACTCCTTGAGTGGGATGGTTTCTGGCAATTGGATTCTAAAACCCAGATGTCAGTTAAAGACACCAGAGGAATCTCTGCATGAACCACATCAACATTCTTCCCTATTCCCCATCCCACTGTGGGCAATTTATTAAGGGCAAAACAACCTTTCCTAACTGGGTGGGATATGCTACAGAGGGTCTGTGCCCTTTATAAGAGCATTCGAGTCCCCACCCTGTGCCTGTTTTGACATTGTACTTTGACAAAAGAAAGTACTAATATGGCCAATGTTATCAAACATCAGTAGAGCTACTTTTTAAGACTCTGGTACCTGTCCTTTTGATTTGAAAGTCATTAGAAAAAATCTGCCAAATCAACCAGGAGAAATTTAAACCACCAATAGAAATCAAACCTGCAGACAGACTTGTCTATATTCAGAACCCCTGCTCCCAAACACTAGGCAAAGCAAAAAGAACTGAGCTGTCAGGGTATAAACATACCGGTCTTCTGCCTACTCATTTTGACAGGATTAGGGCTCTATGCACAAAAGACTGCTTTATTTATTTATTTATTTTTAACAAATGCAATAGATGAAACCAAAGGAATATCTAGAGTAATGAATCCCAAATTATGTTTCTTGTAGTCTTGGGGTTTCTGGGAAGATGTCATATGATCATGAGAGATGGAGGAGGGAAGGAAGAAGTTAGCCAGGTGAAGGGTAGGTCTCTCTGTTCCTTCTTTAATCATAGTAGCCTTGCTTTTACCCATTTCCAATTTTAGACTCTGTAAGATTCAATGAGAGGAAAAGATTCCACTCTTTTTAAAAATTTTTTTTGAAAACTACTTATTTAACTACAATTTTGTTCCTAAACATTTTGGTTTGATTTAAATCAGCAAGTTTTAAGCCTATTTTAGAATTGAATTGGATTTTGATTTTTTTTATTTTTGTAACTCCAAACTTTTATTTCAGAAATATTTGGCTGTAGAAATGAGTCAGACATCTCATTTTAACTGAGACATTTTTGCCAAACAAAATGAAAGAAAATATGAATATTCTATCCTCTTGAAAGAGAAATGTTGGTACAGGATCTGATTTTCTTTTGTTATAAGAATTTCTTGAAGACTTGTTGGGGAAAGTTTAATGCTGGATTGGGAACAGAGTAATGCCCCGTCTCTATTAAAATTTTCATTTTAAAAAATTCATTGAAATATTTCATAACTGAAACTCTTCTCTAACATCTTGGTCTGCAGATGAGAAAAAACATCTAGCCACAGAAGTGCTGCTCCACTGGGCTCTGTAGTTAACCTAAGGCCCTATGTTAGTAACACTAGGAATCCTATGAAATCCATTCAGAAATATAAGTGGAACAAACTAACCTCTGACATTCTAGGTCTGCAACTTAGAAATCAATAAATCCAGGTGTGATGGAGCCATGCCCAGAGATATTTGCCATCTTGGGTAATTCCCAAGTTGCAATTTGGAATTTTATCAGTTTTAAAATACAAGTATTAGTACCATATTAAATTTATAATCATCTTTGTAGAACAATCTGGACCCCATTAAAAAGATATTACCTTAATAGCCTTTCCACAATAATCATAATTAATGCTCTTAATTCTTTATGTACATTATCTTTAATATTCAGGGTAATCTGGCAAGAAAAGTATTATTATACCCACTTTACAAAAAAGGAAGCCAAGACCCTAAAGTTCAATAATTTGCCTAGAACCATTATAGCCAAATAAATGGTAGCTCCAAATCCTTCTAATATATCATAGGTGATCCCATGAAATTAGAATCTATATATATTCCTTGAGGGTATGAAAGAGGATATAAGTTGGCATCAATTTTATTGAATTCTTATACCAGATACTGGGCAAAGGATTTTATAAATACTACCCTCTTTAATCTTCACAATTCCTACTGTCCTATAGTAGATACTCTAATTATCTCCACTTCACAGATGAGGAAATTAACTGAGGTTTAATATAGTTAAGCAATCCATGTCACACATCTTGAAACATATGAAGTCAGATCTAAAGCCCAGATCTGTCTGATTCCAAAACACAAACAAAATCAAATTTATACTTATTTTTTAAATTAATTTATTTATTTGGGGGGTAAGGGCAGAGGGAGAGGGACAGAGAGAAGCAGACTCCTCGATGAGGAGGAAGCCCGACACGGGGCTCGATCCCAGGACCTCGAGATCATGACCTGAGCTGAAATCAAGAGTTGAACACTCAAAAAAATAAAATAAAAAATTTAAAAAAATTTAAAAAAAAGAGTTGAACACTCAACCAACAGAGCCATCCAGGCATCCTCCAAATTTATACTTGTAAATGAAGAATTCTTCTCAAGGGATTACATACCTAGTCCCCTGTTGCTTCCATTGTTTATGCTTTTTTTAAAACTCATCTTTTAAAATTGCCTTCTTGGGGTTGCCTGGGTGGCTCAGTCTGTTAAGCATCTGCTTTTGGCTCAAGTCATGATCCAGGATCCTAGGATTAAGCCTTACATCAGGGTTCCTATGTAGCAGGGAGTATGCTTCTCCCTCTCCCTCTGCTTGCCACTCCCCCTGCTTGTACTCTCTCTCTGTGTCAAATAAATAAATAAAATCTTTTTAAAAATTAAAATAAATAAAAAATAAAATTGCCTTCTTAGAATCAGTTTATGAACCAGTTGGGGAAAAGTGGCCCCTTAAACCCACTTCATAACAACACTACATTCCAGATGACTACTGGATTTGTCCATTTTGCTCTTAAATAAACGTTTGACAGCCCTGAAAATTAAAAAAAAAAAAAAAAGCCACTGACTTCAAAGTAACTCCAAGAATGTTTTCAAATAATTATGGCACTATTAGATTTATAAGTTTATCATTTTCCTGGATGCATATTCTGAAAGGGAGCAATACTCATTTAGGGACATAATTTATACATGTTCTTTAAAAAAAAAATCAATATCTCACAGCTCATGATTATCTTCTCAATCCCATTGTTCAGCCAGCTTTCATCCCAATTCCTATACAGTGTCTATCCCCAGGCATATTTTCTATGCCTCCCCTCACATAATGATTCATCAAAGAAAGTCGGATATCTCTGTATAGAAGGAATACCAACCAACAGCAAGGAATCGGGGGCAGTAACTCTTTGGGAGAACTGCTAATCACCCAGAATTTTCTCCATGACAGCTCAGAAACTTTCCTCCCTCATTCTAGAGATGACAAGTCTAACCTGGCAAAAGAGTCCCACATTCTCCTGGAAATGATGGATCACTTTCAATAATGGCCTGCATTTTGTGGAAATCTTCTTAAAGGGACAAATAAACGTTGTATATCTGTAGCCATTGAGCATCTTGATTAAAATCAGTATAACTCTGAAACTCCAAATCGCTCATAGGATATCACTTTTGAGCTAAAATCCTACTAAGTTGGGGAGAGATTGGCATTTAAACAGATGTCAGCAGTGTTTTGGGAAATGTAAATTGAGGTACAGATGGTGACTGCTAGGGAGTTAAGAGCATCTGTGTTCTATGAAAAAAAAAACTATATTTGTGAAAAAAATTTTAAATAATAACTGAAATTTCCAACTTGATTTTGAAAGAAGACAAGAAAATATTCTCGTTGGATGGCACTGTTTGATAACTTTCTTATCATACTAAAGATGATTTGAATTTCTGGGTCCTGGATATTAATTAGATTCAAGATGGGAAATTATACTAAAGCAAGCCAAAATCAGAACTTTTACTTCAAAAGAAAACTATATAACCCCGGGAAAGATTGCTGATTCTTCTATTTCAGCCAGTTTTGTACCTCAATGTAAGTTCTAGGGAAAATATCAGTTATCTGCCATGTACTGGTAAAAAGCAGGGATCATAAAGCCTGTGTTCAAATTCTGAAACTGCTACTTTATAGCTGTGTGACCTTAGGACACACTACTTAACTTCTCTAAGCCTTAGTTTCTTCACTTGTAAAATGAAGAGAAAAATAACAGTACCTTTCTTCATAGGATGGTTGTAAGGATTAGAATTACAGGTAAAATGGTTGGAGTCTATGGTAAACAATAAATATTAGCTATTGTTATTATAGGCTTTCTTCCTAATCCCGGCAGATCTATAGAAGTCTGGGTATCACTGACCTATATTATCTCCCCAGGTACCGCATCCCCATCCCCATCTAGACCCAGCATGAACAATGACTTAGAAATCTGGATCTCATGAACTGGCAGAGCCACAGTTCATGAAGATCATTAATAATCTAACAAAGGACCTTTGTTCTCCTTTCTAACAGGACTCTGACATTTTCCATCAAAGAATCAGCCACTCCAAGTAAGACCACTTGCATTTTTTAGATTAGGCCCTTTTGTGATATGCAGAATCCTTTTCAATCACCACGATAATTCAAAAAGTTACATTCCCTTTAACATGATTAGCATTCTAGGAACCTGAGTGTGCTGAAACAATTTTCCACGAAAAACCTGGAAGAGGTTGAATCAAATATCTCTCTGTGTATTGATTTGTTTGTTTGTTTTTTTGTTTGCCTATAAGGATTCTTATGCTCAGTTTCTTGTATTAATCCAGTTTTGCAACGAGTTTTCTCCTTTACGACAAAGCAAGAAGCCAAAAAGTTAATTGCTTAAGTCACATTAGGAAACACTGCAGAAACCATATAGGAATCCAGACTCCCAGGTTAGAGTTTAATGTGCTATACACTCTGCCTGATTGGAATGAGTTTGTGAATTAGATCCCATACACAAATGGATGCATTTATCTTCGTTCACAGCATATCCGCAAACTCATTTACCAGATCCATAAGCACTTGTAAACATTGCTAATGGAGTTTGCTAAATGAATATTATAAACGTAATCCAAATGAGCTCTCCACGGAAATTGCAAATCATATGAAAAATATAGTGCATTTGGTTATAGCACATTTCAGGAACGGTATATTTTAGATAATTGTTTTAGTACATTATACACGGCTAAATGTCAATGCTAGCACCTAGAAAAAAATTAGCTCTTTCTGCTTGCTTTATACCATTCAGCGTAGGATACTGAATATTATTTAATCCATTAATCAAGTTTCTTTATCGCTAAAGCAGACCTTCCTGATTCACAATGTATCCTTCAGAGGAAATTAGTGCACTTGAGAAGCTGTGCAAGCTCCTTCAGTCAGTTAGAATATGAATAAGATCCCTGAAACAGTTTCCAAAATGGTGCCTTGGTGGCAACTTTCAAGATAGCCCTATATACAAAGGGATTTGACTCAAAGTTATACTCTTCAATTGATAAAACAAAAGTACAGAGAAAGATGTAAACATATGATAGTCTTTTTTCTTATTCAAATACAGTGATATTTTCAACTACATATTCCATAATTTTAGAGTTAGTTTATTTGAATGAAAATTGTGTACTCAAGTCACTTCTCACCCAAAGCACAAGCAAGCCAAAATCTGAGACTTTCAAAGGTTTTCTTACTTAGTGATGATTATTTCAGACATTAGAAAACTAAAAATCTATTCAAAAATCAAAGTCTGATGCTTTCAAGACTTCAGTTCTATGAAAAAATGTAAACTTCATTTTTTGTTTTATGCAGTGAGAGACTGAATGTACAAATGGACCATGGCCAGACCGTATATAAAAATAGAACTTTGACCCACAACCTGAAAAAACTTGCCAAGGAAACCAACTCATTATCTACAATAGCCTGCCTCCTACAAGTCAGACTGCTATCTCTAATAACAAACCAGGAAGCTAAATGATGAACCCAGTAACAGTCAGCCCCAAACATCCAGATCTTAACAGACAGCTTCTCTAATTTTTGTCACTGCTACCAACTTAGGACCAACTAAGAAAAGACAAATATGTGCCCCTAACCAATCACATAGGATGCCCCACTTCTAGTTAGCTTACCCACAGCTTCTCCATGCTAACAGCCTCCAGTTAGAACACATCTGAAGCCTTCCCTTCTTTCCACCATAAAGCTTTTCCAATTCCCCTGCCTGCCTTTAAGTTTCTACCAAAACACCAATAACATAAATGGCTGATTCCCTTGTTATAGTAATGTCTGAATAAATGGACTTTGCTAGTTCTCATTTGGTTGGTCTTCATTATTTGTACAAGAGCAACACAGATAATGTTTTAGAGAAAAAAATAAATGTTGAAATACATTTCATCTACTTTATGTAAAGGACTGTTGAGGTTTGTATCCTAGTAGAGATTATCCTTTGAAGCAATAAAGGGTCTTTGTCATCCTCGAAGAAGTTACCTGTTATATAAATAGTTTTCCTAGGCAAGGAAAGTATGAGCAAAGCTAGTGTAGACATCATGAAACTGATTTCTCAGTGGCCAATGTTTCTTGAGTCAATACTCAGTCCAACTTTATTATTATGCTTGCTACCACATACTAGATTCAGCTCTTTTTAAGTTCATCTTGTACATTTTTCTCAGTCCTCCTTCAAAGTAAATTCTAACAGTCAGGGCTATGTGTATATATACAAAAATAATAATGGAGATAGAAACCCTCACTCCCCTACCTCCACTCCCTGCCCACAAGTCCCCAGGCAATGAGAGAAGAGCAGCAGTGTCTGACCTTTCCTTTTTTTAGTCTCATTTGTTGTTTTATCTTTATCTCATTTTTATTCTTTGTTAAATTGGATAGGACTTGGAGGCTAAACAGAGACTAGAAAACAATGATAATAACTTATCTTTGGATGGCCAAGGATGGAATGTGCTGAGGAAATAAACATTTTGGTTAATAAGTTAGTAGACCAAAAATCAATGCCCAAGTTTTAGGAAAATAGGTCAAATTTTATTTTTTCAGCTACATTGAATACAATTTGTTTGCATTTAGGGCTTTTTTCTGATTTTACAAGTGCTTTAAGATCATGTAGTGACTTGGAATTATCACTGTGAATACCAATTATCACTAAAAAAGTGAAGCACAGACAAGCATCAGATCTGGTCCAGATAAGAGATGTTTTCCAAGAAGATTCTTTTTTTCCTCAAAAAATACCACCAACTTATACTACCTTCAACGGACATAAGACATTATTTAAGGATAAAAATGTCTTGATTACCCAAGTCTAAAAACTACAGTGCAAAATGTGAGTCCTTACTTTCTCTTTAATAGGTATACCTCAGATGCCAAGAGTCAGAAGTGCCTTTTATATCACTATAGGATTTTTGCAACAGGAGATCTTTAAATGTGACATAAAAATATACCCTTCATAATGAAGCTTACCCTATATTTCTAATCAGTTTAGCTGGCCTTCAGCACATTTTTCTGTTTCTTCCATTCCATTTTTATGATGTGACAAAAACTCAACATAATATTCTAGACAAGGATATACTGTCAATTTATATAATGGCACCTTAATATTTTCCACATTATTCTCACTCCTCTTCCAGTGACTTATTTTTAGCACTGTTGCACATTGAGCAAAGCTCATGATCTTTTTCTTGGAAGGTTATGGCTAATTCAATATCCATCACTGTGTATGATTAGCTTAAATTGTTCTTTCAGATGTGCATCACCTCACACTTACCTGTTTCAAATTTCATCTTCATCATATTGTCCAATTACCTAGTTTTGTTAAGTCTTGCTGGAGTTCCTTATGGTCCTTACTGGACTTAAAATTTAGGGTCATTGAATAATATCACTCCTTTATTCACCTCATCTTATAAATAGTTAATAAATACATTCAACAATCAAAATCTTTTCTGGTACAGAACTCCAGGGCCTTCTGCTATTAACCTCATTCTGCATCCACAACTGGACCTGACCCCAATTCGCTCAAGGCTCTTTTCTGGTCTTTTTAGTCCCTGGTCTGGCTTTTATCTCTAAGGCTACAATAAAGAAGTTTTCTTATCAGGTGCTTGGAAGGTAACACATCAAAATTCCTGTGCAGGTCAAAAAAGCTCCTATGTACTCCTGGCAGCATTCTTGTGATCAAAGCTTAAGTAGCAACCAGTGTACACAATATTGCAGCCAAAGTTATATGGATGAGCCATTTTGTATTCTGCTCTGTTTATTCCTTATTTTTTCTGTTATATGAATAAAATGTTGACTTTCTTTAGTTATTTATAAGCCCTCTAGACTCCTTGTAGTAAAGGTTTTGTAGTCTTTGGACCTACCTTCTGCCCATCCTATCACTTTATCTGTTTAGAACAGCAACTGAATTTGACTTGAAATTCACATGGCTTTGAATTTATAATTCATACAGAGTGCATTATTTACATTCTTCTATGGACACGACACATCTTAAAGAAAAGAATAAAGTTTCATTGACATCCTGACAAATGAAAAGTTTTATGCTGCTAAATGTTTCAATATGAGAAGTCACTCAATATGAGAAGTCACTCCAAAATGCATTCTAATGCCCACTGACCAAGTAAGGGAATAAAAAGTCTCAGATAATAGGTTTTTCAAATTCAAGGCCTGGTTTGACTTACATATAACTTTCTAACAGGATGCCTTTAACCACAGAGAAACAGGGGCATCTCTTGATATTTCTTTGACTCTCTATAAATGTGAACTCTTAATTCAGATTCACAGGCCTTACAGCCTTATCATTCTGATTGTGCAGAATTTTTCACAGTAGCCATATCTAACATAACCCCCTTTGGAGTCCTCCCCAATAAATTCCAAAATGCTACCTCAGAGCTCTAAGATAAGTAGTATCTCATGTAATCACACAAGTCACAGTTTGACATCACATAAATAAAAAGTAGCAGATTTCATGGATCTTTGAGATTCTAACAGCAGTTAAAAAGAACTGAAAGGAAGAAGCAGTTATCTGGGCAGTGCATCCATTTCAAAACATGTATTACACTTTCAAAGATCCTAAAGTCACTAACGATAAGTAATTCAAGGGTACAAACTCCTCCCTACCGAGGAACATTCCCTTTGATTCTCTACTTTGCCATCCTATGAAACAACATACATAGAAGCAGTGGAAGACTGCCTTTTTAAATTAGGAAAATAATGCACAGCAAGAGCAGATGAAATAATAATGCTTTTATACTTGGGAAAATGTACATCCCTTGTTTCTCAAATTCCCTTCCAAACCTAAAATTGAAAGTTCAGTTTTGTACTCAGATAATGTAAAGATTCAAACTATTGAAAGGCTGTGATGGGCTATAAAATCTTCATTAATATCTTAATAAATACATTCAGTATTTATAAATACTAAATTATTTATTGTTTATTATTTTATTATTTATCATTTTATTATTTTTTGTATTTTTATTTTTATTATTTATTATTCATTATTATTTATTTATTTATTTATATTTTATTTGTTATTATTTTATCTTACTAAACTACACTTAAAAAAATGCTCCTAGCATTGCTACTACTAGCATAAATTAAGTACTTTTGGATTGTGCAAAGTGGGGAGAAAATCAAAGCCAAGATAGCAAACCCCAAAAAGAAGGTAAAATTCTCAGACGTAGAGAATATCTTAAGGGAAGATGCCATGCATTACATTTATTTCCTTCACTTCCCTATAGTTCTGGACATTTGGCTCTACAAACAGGTGCTTTAGTGACTTAGAGAAGCTTGTGTCCTGGCTTGGCCATTCATTTTTTCATTCAACAGATTATCGACTGACACTAAATGGCACTACTCATGATGAACAGGAAGCCCCATGTTGCCTGGGTTGCTTTACCCTAATTCTGCTTTGATGTTTCTATCATTTTTGGACATCATAAAGATTGTTACCATACAGAAAACAGCAGTCAAATACTTTATTTTCCCTTGCTGGATCTTCCCTTGTCTTTTCTACCTCTTTTATAGAGCATGTAGTCACACTAACCAAAGAACCCAGAATATAAAATGCAACAGCATGGAGAACATGTTTTGGTTTTGGCTAAACCCCAAAAGCTTGAACAGTCATTGAAGATATTCACACAAAAACCTGGCTGATGTCACCCATTCCTGGCATCAGGATCCCTGAAATTATCAGTTCTAGTGAATGTCTATTTTCAAATCTATTTAGTGAAATGAAAAGTGTTTCACCATCAGTAAATTATTCTTTAATTATAATGTCCTATTGAGTTTCAGATATCATCTCAAAGAGATGGGAGAAAGGGAAGAAGCAAAGTTCTACGCTAATACCGTCCATGTGGCTGGAGGGCCAGGAATTAGGAGGTAAATTCATTTTCCCTTTGTGATGATATATTTTAGCAGAAATGCTTCATTTATTTTTTCTTCTTAATTTGAACTGACAGCATAAAAAATAGCTTGGATTATTGATCCTCCTAAGCTACTTCTTTTTTGTGAGACTTACATTGTCATATTAAAGCCCTTCAATTTTTTGTTCTGATTACTCTGATAAACTCTGATTACTAACTCTGTGGTGCTTATGTTATGATAGAATTCATGCCATTTATCCCTACATATAATAGATTTTTATCATATTTCATCATATTAATATATGAAACTATGATATTTTAATTTTTATGAAAAATATTTTCAATGATTTCCAAACATTACAATTATTGCTGCCCCCAAAGTCCTAACGAAAATTATTTCACATAGTGAAGCCACTATTTCCTCCCTGATGAGGACTCTCCCAAAGTCTAAGAGGGTCTCATGAATTGTGTTTCTCCCAGTTACCTCTTTCCTAATCTCTGGTCATTCCTTTCATTTCCTCTCCAAAATTCACTTCAAGCTTTTTTAACCCTTTCCAACTCAAGCAACCTGCAAATTAGCCAGAACAGGATAAGAGAAAATAAAGAGCACCTGCCCAAAAAATGAGGAATGAGGAGAAAAAGGAAAGGAAGCACAAATAGAAGAAAAGTTCCAAAAGCTTGTTTGATCAAGAAACAAGTTTGATGACTAGTTAGGAATATTGATTTTGTGTTTCTGGATTTTCTGGCATTGCTTGATAAGAATGGCTGAGGTCCTTAGGTGCCTGAGTGGCTCAACTGGTCGAGTGCTGACTCTTGGTTTTGGCTCAGGTCCTGATCTCCTCGGTTGTGAGACAGAGCCCCACAATGGACCCTGCACTCAGCAAGGGAGTCTGCTTGAAGATTCTCTCCCTCTTCCCCTCCCTCTATGTTCTCTCTCTCTCTCTCCCCCTCACTCTCTGTGTGTGTCTCAAATAAATAAATCTTTTTTTTAAAGAGTGGCTGAGCTCCTGGTAAGTAGCCTTTGGGTCTCTGTCTCTTTTTTTGTCTATTATTGTATTTACACAGAGTGCTGAAGTGCTGAAGAAGTGTTGCTGACCACTCAGTCACAATCCTTCTCTTACTCTCTTTGTTCCACTGCTTCAATCTGGCCTCAAAAAAAGGAGGGGAGAAAGGGCATTGGGTGGCTCAGTCAGTTAAGCATCTGACTCTTGATCTCAGCTCAGGTCTTCAACTCAGGGTCATGAGGTTAAGCCCCACATTGGGCTCCAGGCTGGGTGTGGAGCCTACTTAAGGAAAAAAAAGGAGGGGGGGAAGAAGAGATTGGAATGGGGGAAAGAATGGGGGAAAACCTACTAAGTAGTCTTTTGCTGTTTAAAAACATCATAAGGAGTTCTGCTTATGATGTCTTGAAGTCTAATATTCACTCCTTCAGAAATTTATTTTCAAATGATCTATAAACCAGTAGAGGAACATTCCAACTATTTCTCAGAACTTAGCACAAATCCTGGTGCAATCCAATCTTGAGGGAAAAGTAATATAAGGAAACATATAAAGTTTCAAATGTAATATGAAATTGCAATAATATAAACTATGTCAACAACAGGTTCTCTATGCTAAGTAATGCAGAAATATATCATCCTTTTTCTAAAGCTCTACAAACTGAAACAAAATTCTCCCCCCAAAACAACAAAAAAAGTAAATAATAACTAACTACAGTGATTTGCTCCCAATTTTTTGACCAGCCTATACTGTGTTAGCACCCTGCCCCACCACAACCACAGGTGCTGAAATCAAGAATGACTCTCTACACGTAGCTTGTTACCTAGGAACCATGTCAAGGTCCTGAGTGTCATAAAGCAGGCTACCTTATGAACCTCTATTTGCCTTTCAAACTCCCTTGGTTTTATCATCCTTGGAAATAGTCTCATGACAGCTAAGTGAAGAGAAATGAAATAAAGGTTTATCATCAGGCAGCACTGAACGAGCTAAACACTGAACAGTTAAATAGCAAAAATCAGTGATGATATGTATAGTAAGAACAAAAATCACTGCCAAAAAATGCATTTATTAAATGATTCTTCTCTAGGGATGCCTGGGTGGCTCAGTTGGTTAAGCTCTGCCTTCGGCTCAGGTCATGATCCCAGGGTACTGGGATCAAGCCACACATTGGACTCCCTGGTCACTGAGGAACCTGCTTCTCCCTGTCCTGCTCCCAACGCTTGTGCTTGTGCATGCACTCTCTCTTTCTCTCTGTCAAATAAATAAATAAAATATTTTTTAAAAATAAATAAATGATCCTACTCTAAATAACCCTACTCTAAAGTTGCAAGAAAAGAATAAACAAAACTATTTTCCTTTATTCCTTTATTTCTAACACTGTCCAGAATGGGTAAATTGTCCTATTTTAAAGTCCAGTCATTTACTAAAGAAGTCAAAAGTTTCAAGGTAGGATTGATAGAACATGAAATAAAGGGGTTGACTGATAGCTGGTAAAGACTTGCTGAGATGAGCCATTAAGTTATCTTATTTCAAAGACTCCTAAATATCTGGTCTATACTCAAAAAAAATTTTTTTCAGAACTAGAATTATATAAAATATACACAGAATGTTAAGTTTGAGTATGGGAAAACAATAGTGACATTAAGTCAATCAGCTCAGACACTCATCCACAGAACTAGAATTGTCTGAGCTCATTTTTTAATGAATGCAAGAGTCTTTCATTAAAGCTTCAATATATCATCAAATATTCATTGTCCTTCAGATTTTTAGGAACTAATTTCTAACATGTTGTTCTACTGAAATATTGTGTGTTTGAATTAAAACAAACAAAACTCAGTACAATGTAAGTTGCTTCAGTAGAGGCTTTTTCAATGCTCTGGAATCCTTGATATTTGCTTTGGCTATGAAGGTGGTGACCCAGTACCCTAATTTTGATCATCATTTCACAAAAAGCCAATTTAGTAACTTGATTAAAAAAAATTCAAGTACAGACTCTGAATAGTAAATATTTCTACTCAAAGTGTGAATACAAACATGTTTTCTTAACAGTTTATCCACTGGGAAATATTTTTAGAAATGGGTTGATGCTGTTCTTGCTCTAAGTGCTCCTAGAGCAAAAATATGTGTGATTTCTTTCAAAACTCAAGAAACAGCATTAATTGAAAAACCAGGTGCCAAGAACCTGACAAAATTAAACTGTGCTTCCAAGTGCACTTTGTTTCCTATGTTTTATCTTCCATGAGCTGTTCTGGTCTATGTTCAGTCCCTCAGGGCTCCCCTGTTGTTGGTTCCTTTCATTGCATGTTATACCTTAGATAAGTCCAGATCATCATCCACATAAGCCCATGGCAATTTTAATTAATAAAAAAGAGCATTCAAAAACGTGAAAATCAAGACTTTAAAATGCATAGAGTAGTAATACCAGAAGGAGTATCATTTATTCTGTTGCCGAAGTCCAGGTGAAGTAGATTATTGTGGTTGTTCGTGCTTTGCAACTTGGAAGGTGAAAATGGCAGAAATCGAAATATCTACAAGTGTCCATTTAAAATGACATGTTGGGATGGGGAGGAGTTAAGATGGCAGAGAAGTAGGAGGACCCTGGGCTTTCCCTGTCCCTTGAACACAGCTGTACTGAGGTCAGATCAATTGGAACACCCAAGAAATCAATGTGAGGTTTGGAAGAAGGATGTCCACAGTTGGATGAAGACAGTGTGGCAGGTGCATGGATGTGGATTGGAGGAGGGAACACTTTCAGCAGGGAGAGAAAAAGAAGAGAGGGAAAGAGGGGTTGAGAGAGTGCGGCCTCAGGTTGCTCAAGAAGAAAACCTCACGGACCATGGACTGGGGAGCTAGAGGAACTGAGTGTCACAGGTTTTTTGCAGACAGTAAGTGGAGCCCAAGGTCTGATTTTGGAAGTGCATGACTTTACCTAGAGCGGATAAGTAGCATAGGCTCCTGGAGGGAAGGAGGGCTCTGGCCCAGGAACATGCACAAAGTAGTGTAGGGATCTCCTGAGTCACACTGGGAGAGATTGTTCCCCTTCCTAGAGTACATTTGGAAGAGGGCATATTGCCTCTCCAAGGACGCGAAGGACCCTGCAGGTGCAGCAAATGGCCTTTCATCAGAAGGGGACAAAGTGGGCCCAGAGGGTGGATAACCGAGTCCCTGCTTTTTGAGGTGACACACCACAGATTCTGAGAATCACGCAGGGAGCAGGGGGACTGTTTTTCTGGGACAAAAGGCACTAGTCAGAGTGCAGCAAGGCTCTAATCGGGAGGAGGGAGAGGATGTGAGTGCTGGCTCCTTTAAGATTTAGACTTTTGAATCCCACCCATGTAGCAAAGAAACAACACTTGAGAGGTGGGCTCCAGGCACACCAATGCCTTTGGTTTTCTGTGAGGGCTTCCTGACAGTGGGGTGAGGGGTTGAGATCCCCTCTCCAGAAGAGAGTGGGGTGGCACCACTTTACCTATGCTATCAGAACAATTGGATGTCAGGGGCGCCTGGGTGGCTCAGTGGGTTAAAGCCTCTGCCTTCTCTCAGGGTCTTGGGATCAAGCCCCATATCGGGCTCTCTGCTCAGCAGGGAGCCTGCTTCCCCCTCTCTCTCTGTCTGCCTCTCTGCCTACTTGTGATCTGTCTCTCTCTCTCTCTGTCAAATATATAAATAAATAAAATTTTAGAAAAAAAAAGAACAGTTGGACTTCAGAGAGCAACACAACAGCCCCCAGTGGAGGTGGGAGCTGCTTACACCAAACCCTACCGACCTGTGTCTGGCAAGTGCTTTTTTTTTAAAGTGGCAGGAATGACTCAGCCAGCACAGCTGGCCTCTGCCACCAAAAGAGCAACACCAGCAGCACACTGCAAGCACCAAGTCTATAGATCATACAGTGCTTCAAAGAGTCCCCTTCAGTTCTGGTGGAACTAGGACCAGGCTATGTTTTTTTTTTCCTTATTCTTTTTTTTTTTTTTCCTTTGGAATCAGACTTAAATTTTTTTTCTTTGTTAGTTTGTTTTTTCATTTCCTTTTCTCTTTTTTTTGGATCAGGCTTCTTTTTTTCTTTCTTTTTCTTTGGAATCAGACTTATAGTTTAGTTTGTTTGTTTTTGAGCAAACTTTTTGTTTTCTCTTTTTGTTTCTTTCCTTTTTTTCCAGGCTTTTTTCAACAAACAAATCAAAGCACACCTAGATATAGGTCCAAGCACTCCCCATTGCAAGAAAGGAGGAGCTCTGCAGAGGACTGAGCAGTGGGAAAGAGCAACAAAAACTAACAACAGAGTGCACACAGCATACACCAGAAATACTTCCTGAAGTGTCAAGCCCTTGACAGTCTATGATCTCTTTTTCATATATCATTACTCTGAGGTGCGGCAAACATAACAAGGTTTCATAACATGCAAAAGATAGAAACTTAGCCAAAATGACAAGATAGAGTAATTCTCCCCAAAATAAAGGTAAAAAGTTATCGCAGCCAGGTACTTGCTGAAAATAGATATAAGCAATATATGTGAACAAGAATTTAGATCAACAGTCGTAAGACTACTAGCTGGACTTCATAACAGCATAGAAGACACCAGAGAAACCCTTGCTGCAGCAACAAAAGACCTAAAAACTAGTCAGGCTGAAATTAAAAAATGGTATAACTGAGATGCAAAATAGACTGGATATGATCACAATAAGGACTAAAGAAGCTGAGGAGAAAATAGGTGATATAGAAGATAAAATTATGGAAAATAATGAAGCTCAAAAGAAGAGGGAAAGAAAACTATTAGAACACAAAGATAGGTATGTACCTCAATGTTCATAGCAGCAATGGCCACAATCGCCAAACTGTGGAAAGAGTCAAGATGCCCTTCAACAGATGAATGGATAAAGAAGATATGGTCCATATATACAATGGAATATTATGCCTCCATCAGAAAGGATGAATACCCAACTTTTGTATCAACATGGATGGGACTGGAAGGGATTATGCTGAGTAAAATAAGTCAAGCAGAGAGAGTCAATTATCATATGGTTTCACTTACGTGTGGAGCATAAGGAAAAACATGGAGAACATTAGGAGAAGGAAAGG
Organism: Potos flavus; assembly: GCA_028534135.1. Taxonomy (NCBI): domain Eukaryota; kingdom Metazoa; phylum Chordata; class Mammalia; order Carnivora; family Procyonidae; genus Potos; species Potos flavus. The sequence goes on from CM052896.1 coordinate 68,395,919, forward strand.
AAAAATGAATTGGGGGAAATCAGAGAGGGAGACGAAGCCTGAGAGACTGTGGACTCTGAGAAACAAACTGAGGGTTTTGGAGGGGAGGGGGGGAGGGGGTTGGCTGAGCCTGGTGGTGGGCATTAAGGAGGGCATGTATTGCATGCAGCACTGGGTGTGGTGCATAAACAATGAATCTTGGAACACTGAAAAAATAAAATTAAATTGAAAATTAAAAAAATAAAAAATAATAAAAAATAATGAACACAAAGATAGACTTAGGGAACTCAGCAATTCCATAAGGTAAAATAATATCTGTATCATAGGAGTTCCAGAGCAGAAGAGCAGATTTATTTGAACAAATTATAGCCGAGAAAAACTTTCCTAAACTGGGGAAGGAAACAAGCATTCAAGTCCTGTCAGAAGCAAGCCCAGGACCAGGACCCAGATATTTTTTCCCTTTGACTCAATATAACACTTCAGGCTATAAGTGCCAGAAGCAATTGGCTTCCCAATTGTAGAAGCAGGAGAGACCCTTAGTAGAAAGTTTGCATGTACTGTTACAGGACAATAAAAGTGGGACCACTAAATGTGGGCCTATTTGTCAAAGTACATCAACAGGAATCCACTAACTTATCTATCCTTAGATTCTAGGTGGACAGTATTTTTAGCCACTCAGTTTTGTAACATTAAATTCATTATCCTATTTCCTACATAATACCAAACAGACACTAAATCAATGAAATGAATTTTTAAAAACCCATTTTAATCCTTTCTGGACAGGTAGTGAGATGGATTTAGAGAATGGCAGGGCCACTTCAAGACCACTCTTTCTATCCTGACCCTGGCTACCACTGGCTTATGGCACTAGAAAAGAAAATAGCATTGTTTGGGGTAATAACACAGGCAAATAGTTCTACCTTCTTTAAAATACACTATTTTATTGATGAGTATCTGAAAGTTGAGTAAAGTATGTGTTAGGAGCATGAACTCACCTACCTTATGTATTAAACTTGATACAGTCTTCACTGCTTCTTTGTATTTGAATTGATTTTCTTTTTGAAGATGTTGAGTGATATATTTTGCCAATTAATCATTTTTTTCCCCTAAAAAGTCAAAGCTGCTATTCAGACACTTCACATGAGTATAGCCATACCAGTTGTTCACCACTGGCATCCTTTCTGATTAGTCAGAATTAGCGTCTGAGCTAGCCAGCTGGTGAATATTTTGAGGATCATCCCTCTGTGCCTAAAGTCAATATCTGTGTTTACTTTTTCTATTACTTGCGTTCATTATTGGACCAGATGGATCTGATAGGAAAGTCGGACTTACCTTGGACAGCCTGGATCTGAATCCCAGCTCCATCTCTTAATTAGTTACATGACTAATTTCTGGAAATCAGTTTCTTTATCTGTAAAATAGAGGCAATAATATATGTCATTATCATATACATATAGATTAGATTTATTGAGACTATTAAACTAACTAATTCTTGGAGAGTTATTTAATCTGCGTTGGCTTATGGTAAAGTACTCAATTATTGGCAGCTATAATTATTAGGCATTTAAAGGCCAAACCTTGGGCTGCCTACACTCTTCCCACACACTTTCAACATTCCCCTACTGATAAAATAAAGGGAGGGAGGATGTAAAACCAACTTCATGATAACCAGTGCAGCTTATCTGACAGAAAAGGGAACAGAAAAATCCAATATTCAGACAACCTCTTGGGGCTCAGGACAGACTTCTTATAGAGAGACACCCCTACCTGGAGGTAAGACACAGATATCAGGTAAGTTCAAACATGCTATATAATGTGCTTTCAAATCATTTTGTTCCAAAGGCATTGGTTTGTATTCTGTGAGAAAATCTACTTTTCATTTAGTTTTTATATAACACAAGTCTTTGTAGAAATCTGAGAACTAATTCTTTCCTTAGTGTGATATATGTCCATCTGAGCTAAATGACAGTTAATATTTATTGATTTCTTATGAAGTATCTGGCACTATCTTAAGTGTTTTATATATAATGACTCACTTAATCCTCCCAACAAATTTATAAGGTATAGGTACTATTATTATTCTCATCTTATAGGAGGCTAAGTAAGTTAAGCCATAGAAGGATTTGAAAATTTACCATAGGTTATACACCTAGCAATGTTGCAACTAGGATTCAACCTAAACTATCTGGCCCTAGAGCCCTTGCATTAATGACCATACTATACAACTTCTTTTTGGAATACCACATATGTATAACTTCCAAGAATCTTTTAACAGGCCTAATTATTATTTCTTTGATATTCAACTTTAGATTCACACTTGGGTCCAAATATACCCCTAGCATTTAGAGCTTCCTGCATAGAAGTATTTTAAATTAAATTGATTACAAAAGTCCTTGAAATAAACTTAGACATGAGAAAGCTGACCAAGTAAATTTAAGAGGTAGCATACTCAAAAAGAAATGAGAAAGGAACACTGCTCAAGCAAGATGTGCCTTGGTTTACTAATGATGTCCAAGAAAGGCATTACAAATTATATTTGGATCTGCCTATTTTAGGTAGATTTCTATTATGATACCCTCATGGTTTTATTTTTTAGATAATACTGGTTTAGATTAGAAAAAAAAGTGATCTGAAAATTCACTGGTTGAAAAAAAACGAAATACAAAAAAGTACAAAGGATAAACTAAAAGTCACCCACTATCCTATCTCCCTAAAACAATCATTCTTAGTAATTTAGTTGAGTTCTTTCAACTTATACTTTTCTAGGTAACCAAAATATTATTTCATTGAGTATTGCTATCACTATTTGCAATAACATATTTTAACTGATAATCTTATTAACAAACTTGTATATTATGCTGCAATTAAAGGTGAGAAGACCTGAATTCACGGAAATAAATTAACCATGCAAGGTTTAGGAAACAATTAATGTATTCATAAATACATACATATGTAACAAATACATATGCAACTAAACATAAAAAATATACAGGCATAATTAAGAATATGGACTTTAGAATCATGGATTCAAAGAGCTGGCTATACTTTTTGCCAAACTATAGAACTTTAGTTAAGTAAGCTCCCTATGCCTCAGATTTCTTGTCTGTAAGGTGGGAATCTGTATGTTGTAGCTGTTTGGGGGGGGGGGGAGCGCTATGAGAAGAGATGAGTGAAAAATCCTTAGAACCATTCCCAGCATTCTCCTTTCCTCCTCTCTTGTACTGTTGGGCTAGGAGCATGCTCATGTCTTCAGTAGTAGGGGACATTTACTTACTTACTTAATCATTTAGCTAGTAAGTCCAGTGAATATTAAATTCAATTCAAGCATGAGTGATCTCTGCCAAGGATCTATTTGTGCTAACTTTGCTTCATTCCACAATCATTTATGATATCCAGTTTCCAAGATAAGACAGTATAGATTTAAACCTGAACAACCCACAAGTATATAAATGATGACTTTGGCTTCAATTACAATTATTGATCTAAGCGTTCTATTAAAACCCAGAAGCAGTCAGTTCTCAGCTAAGTGTGTCAGTTGGTTAGGAGGGAGAAATTAAGTAATTAGGGAAAACAATTTTTTTTTCAAAATCTCAGGTGAACTACAACCCAGTTTCAGATATGGTTAATTTGATTCACAGGCCATATGTTGCACAGCTATAGTTTTTTAAAAATCTTTGCCGAACAGGGCTAGTTAATATCTATCACGGCCCTGCTTTAAGCATATTCTTCCTTGACCTCTTAGTTTTGTCAGGTCCTGAGACCATCTCTGTTCCATACTGCTTGGTGTTTGGTCAGTTGCTGTGTCAGAGATGACTTCCTGATTATAGAGTTCTCAGGCTCTCTGCCTGTAATTACTCAAATTTGGCATAGGGCTTTCTACAACTGCACAGACATGGTCAGCCATATTGCTATTGTTCTGACAATTTCTGACCCTATTTACTCTTACACAAATTCCTGTAACAGGAAATTCTGGTGGCATAACACTCTTCAAGTGCAAACTTTCTCCCATTTCATTTTATATACAAAATCACTCCTTTTGCCAATGAATGAAATCTGCAGATAATTCTACGAGAAAAAATGTATCATTTTTGCTGTCTTTAAATGGGGAAAGAATGAGTACCAAGTTGTTTCCTGGAAGAGTCTCCTCTGTTTCTCAAAAAGTTTCCTCTAGAGTTATTTCCTTTTTGCTCTTATCAAATATCACCCTTGCCCCTAATTCAGCAGCTGAGGTTATATTTTATCCTTTTGCTGCCTCAAATAACTTTACTGTTTAATATAGATATATATATATGCAAATATACTTACATACACACAACATACATGTACATAATATGCATATTGTACATACACACACATATGTACATATTTATATATCATTAAATTTTACTATAAGAAGCAATGACACTTGCAGGAATTCAACTTAAATGATGGCAAAATTAGTTTTCTAATTAAGTCACTGCATGTTGTTTTTCTCAGCAGCTCTGCTCTCAGATGAATCCCTTCCTCTCCTGAATCCCACGCACCATCCATAGCTTGTTCTCTTCCTTCCCACTGTGCCATCTTTATCAACCCAAGCAGTCAAATCAACCCTTGGGGTGTTCTTAAAAGCACCATATGCCCAACAGAAGAGCACTTGAATTACTCTGCATACCAGAACCTGCTGTACATCACAACAAATTATTAACAGAGACCAAAAACTAGGACATGATGAGATCTTATAACCCCTTAGAAACCGTCACCTGAGAGCACTCCTTGATCCATTTGTTCTATCTTACAGAATCTTATTTCTATCAGAGAAATGAGTCAGGCACTTATAGGGTTCTTGGATGCAAATGACTTCTGACCTAAAGCTTCACCATCTTGCTTATATCTTTATATGCACCGTGTGCTTTTTTTAGAAAGCACTTCTGAACAAGCTAGCTTCTACATAATGGAAAAAAAAATGAAAGCAAATGAACTTTTCTAAGTAACTTACCTGAGTGAATTTCTCTGTAGAATTTCCCCACAAAGAAAGAGGTAGTGACAGAGCAGACATATTAGGTTAAGAAGTTAAATAACAAGTACATTTTTAATATATAAATATTCCTAAAAGATTTTTTCAGTTCTATGATTTACCTTTTATATTCAGTCCTAGCCCTGCCTTGTGAAAAATGTTCAGATTGCCTCCATTGTGCTTTCCAGCTTCCCTAGGCTTAAAAATTGTATCTTTTTTCACATGGGCCTGATAGCTTAACCAAAGCAGTATTTCATTCTCATATTAATTAGTTTAGGGTCAGAAGGACTGAGTAGCCTCCCTTCACCCTCACCTGTTTGCAAAAGGAAGTCACTCTGAAAGGATATAGGAATGATATGCAACATACTGTGTTTTGTCTGCAGGCAAAGTATGTGATAAACGAGATTAGACGGTAGAACCTACTAAAATGCAGTTCAGTCTTGCAAGATGTGGCAGGTGAAAAGAAACCACAGAGGAAGCTTCTCATGGTGACAACAAAGACAGAAGGCAGGATTAGAGATGGTCACTTGGCGCAGCCTTGAAAGAAATGGTTGATATGGACAAAAACATGGCGGTGAACTTACTACTGTGAAAGCTATGGTAGAAAATAATAACTTCATGGCTATGCTCTTTCTACACTTAATCTTTCATAGAAAAAATGTATTTCCATAGGAATGAGGAGTTTATCTAAAGTGGCTGTTATATGGAAGTATCTAAACAGCCATTACATCTTAAGATAAAAACCCACACATGAAAGTTGCTAAAGTCAGACAACTATTCCTGACAGTTATACAAAATTGCAAAGGTGAAACTAAATTCCTTAGCATATCAAACTGTATTTTATGGATATTTGTTTCTAGGCATTTCATATTCATTAGATATATTAAAGACTTGGATACAAATTACTAGTACTAACATTCCTCTAAGAAGAATATTAATCTTTCTTACTGTAGTATAAAACAAATTTATTCAGAGTTCAAAGGCCTGGGTTTGAGTTCCACTCTACTCCATGATTCAAATATGTTGTTTAACCATGCTGATCGTGCCACATGTACTTATAAGGACGCCTTATACTTGTACCCTCTGAGATACTACACAAATGAAAGATATTAGTACATAAAGCTTTGGGTACTTAAGAAAAGTTAAGTACCTTACGCACATGGCCACAAAGGATGGATTACAGAGTCAAAATACTTTAAGTGCTGTGCTTGTACTCTGGTTTTACACTGAATTAATTTGTTTTTTCCTCAAGAAAGTTGGATGTGGCTGTCAGCTTCAGCTTAAGAGCACATTTCATACTTAGATATACAGTATTTGGATAACATAGTTATATTTTGCCCTAACCGAAGTGACAATTAAATGACTATTAGCATAGTAAGCTGACACATGAAATACACAGAGCTAGTCCCTATTAATTCAGGTAGGAAATAAAGATAGGAAATACTCTCTTCTTGTAAGAGGCAAAGGCAAGATTAGCAGATGCAAAGATCTAAGTAATTCAGTGGCAACAAGTTGCTCAAGAACTAGAATTAAGTTCCTATGCAAAATGAATTGCTAAGGAGAAAGGAAAAGTTAAATATAAGTAGCAGAATTATCATTACCTATGTCCTCTAAGTAGAAGTTAGGGATCAAATCCCATACATTCTTGGCATATCTTCTAAGAAAAACCAGTTCCTTAAATCTTCTTGTTTTTCTGTATACAAGCCTTACATCTCCCTTCAGTGAGATATATTATCCTTTATAAGGATAGAAAGAGCAAGAAGGTTTTGCCAGGCATATACCTTCAGTTTATGATCTGACTTTGTATGTCCTCCTGAACTGAAAACTACATCTCTCAAGCTTCCTTGAAGCCAGGATTCTGGATACAAATTCTCTCCAATTAAATCACTCAGATGAGATCTGATAGGAGACAAGCATGGGGGTTTTGCTTTATACCTAGAATGGGAGCATTACACGTTGGCCACCTTATTATACACTTACTTAACAAACTGCTGTTTGTGTGGGTGTGGGGGGAGGATGTGTCTGTATGAATAAATACAAAATTTGAGACTATAGGTAAAATTTAATGATTTCATTTGTATTCAAATAGAGATATAGTGAAAATGAACTAGGTATACCAAATTAAATAAAGATTACACAGAGAGAAAAGTTAGATTTATTCATAGGAATGCTAATTATACCATATACAAGTTAGAATTTATTAGACTCAAAATAGCAGAAGTTACTTCAATACCATCCCTCTACTCTAAATCCAATCTTCAAGGATATAAAGGTCTGGCCATTTTGTTCTCTCAACTTGCTGAATTGCTCACTGCTGGAAATGATTTTAAAGGATTAATTTTAAAGAAACTTCAAACAGAAAATCAAACTATTAGACAAGAACGTAACAACCACCACCACCTCTTTGTTCCTCTGACTTTATAAATGTTTATCTTGGGAGGGTAGGTTAGTGAGGGGTTTTCTTCCCATTCTGAAAGGCAATCATTTTTGTCCTGAGAGTGTTAATACTTCAGTCATTTAAGCTTCCTAATTTGATGCTTTTTGGTTAAGAAGGAAACCTTAAGTGAGGAAAGGAAATGCTGAGAGGAAATTACTTGAACAGAACTTAATAGTTTTGTGATATGAAGCTGTGATCACATTTTTTTCACAGTATGAGTCAGTCATATAAATGTTTGGTTTACTTAGTTTCTTAATTTGATATGAGACTAAACTGGGCAAAACTTGATAGTAAATGTTATTTTTCATGAGTTAAACTATATTGATTTTATTATTACTATAATATCTCATATTTATAAGTGAAACCGGTATAAGTGGGCTTTTGGTCAGCATAAAGCTCACTTTTAAAAGTACGTTTTTAAATGAATTACTGGCCTGTGCTATAATTTCAATAACCCTGCCTCACACATAGATATTTGAAGATCATGGTTATAGTTACTATTAGTGTCAACACAATATAAGTAGGGTTCATTATGAAACTCTCTGGGGAGTCCTAAAGTGATTATATTCTCTTTGTAATCCACAAAAAGAAACTCTTCAAAGGATAACAATTCAATGAGATGAGATGAGATGAGAACCATCTGGTTCACTTGTAAATCCTACCCTTATTTTTTGTGGTATGTCATTGCTGTTCTGTCCCATTAGCACCAGAGAATAAAACTCAGGAAGGTTGGTTTTTATCATTTTTTTCCTTATAAAAATGAAAAAGGGGTTGAACATCAACTATTAGAGTAGCCTCCTGCCTAATCTCTGACAAAAGCCCCCATCAAACCAATTCCCCAAACTACCTTTCTTCACACAACCATGTATGTTCCCTAATGGTTTTACGTTATGAGCAAATATCCAATATAATTTTTTTTAATTTTATACCAATCTTTTTTTCATTTTTCTATTACTCACATATTATTCTCTTCAAGCATACTAATAGGTGATAATCAGTTGGTACCTGGAAGATTCTCCTGTCCTGAATATCTGACTCAGGTGCCATAGTGATAGAAAGTATAATATTACCAAAACAAACTAATTTAGCTCATAATAACAAATGCCAATCTATATTGCCTTGATCAGCTTGAATTCAAAAAACTAAGAAATTCAGAGGTTTTATGTATACCTTGCGTAAATACCATCCTCTTTTTACATGTAAAATTCTTGGGATAGGTAGCACACGAGTCCCTACAATTTAGAAGGAAGTTGTTCAGTAAATCTCTTTCCAAGTGGGTACAGGACAACATAGGGTATGGGATTTCTAGTGTACCTGAGGCCCTAGAAAGAAGAGGACAACACAGGGTATGGGATTTCTAGTGTACCTGAGGCCCTAGGAAATCCCATAGGGTATGGAATTTCTAGTGTACCTGAGGCCCTAGGAAATCCCATAGGGTATGGGATTTCTAGTGTACCTGAGGCCCTAGGAAAGAAACATAGAATATGGGATTTCTAGTGTACCTGAGGCCCTAGGAAAGAAACATAGAGTATGGGATTTTTAGTGTACCTGAGGCCCTAGGAAAGAAACATAGAGTATGGGATTTCTAGTGTACCTGAGGCCCTAGGAAAGAAACATAGAGTATGGGATTTCTAGTGTATCTGAGGCCCTAGGAAAGAGGCTTTATCTAAGGCACAGACTTGATTTCCTGCCTCTAAACTAACTTCTCCCTCAGAGAGGTGAATTTATTTTTTTTCAAATGAAAATCTGTTTCTTCTTTTAAGGGAGCATTTCCAATGGAATTCAATTTTGTTTCTGTTCTGCCTCGTGTGAGAATTCTCCTTCAAATTTCTGTTCCAGCTCCCACCCCACAGATCTTAAGCCCAATCCCATCCAGCAACATGTTCTTTTATGGCTTGAGACAAAAAAGCACAGTAGGAAATGCTTGAGCTTTGGAAACAGATAGACCTGGGTTGGATTCTAAACTCTGTCACAAACTGTATAATCTTGAGCAAATTACTTCACGTTTCTGAGACTCAGTTTCCTCATCTCTGTAATGGGGTTAATAACATCTACTGTGTAGAGGTTATGGTAGATAGAAGGAAACCCAAAACTTTCCACACGCTAAGCCCCAGAATCTGTGAGTGTTACTTTACAGGCAAAAGAGACTTCCAGAGAGGAATACACCCCTGCTGACACCTTGATTTTAGCCCCATGAGAACTCTGTCAGACTTTTGACCTTTAAAACTATAAAATTAAAAATGTGTATTGTTGGGGCACTTGGATGGCTCAGTCAGTTAAGCATCTGTCTTTGACTCAGGTCATAATCTCTGGGTCCTGGGATCAAGCACCCCTCTCCCTCTCCCTCTGCCTCTCCCTCTGCCTCTCCCCCTGCTCATGCTTTCTCTCACTCCCTCTCAAATAAATAAATAAAATTTTTAAAAAATGTGTATTGTTTTAAGCTACTAAGTTGGTGGTAATTCATATCAGGGACAATAAAAAACCAATACAGAGGTGTTTGTAAGAAAGCATAAGCAGAGAGTTTACCACAGTACCTGGCACAGAGTAAGCCCTAACCAAGTATTTGTTTCCTCCTACAATTTATCTAGGAAATTCTAATTATTTTATTTACACACACACAGACACAAACATAAAACCACATTCTATGTGCCAGACACCATTCCAGAAACTCATGGAATTTACACCCTGATCAAAAGAACAAAATTGTTTTATATGATGGGGTTATTTTTCACTTTCTACACACACCAGCCTCAAGTAGGCATTTGTTTTTCTCAACTATTGTGCCACAGGCTCCCACAGATTCATGCACATATGCTTCAGCAAGACCTGCCCACAACTGTACATCTCCCAGTCTTTGACCTGCCTGCATAGGGTGAGTTTGTTTCTGTAGAATTCTAAATGAAGAATATTATTTATGTTTTGTTTTACATTAAGGAAGTAGATGAAAACTGAACATTACCAATAAGTTTGGTCTTAGTGTACCTGGCTCTGGTTATACAATAATACAAAATCCAAAGGCCCAGCCAAAAATGCCACTATGATCTCACAATGGCCACAAAGCAGAGAGGCTCAAATCAACCTCATTAGAGGTTCTAATGACAGGAGATAGGGACAGGAGGGGGAAAGAATGGCATTGCTCCTATGCCCCTTAAAGGTTTCATGCATGGAAATACTGAATTAAACACCTATTTTGGTGAGTTCAAACTCACAGTCTTGAATTTAGGTGAGCCAGGGCATAAATTTAAACTGTGCTTCCAAAAGGGGAAGCACCACAGAAGAGTCTGTTTAGACCAGCAGAGCTGCCTGGCCTTGCCTTCCCCACTCCACCTATCCTAGAGTACTTCCTAATTTATATAATAAACTCGAGGTACCTAAATCCACAGTGGAGGTGACAAAATTCTCTGACCAGTGACTGGGACAAAATGCTTTCGAATGCAAGGGAGTAGGAAGTCATTCATTATCTTGCTGATACTGGATGCTATAGGGTCTTCTGTCCCAGACTGACTCCTCCTGGTAAGACTAAGGCGATTCTGCTTCTAGGAGTCCAAATTAAAATTCCCTTTCCAGAGGTAAGAATTCCACCCCACACGTGAACAGCTGAGAGCTGGTACCCCCTGAAGAGCACTCAGAGAAACACATTCTCACTTTGTGATGACTTTTATAGCTTTACTCTGCTTCCAAGTATCCCCTTCTGCTATATTTGAATCCCAGTGAATGTAGGAAGACCTACTAGAGAGGTGCAGACTTTTATTAGAGCAGGGTCCCTGGTTAGATAGGTTAGCATTTTCAGCAGGGGATTTGCCAGCCTCACAAACTGATGTTTGCCCTGTAATTGCAGCATCCCACTGTCCGGGAAAATCAAGCCTCACTGTCAGAGAAGGAATCCAATCACTTCACTCTGGAATGATTCTGGGACTCTGTTAGATTGGTGGAGCTCTCCTTGTTGTTTCCCTTTCTTCTCTGTGTATAAATGTCTGTGTGTTTTTTTTAATGTTTTTATTGATGTCAAGTCTTGTTTTGGTACAAAAACAAGACTAACAGTGTATGATTTGGGCTCCTGGTTTCCCACGTCTCCCCATCTCCTTGAGCAGATGGCATAGCTGGAGGACTGTTGACTCTATGGCTTATTTCCCCCTTATCTTGGATGTCCCCAGATGTCAAAGGTTGTAAATTTAATATTGATTTTATAAAGTAGTTTTACTCTAACATGTCAGTTATGATTAGCTTCAACCCAGAAGAAGCTCAGCCACTGATCTGGGTTTGCACGCAACGGAGCTCCCCAGCTTTCAGATTTTCTGAGTGAATGCTTTATTTATTAGAGCGGCAGTGGTTTGTAAAGGCTAGGACAGACCTCAGCCCCCAGCTTCCTCTCTGCTCTGAGCCTCCAGCACCTGGGCCCTTTCATTAAGCTTGAAAATCTAAGTAGATCAGGGAGACATATCATTTGCTGGCATGTCACCAGACAGAAGCGTTTATAGATCACATTATACCCCAGTGGCTATAACTAGAGAGAGAGGAATGAGAAGTCTTACTTGGGTTTCCATCCCTCCTTTTCTTCAGTCCCCCAGTGCCCTCCTGCTCCACCACCAGGGTGGGGGCTATTGCTATAATAACATTAATAAAGGCTGACATTTATTGAACACCTTTTATGTGGTAATCACTTTAGCATCAAGCACTGTACTAAGGATTTTCCATGCATCATCTCATTTAATCCTTATATCAGTCCTATGAAGTATTTATTACCATTATTATTTAATACTATTATTACTCCCATTTTACAGATAAGAGAATCAAGGAACACCCAGGATCACACACTGCTACAACTCTTGAGGCTGGAACTCAATCCCAAGCAGTCTGAGCCGCCAGAGCCCACATTCTCATCCCCAACACTATAAGGTGTGCTTTATCAGGAAACAGGGAAGTGACATGTTTGTACCAATCATGCTAATACCTTTGGCTTAACATTTTCTGTTCTTATATTTTGATACGAACTGATATTGAAGTAAAATAATAGAATTCATCACCAAATTCCTTTTTTTTTTTTTTTTTTCTTAAAAAGAGGTAGGCAACTAGTGTCCTGCTCCATTGATCCTCTTTCCCTCACACCTTGGAACAATTCCTCTTTGGAAGATGAAGCTCAGGATGCTTACTGCTTTGTGGTGGGAAGTTCTTCCTGAAGCCATGTGTCCATGTTCCTATTCACCAGGTGCTACAAAGGGGCCACATGGCCTTCCAAGTTAAGGCAATGGATCACAGCCTTCTTACCCTGGGGAATCTTAGCTCACTATATTTTAACATTGCTGAGGCTAATTCACCAGGAGGCTAACAGAGGACACTTAGGCACTTTATCTCCCAAATTAAATATACATCTTGAGCTTACCGGTGTGCTGAAGTCCTCCATTCCTCCCTCCAGGCTGAAACAGACCAGGTGAGGTCTAGAACTACTTTTCCTGATACGTTCCTTCTTTCCTCTTCCTAGATATTGACAATGGGGGAAAAGATAAATTAAAGCAAATTAAAGATAGTGCCAAATTCTTTGAATGCCTTCCATCAAGAGGTGAGATCTCTATTCCATCCCCTTGATTCTGGGTAGGCTCTGTGAACACTCTGACCAATAGAATACAGTGGAAATAATACTGAGCCCATTTTGGGGCCCAGTCCTTAAGAGACTGACAGCATTCACCTCGTATAAGTCCAACTACTCTGATGGAGAGACCATACGGTGAGGACCTGAGACTACAGGGAGAGGGGCCCAACTGAGTCAGCCAAGAGACCAGATACATTAATAAATCTGTCTTGAACTCTCCACATCAGCCCAGATACCAGCTGAATGTCACCAGGTGATGCCAATCAAAGCACATGCAATAGAAGTGCCTGAATTCCTGATCCACAAAATTGTGAGATATAATAAAGTGCTAGCTGTTTTGCAGTGGTGGGTCACATAGCAAAAAGAGAACAGGTATAGACACATAGGTGCCTGACATGGATCACTTCAACTTTTAAGGCTCCCAGACTTTTGGCATGCACTCACAGATGGAAGGCTGCTCTGTCTAGCCCAACTCAATGCATTCTAGCATAGGGAAGAACACACTGCTTTCCTCAGATAACTCTTAATTTGTGACTTGATACCATTTCTGGAAGACAGACTCTGGTGTGCTGTCCTATGGAGCAAGTCTTCTCGACTGATTATACAATATTAATAAAGTATTAATCTTTTAGTATATTTGCATCTCATAATTCATTGGGCCACTTGGAACCCAGGCATAAGTTAATCACACTGAGCCTACACTGTTTTTCCTTTTAATTTCCTCAGTTAGCATATTATTTTCAACAGCCAGAAGGTAAATCTTTTCACTTCAAAAGAAGTACATAGAAAGCCCTGCTCCCAGGTAGATAAAGAAACACATTCTTTGTTGTAAGGCCTAAGAATTATGGTGAAAAACATAAAAGTAGGCACTTTTAGTTAATGGCTTCCAAATATAATTTCATTCTTCTATTTAATTACATGTATTTCAATGCATATTCTAAATGACTGTGAGAAGACAATGTATTCTGGAAATATAATGCACTTTTTTGAGTATCCACAGTTTATTTGTCAGACCATAACATACTTTCATGGAGACAAAATAAATAAGAAACAACCCAAAAGAGGCTTGACAAGTAAAAGAGGGTTGACAAGAAGCTTGGTTTTATCCTCAAACTACAATGGCTCAAAGTCTTTTTCGAAGTGAAACAACTTACTATAGATGTGCTTATTTGCTATACTAAAGTTTTTGTTGTTGGTTTGTTTGATTTATTGTCCAATAGACAGAAACACAAAAGCATAAGAGAAAACTTCCTTCAAGAGAATCCCATCCTAGAATTCTAGAGATAGATGTGCCAACCCTTGACCTTCCAAATGCAGGTTATCATCTCTAGAAGTTTAAAGAAGAGACACTTATGAATCTTTTATTTCAGACTTACCCTGACAATCACAGATCACAGAATTCAGAGATCTTCACTGGCATGGAGAGATCAGTTTCTGCATCTGTAAAATGAGATTGATAATATCCAACCCATAAGTTTTGTTTTAGGAATTAAATTATATTTTGGAAGGAAGAAGAGGAGTTAGCCAAAACACAAGGAAGGGAGGGGAAGAATCACCAAAAGGCAACGTCACATCGAAGTGAGGGAAGAGGATAACAATGTTCTATCTGGGTGGTGGGATTTAGGGTGCTTTTTGTATTCTTTGTATTTTGTATGGCTTAATTTTTTGTCATTAACATATGTCATACATATAAAAAACAAAACAAAACAAAACAAAAACTAGAAAGTCAGGAAAAGAAAATGTTTCAAGGAAGTTTGGCCAAAAGGTTTTAAAGAGGCCCAGAAATCTAAGACAATGACTTCTCAAAAGATAAGTACTCCTCATCCATCCTAAACCTTTTTATGGTGCATTGCTAGGTGGAGGGGAAACAGAACAGGAGCCAAACCAAAGAATGACTGGAAATACTGGTTTCTAGGAGTCCCCCTTTAGTGATTAATTGCTGTACCTTATACTCATGAGGCTCCCCAATTTTCCCATTTTAAACAAATCTCTGTATGTAATTTCATGTAATTTTTTTCATGGTCTGTAAATGTTATTCAATAAGTAGTTAAAACTCATTTTGTCATATCATAACACAAACATAGCCTAAATGTATTAAATTCATCTTCTTTCATTTTATTAAATGTTTAGTATTTTCCTCCTAGTAAAATATAAGCTTTCAAAAAACTTAGGATGAACAATTTTAGATATTCTGCTTTAAAATGTGCAAGAAGTTTTACAAAATTCATTAGGCTTCAGTGGTTTAATAAAAGACAAGCAGGTTTTGGAGGCAAAAAGTCCTGGGTTTAAAGGCCAAATTTGCCACATAGTGGGTGTGTAACTGAGCACAAGTTACTTCAGCGGCATTCCCTTGAAAGTACAGACTGAATATTCTTCAAGCAACAGGCATGTGCTAACCACTAAGAATACAAAGAGAACAGGGTACAAATGCTCCTCCCTCATAATCTCTCTAGGACTCCCCTACATAAAACACCTACCTGATAAACGACTGTTGTAAAGACGCGGATGTACTATGTAGGGCACTCGACACAAAGTTTGGGCCGAAGACAAGCTATATTACTATCATTGTGATTGCCAGGGCAAAGGGTAAGAGTTCGTCCCCTGCATAAAAACCATTGATCTCCAGGATGGGAAAATACAGAGGAAAGCAAGCATGGCTTTCTGCCCCGGAAGCCTCAGCTCCCCTGAGACCACCTTTCCTTCCAGCCACCAAAGCTGCAAACGGAGCAGAACCACGCATGCGTCCCACAAGCGTTTCCCGTCCGCCCCCAGGGGCTCTACCCGCGCAGGCGCAGCCTGCAAATGCCGAGCTGTTAGCCCCGGAGAAGCGATTCCTGGTTGTGGGAGATGTGGGCTGAAGCATAAACGCCAGCATTCGAAGGCTCTGTCGGGTAAGACGCCTCAGACAGGGAGAACCCACTGGCCCACCGTGGGCACAAACCAAACGAAGCATCTTTGCGGGGACTTTCCTGCCTTCTCTGTTTCACTGTCCCCAGTCGCACTCCTGACCCCCGCCTGGATCACTTCCCTAATGAATAACAAGCTTGCAAGTCCTTGTCTCGGGCTTTGCGTTGGAGAGAAAATGGCCCAAATTCGATCTACGGAAGGAGAATATTAACAGCAGAATTTTGTTGTTGGAGGAATATATAAAAATGGCCATACAATGAAATGATTTGCAGCCATTAAAAAGAGTGAGATTTGGGGTGCTTGGGTGGCTCAGTCGGTTAAGCCTCCCACTCTTGATTTCGGCCCTGGTCCTGATCTCAGGGTGCTGAGATCAGGGCTTGGGTTGGGATCCACCCTGGGTGTGGAGCCTGTTTAAGATTCTCTCCCTCCCTTTCCATCTCCCCACCCCCAAAAAAGCGAGGTAAACTAATCCAATTGACATCTTTTTTTTTTTTTTTTTTTTTTTTTTTTTTTTGAGAGAGAGAGCGAGTAGGAGGAGGGGCAGAGGAAGAGAGAGAATCTCAAGCGGACTCCACAGAGCTCAATCTCAGGACCCTGAGATAATGACCTGAGCCAAAATCAATAGTGGACTTAACCGATTGAGCCACCCAAGCGCCCCTTAGTCAGAAACTTCTAAGACATACTGTTGAGTAAGAAAAGGAAGATGCAGAGTAATGTATATGATACGATGTCATTTTGTAATACAAAACAAAACAAAAACAGCCCCTCAGAAAGCTCTGTATCTGTACATAAATATCCTTATTTGTAAATGTATACATAAGCATTTATTTTAAAATTATATATGTATATAAGCTTTAAAAAGGATACATGCTAGGTTGTTAAATGTGTTTGGGGATATGGGAGTAGAAAAGAGGAGGTTAGTAAAACAAAAAAAGGTCTTTATTTAAAAACCACATGCGTGACATATTATTCCATTCAGGTAAAGCCATACAAATATGAGTACGTGCTTACGACAGATGAAAAAGGGATAGTCACGAATATGCTAATGATAATCATCTCTGGAATGTGGGATTTCAGGTAGGCTTTTACTTTCTATCTCACACTTCTCCTGTTTTAAGTTTTTCAATAATTGTAGATTAAAAACAAAATATGGAGAGGCAGTTTGGCATAGTGGTAAAGAGTACAAACTCTGGGGCCTGACAACTCTATTCAGATCTTGGCTCTGTCACTTATGGTTGTATGACCTTGGGCAGGTTATTTCATTTCTTTGGGCTTCAGTTTCTCTTCCATAAAATGGAGATAATATATTACCTACTTCATTGGGCTGTTAAGAAAATTAAATAGGAGATATAGGTAAAGCTTTCAAAATGGTGCCTGGCACATAGTAAATGATACATAAAGGCTAGCTATTATTATTTCTTTATAGTTGACTGAAAAGGAAAGTAGCTGGAGGGCTTAAATACACCATTAGTTAGACAGGGAGAAAAGATATGCCTCACTGTTATTCTGGCCTAGGTAACCATTCACATACAGCCACTCTGCTCCTATAAGTGGCCTCTACTTCCAGGAAGAAAGAAAGAAAAAAAAAGAGAGAGAATAAAGAAAGGAGGTAGAGAGAGGAAGGGAGGAACAAAAAGAAGGAGGAAGGAAAAAGGAGGAGGATGACAGGAAAAAAAGAAAAGGAAGGAAATAGCCCCAAAGGTTCTACTTGGATGCTGATGCAACAGGGCAAACACCTCTCCTCCCAGGTGTCTGGTCTGACCCAAAGGATTCTCTTTCCAGTTTCCTGGTAATCCCAGTTCTTGAAGAAGTGTATAAGTTCATGTTGGTGGTCTATTTTTTCCTTAATTGAGATATAACTGTTAGTATATATGTTTTGCTGACATTCATGTCACATTCCTAGATACCAGATTAAAAAATACTTTTAATCAGTTATAAATGAGAATGTATACACAATAATTCTAAAACTGTGTCTTCATCAAAGTTTGCTTCCAAGTATGATACATGTGGCTTTAGTGCCAATTCTTATTAACTGTGCAGCGCAATGCGCTGACACCCATGACACATTTCCCCTTTTTCAGTCACAAAAATACTTCTAATTAGCCATAAATGAGAATGTACACACAACATTTCCAATAGCTACTCTGTTCCTATCAGAGTTCACATCAGAGAAAACTTAAACTGCTGCCACTGAGCTGCCTTGCTCTAATTCCAACAACTCTTTTTTCAGAAATGCTTAGAAAATTGAATCTTTAGATCTCACTGGGTAAACAGATCCAAGGTAGATTTATTTCAACCCAAGTCCTTTATTTGAGATATGTGTGCTCCTGAACCCAACTAAAATGCATACCATAGCCATTTCAAAGGCAGTGATAAAATTACTTGGTTAAATATTTTGGCTAGATTTCCTGTTTCCAGAGGCCTGGGCTTTGTATTCTGTGGCTTCTGCATTTGCATGTGGTGATGGGGCCATATTAAATGGCACCACATCTGCCAACCTCCATAGTACCAAGCTCCACAGGGAAAGCCCTATGCACCCATTGCCACTGTGAGCCACACAGACAAGACAACACCTGTCTCAATTACCACCTTCAAACTCTCAGACCTTTGGCTTTCTTCAGGAATCTAGGCTGTAAGCTTCTTAGGATATCACGAACCATAAAGTACCTCCTCAGTTCAGCGTGGAGTCTATAGTATCACTTTAGTTATAATTCAGATAATTCTCCAAACTCGAGGCTGTGAAGCATTCTGATCTGCTCTTAGATTTCTCTATAATCTCTCCTTCGTTTTATAACAGGCTTTGTCTTCTGTTGCTCTGTGCAAATGGCAGTCCTTTACAAGTCATCAGGCCATGATTTGTGCATGGCCTGGTATATTGAGGTGAAAGAGAAGCTTTATGTAAGGGGAGGAAAAACGGTTCTGTTAAACTTTGCTTACTTTCATTACCTTTAAAAACTCATTAAATAGGATCCTGCCTTTTACTTGCCGAAGTGTTTAAAACCCTTTTTAATGAAAAATTCTAATCCTATATAATCACACCATAAGTACTTTCTTTCTGTTCAAGGAGGAAACAGTGTTAAATTTTAATGCATACCTCTGGCAAGCTATAATAAAAGTGTTCAGTCAGTTTTAAATCCGATTAGTGTTAACTGTTACAGATTAGGGAAAAATCCCAAGTGATTGGAGCAAGTCCCCAGCTCAAGGGAACTAATTTAGGGTCCAGGCCTGATCACACCAGAATCAAAGGGAACATGAAGACTCTTGCATCCAGTTTGCCCAAAATTTGTTCAGAAGCTAATAAAATAGAGTCCTATGCTAGGTATTGCAGCAATATAAAGACAGGTTTTCAAATAGGAGGCAGATAAGACATAAGGCAACGCTAGACAACGTGGGATGAGGGAAAGAGCAAAAGTGAGGAGTCCTAAGAGAATTCAGAAAGGATGAAGTCACATCCCAGGGAGAGAAACCCTGAGACTTCGTAGAGGATATAACTTCTAAAAGAGGCTTTTAAGGACCAACAGACTCCACAGATGAGGAGATAGGGTTATCCCTACTAAGGTGGGAAAAAGTATAAAATTTTCCAAAAATTAGAGAAACTTTGTTGAGAACTTTGGGAAGGGAAGGGAATGCCACTTTGTTGACAGGATGTTGAGCAGGCACTATACCAGGCATCTAGATCTATTTTCTCATTTACTCCCCACAACATCCCAATGAGGTGGTTATTATCCCCATTTTATAGATGAGAAAAATGAACCTCAGATTGTCAGACTTGCCTGACATTGAACAGCTAGCAAGTGGCGGCACTCGGAAGAAAAATATGGTTGAGCTTCTCTCAGTATTTAGTCTCAGGAACTTCCTGAGTCACACATTCCTCTTATTCACCATTAAGACCTGATCTGTTTTAAAAGACTTTCCTGACCACCTGAGTTAGAAATGCTATTTCTGGTCTCTGAATTCACAGCATTCTTTTTGTCATTACCCAAGTGGCATTTACTGTACCCTGGCTTCTATTGTTATTTTTTCTCATGCAGTTGTTGACCACAGTGCTTCTTAATTGGTTGGGCAGTTGTGTAGAGCAGGAATATCAAAAACATCTGAGAAGAAATGTGTATATATATTTAAATATTTATATTTTTGAGATTGTCCTTCCACCCACCTCACTTTGCCTTCCTCAGTAGTCTAAGACCATCTAAAGGAGAAGGTAGTTATCTAAATCCTAAGAACGTATTGCCAGAACATGTGAAGGCACCAGCAATAAGCATTTTTAAATATTCCCTTAGTGGTTTGAATTCCCACCCCATCCCAGGTAAGAACCAGTAAGCTAGCTGGATTGAAAATGAGGTGATTTGACATCAGCTGATGTCAACTGATGCCAGCTCTGCCACTTACTGGTTGTGTGATCCTTACCCTCTTTGAGACCCACTCTTATCATGTATAAGTTGAAAATCATTTAATCTGCTTTACCTACATTTTAGAATTAATGTAAGGATCAAATGACTAAGTCTGTAAAGTCTTATATAATGGGATGGTATTAACATGTTTGGATTAGAAATATCTTGAAACCTGGACCCTGCACCTTGCTTTTATATATACAAACTAAGTGATTGTACTTAGTAGATATTTAATAGTGGGTGTTGATTCACAAATGTATGTCTCAGAACCTTAGGGAAATAAAACATTCAACTAAGATGTCGGGGAAACGTACTGAAATGTCCTCTACCTGGGATACCATTTACCTCCCAACTGCTTCCCCAACCTGGATACATTTTTAGGACAATACCTATTTAAAAGTCACGACTGTCTCTGAAATGAGGAGCTTTGGGCTCCAGATTGTCATTATCTACCATCTTTCTTCTCTCGCACTCTCCATTCTGTACCTCCAAACCAAGATGCTCACTTATACCTCTTTACAGTCAAGGTGGAACTCTGCCTTGATAAATTAATGATTACTCAAGAATAGAGGACACTTTTTACCTTTCAAAACAAATCTTCTAATGAATGATAAGAAAAAAAATTAATTTCCTCATTAAAAAAGGACCAGGAAGGGGAAATGAAAGCCAAATACAAACCCCCTACAGTAAGAGAAAGGATGGCAAAAAAATAAAAACAAGGATTCATGAATGCAGGAAGAAATTAAAACAAACCTGCAGGCCCTCATAAATACAGCAATCAGGCAGCTCCATGCATGCATCCCATATTTGAATTTTTATTTTACATGAAGTATTTTTGTATCTGCTTTGCCTAAATTTGGCCTCTTACCAAAGCCTAATGACTCTACTTTATGTTAAGCTTTTCGAAGGATCTAAACTTAAAACTAGGGGGAAAAAACCTGTTAATTTATCTTGTAGGAAAAGGTGTTATAATTTGAATGAAAAACAGCAAGCAGACAGATAAAAAGGAGCTGGCACAAAGTTCAGGCAATCAGTAACATTTTTTGTACCTGCAGGCTGAGAAATTGTCTCCAGTGTTGTATGATGTTATTACCATTGCCTATTTTCACTTGTACATTAGGTTCAAGTATAATTGTGTGAAGATTTGAATGTTCTCCACAGATTTACTATTTTAATAAGCTCATAATGTTAAAACACTATATGTGTTGACAGTGGTACTTACACTGTATTACGCAAATAAATCAAATCATTTTATTTAAAATGCTAAGCAGCCTAATTTGACCTTTCTGCAGGCCCTGGTCAGTTCGGAAATGGTCCCAGATAATAGCCTTCTCTCGGACCTTTCTGTCTTTTATCCCATCCATTAGCAAACATACTGTCCTTGCAGACCATACGCCCTTATCACTCCAGAAACTGCCTTTATTGAAGTTTATGGGGCAGAGTGGGGCCACTATGCGCTATACTCCTGAATATTCATGGTAACCAGAAGTAAGCTCAGGTACCAAAAAGCAAGTGTGTTATCTAGTTCATAAATCTATTTTTTGAAGTAAAATGTAGGACTTGGTAGGATGTGGCTATATTAAAATAGGAGACATTAAATCCTTGCGACAAGCGAAATGGAGAATCATTGGTGTAAGTAAATCCAAGGTCAGAGGCAGCTGGATGTTGACACTGAGTTCAATATTAAAACAAAGAAATAGTAGTGTCCCCAATTTTAGCAGGTCTTTTTGGTCTCTTCTTTATTGGAAGAAATAATTAAATAACTTTTTTAAATACAGGTCCTTTTTTTTTTTAATTAAAAAAACATACAAGCATGGAGGAAAGAAATCAATAATTCTATCTCTCAGAAATGATCCTTGTGATTTTAGATCTTATTATTCCAGGCTTCTTCTATGCATGTTTGAATGGGTTAATCTGACACAAACGGATTTTACGTTGGTGTTTTTCTTTCCACTTAATGTTTTGTTAACATCTTTCCATGTGATTAAATACTCTCCAACTACAGTAACACATTAATAGCTGTGTAGAATTCCATTAAGGAACACTGTGTTGCCTATGGTGGGATATTTAGGTTGCCTCCACAACCCATTTAAGATGGTAACGAACTTATAGCAAGTTCTTTTTGAATACCAAAGCCTCCATCTGCACTCCTCATAAGACATTTTACAGCTCTAAAAGCCTTTAACTCTTGTGAATTTAGTGACTTAGACTTTTCTATTGACTTCCATTTAATTTTAAGGATATATTACACAAAAACACCCCTTTTCTCTGAAAACTTGTCAAAAATAATTACATCTGCATCAATTAACATTTTACTTCTACAATTCTGTAATGTGTACTTCATATATATTTGTTTCTGCAACATCATCCTTAGAATAAATATATGAAATAATATGCACACTTAAGAAGCACTGCACAATTACTTCCACCTAATCCGAAGACAATTCTCTTTTATTTACTGATTCATTCAACAAGTACTTATTAAGCACCTACTGTGTAACATGTACTATGCCACATGCCACTGAAGAAAGATTTAAGCATCTACACTGGATATGTCTTTACTTCAAAGTCAAAGCCACTAGGAAATGTTTATGTTTTTCCTATATTTTCCTCAAATATGAGAGGCAATACTTAATTTATGTTATATAAAGATATCATTCTACTTTTGAGTGACATGTAGACCTTTTTCACTTGTTGACCAATTAATAACAAGAAAGTCTAACAAATCTCTCTCTCTCTTTTTTAAAGATTTCATTTATTTGTCAGAGAGAGAGAGAGAGAGAGAGAGAGCACAACCAGGGGAAGTGACAGGCAGAGGGAGAAGCAGAGGGATTGTGGGACTCAATCCCAGGACCCTGGAATCATGACCTGACCGGAAGGCAGATGCTTAACCGAGGGAGCCCCCTAGGCCTCCTATAACAAATCTCTCTTGACAGAAATATAATCTATACCAATTTGGGCCAAATCAACAGGATTTTCAGCAGTTCTGTACTTTTCTGTGGCCCTTAGATGACAGCCAGTAGATATCAATTATGTAAGAGGCTCATCTCCATAGGTGAGATGAGCAAATGAACAGTTATATTAACAAACTTTAAGGGTCCCATCACCTCCACAGTAAGTTTTAGGGCCTGACCATCAACATCATCCAATATCTCTCTTGCATATCCTCAGGCTAAGCTATGTTCCTTTATCCCATCATTTCGCTTTTTAATATGTCGACCTTTACCTTCTCATTTCTTCAGTGATTCAGCTATAACCTAAAACTTCACCCATTGTATGTGCCATCCTTCCAACACTCTCCCAAACTTCCATCAGACTAAACAATGGCCTTCTTCTAGTGAATACTTCAAAGAACACTCAAAGCTGGCCTCTTTCTCAAAATCTTTCCTGACTGATTGGAAGATAAAGCAGCTTTCCAAAGAATTCCATCTCAACAGCATGCCATTCCCCATGGAATGTGTATTTGGATATAGATAGTGTTGTTACATATGTATGAGAATATGTTTTACTTATTCACCTGCCTTTTTTCAGCCTGATTGTGAGCCCCTAAAGACTAAGAACATGTTTTCTCTTTATTCTGTAATGATCCCACCCCCACAGAGTTACACTGCTAAATGTTGGTGCCATCTTTCTTCAAAGCAGTCATCAATAATTACAACATTTTAACTACCTAGGTCTTAGAATACAGATTTTTAGAGGTAGGAGGCAATGTTAGAGGTTATCGAGTCCACCACCTTTCTCTTTTTAAAGCTCACATTTAGGGGCGCCTGGGTGGCTCAGTGGGTTAAAGCCTCTGCCTTTGGCTCAGGTCATGATCTCAGGGTCTTGGGATTGGGCTGTCTGCTCAGCAGGGAGCCTGCTTCCCCCTCTCCCTCTGCCTACTTGTGATCTCTCTCTCTCTGTCAAATAAATAAATAAAATCTTTAAAAAAATAAAAAAATAAAGCTCACATTTATTTAGTATTTATTATATGCCTATACTGTGCTAAGCTCTTTATGCGAATTATCTCATGTAGTCCTCACAAAAATTGATGGAGTAGGAATTCTAAATATCCCCATTTTTGTGTGCCTACCAAAACCCTCCTTACACCTTTTCACAATAAAGTATACATAAATGAATGAATAATAATAGCTTAACCTAGGATCAGGACTAGAATAAGATGGAAGGGTGCAGGGCAAAATTTAAGGAGGCTTGCTCTTTCAGGTTTGTGCAAGTACTTCCTTAAATTTTGCCCTCTAAAGTGCCTCTCTTGCCTCACCCTAGTCTCAGCCCTAACTACACCTTATTGTATGTCAGGTACTGCTCTAAGTATATAATACAGTTAATACAACAAACCTATGAGGTAGGTAGTATTATCCTCATTTACAAATAAGGAAATGGACACTAGGTAATAATATGCCTAAGATTTCACAGTTAGTAAGTGACAGGGATGGTATGCAAATGCAAACATCCTGGTTGGAGATAGATAATTAAATGAATACATGAAATAAGGAATGAACGACTATTAAGGCCACACTGAAAGTTAGGCAGAGCTGAGCCCCAAATCCTGATTTTCTGGCTCTCAATCTAGTACAATTCCCCCATACCTCTTAATATCAAAGTTTCTTTGGTGACTTACCAATTAAATGTAAGCAATTGTTGACTTTTCTCTAACTGAACAATTTTTTTAAAGCAGGTAATAAAGATATTTGAATCAAGCACATGTAAAAGGTAGCTATCTATAATTTCTAACAATACTGGACATTTTTTTCTCCAAATTATTTAATCTCATAGGTGGGTCAAGGTCAAATTTCCAAACTAAAAAAAATTATGAACTATAACTGCATGCTACCAGACTGCTCATTTTCTACTAAAAGTTGTAGATCCAAGTATTTGGATCAAATCCTTTCCTGGCCCACTTTCTAGGTAATTTCTCTGGTTCTGGTAATATGTTCATGGATTCCATGATTCAGAGCAATAGAGATTATCTTCACAATGGGATCTAATACTTCACAGAATATTAAGTTGTTGCTCTATCTTCCATGGAATATTTTTACTCTGCCTTAAAGCTTTCTTCTCTTAATAAGAATATCCCTTCCCTGATTTTATGTTACTTTGGAAATTCTCACTTTGCAGGAAGTTCTCAAATGATAAAGTTTATAATACTTGCTTGTCAACAAAAATCAGGGAGTCAGATAAATACTGCCACTCTAGTTACCATTGATACTAGGTTAGTTTTTTAATTTCCTAATCTTCAGCTCCTGGAAATGAATCTGATTGGCCCAGATCATCTTTCTAGGCAGGCAAAATCACCTATGACTAGCTGCCTATGGACTAACTACCCTTAAATTAAAGATCTTCCAGTAATCTAATCAGATGAGGCCCGGGACAGGGACCCAGAGAAGAGATCTTGGCAGTTTAGGGAAGCTTCATATAAAATGGTACAGATTGGAAATAAATAAGCAGTGAAATAAATAAGCAGAGCAAGGAAATTTTTTTTATACTTTGATGTGTACTTCAGAAACAAATTGGAATAGGGAAGTCTATGTGAATTAATAAGAAACAAATTGGTTTTTAAAAACTCAGTGAGTGTTATCCTGTAAAAACTAGAACAATGGGAAAACTTAGAAAATATCAGAAAAATGTTGTCTTTGAGAAAATGTTGAAGAGGACTTCAGTAGCAGCAACTGTCATGAATGGGTTAGAACATGTGACATGCTATATACTGTAATACCTAGATATGAACACATGAAACTGACTTCAGTCCTAAGAGTACATCCAAGAAGTTCATGGACACACCTGATAAAATTTCACAGTTGGATTGAGCGTTTAAAACATCAGCCGTTTTTTTGTTTGTTTGTTTGTTTTAGACTCTATTTATTTATTTTGAGAGAAAGACAGAGACAGAGAGAGCATGAGCAGAGGGAGGACAAGCAGACTCCACGCTGAGCATAGAGCCTAAGGCAGGGCTCGATCCCAGAACCTTGACATCATGACCTGAGCTGAAATCAAGAGTCAGATGCTTAACCAACTGAGCCACCCATGTGCCCCAACATCAGGCATTTTATTTGAATTAATTTCTATCTGTTTCATATCCTTTTAGAATAATAGTTTCTGAAGACAGTGCTTTGCTATTTCAGATTTGCCTTATACAGCATCTAACCCCATACATCAATCCAGGCAATAAATAAATACAACACTATAAAATGTTGAGAAATACAAATATATTTTTCATATTCATTTTTTAATCATTTTGCCACTTCATGGAAAAAATAACATCAGCCTCTATAGTGAAATGGAACAGCTATAGATTTTGAAGCTAGAGAGGACAGATTTTGAACAGTGCTTCTGTGAGGACCTGGGAAATCAATTATCTGCCTTAACCTGACTGATCTCATTTTGTAAATTTTTATGAGGATTTGTAAATTTTTATGAGGATTACATAGAGTATGTAAAGAACATGCCATGCCAGAACTTGTCAAGTCCTCAGGATAAGGTTAACTTTTATTACTTTATCATATATATTTTTGGAACAGTAGAATCATAGTGTAAAAACTATGACAGATGGATATAATATATCTAGTGTAAAATGTGGCCAACATAGACAAATCAAATATTGAAGAATCATGTATCAGTCAGGGTAGGCTAAATCAACGAATTAATTTAGCAGAGGCTTGGCTTCAATTACTCAGGGACTAAGACTGACAAAGACACTACCTTCTAACAGCTACTTCTTCTGGAACATGCAGACTCTTCAGTCACTAGCAGGGTAAGAGGGCACTGGAGGGTCTCACATTGCTAAGTACATATCAATGTTAGAAATGACATATATCACTTCCACTCACAACCAACTGCAAAAGCTAGTCAACATGCCGCATTTAATTGCACAATGGTAGAGAAATGTAATCCTCTCATATACTTGGAAGAAAAGGAGAATCAGATATGGTGAACACTAGAAGACCCTACCAAAAGACATGTCCTTAGCTCAGAAGGCTTTCAGAAAGGAATCATACAATTGAGTTTATAATAAGGTGGGTTTTTTTTTTTTTTAAGAAATGCATTTTATCTTCATGGTAATTTGGCATAATATTTGGTCAATTTTGGCGTGAGGAAAAACATTACAATTAATCATTGCTGGAGTTGCCCTGAGTATGGCAAAATAAAAGAAGTTGCAATCCAGAAAGGAACTTTGCACAACAAAGTGTTAAATGAAATACTACCAGGCAAAATAAGGCAATACTCTTTTGCTGTCTAGCACCACACAAGATGCTAACTAAAAGAGTAAATAAAAACATTCAACATGCATTTAGCTTTCATAATTTACCTTCTGCAAGGTTGATTTAGGTATGCAGAATATGCCACATTATTTAAGCTGTAAAAAGGAGCTGCTTTACACTACCTGCCATGTACAATTATAATAATCTGTCAGACAAATATAATTACAGAGTGTGATGTCTGTTTGAGTGTGAAGGCTTTGATAGTGTGGTATTGTCTGCTCTACGCTGTGGCACAGCATAAACAATTGTACTCTGTGGTAACTCTCAGCCAGGACTGATTCTCGCGTCAGGAACGCCCCATCAAACAGCACAGATGGTTGGGTTTGGATTGGAGATTGTTGACTTTGTTTGCTTTTTTCCCCAACACTTTTCCAAGGGCAAACTTGACCACAGTAAGTTTTCTGAAGTACAGTATGATAGGTCTCCAAGATATTGTTAATAAAAGTGAGTGAGAATGGGAGACTAAGGCAAGGTATGGCCAATTAACAAGTGCCAACCATTTTAATGATGAAAAGTAGGTTGAGAAAGGAATGCATGGGTCACTTTAATGATTAAAAAAAATAATCAGCTGATACTTCATGGATTTAAAAGATTAAGTTGGTATTTTATATAGTAAGTTGTTATTGTAATTGTTTACTGGACCTTCACACCAGCTGACAAAATAGAAAAGGCAACCATCGTTATAGCCTTTCATAATTGTACTAAAGAAATTAAAGATATGTTTGGCTTTAAATTAATCAATTGTTTCCTTGTTGTACCATCTATACTAAATTGGATCAGGCTCTTTTTAGTTTATTTTTTAACTGATGATCTCATCACTGTGACTGTGACCTTCATACCCAGATATTTTGCTGTGGGACTTCTCTACAGGGTACACCTTTTGTTCTTTAAGATGAGACTTGCCTAGAAGGGATTTAAGAGGTATTGACTTATCAAATTCTGCTCTGTTATAATTCATATGGTAGAGAAGTTTTATATTATATTTCAAACACTACCCCTGAATACATGGTCAGTCCAAAGTGAAAACCTGGATTTGTTTTCTTTTAACTTACAAATATATAATATTCTGATGATATCTGAACTAGCTTAGAAAGATCAAACAACTTTTCACTAACAACACAAGTTGTTTTCATCTTAGGTCTTATACAGCTGATACCTTTATGCTAGAGATGTGAGTTTTCTGGATAAATCCACCATTGAGAAGAAGTAGTGTTTTTTATGATGTTTCAGTGTTTGAGTCTTCCAGTGTAGGCTCCATGGACGATAACAAATCCATCATAAAATAACCATAGAATCTTGAAATCTTTGCATTGGAAAGACCTCTACCTAAGTAGAAATGATTACTTCATTCCTTGGACCCTAATGTACCCTCTGTATCTTTCTCTCATGGTTATTGGAAGGATAAGATGCCTACTTATATTGGTCTGCAAATTCCTTAAGACCAGGAATTATAATTTACTCCTCTTTGTCTCTTGAGTACTTAAAATAGGACCTAGGGTAGCATGAATAGCTGAAGTGATAGATGGATAGAAAAAAGAAAAAAATACTATATTGCAATAATGGATATTTGTTGGACCCTCTCCAGTATCTACTCCCTCCCTTCCTTTCCAACAGTCCCAATTTCTGTTTGAAGATGCAAGTGGTTTCAGAGAAGCTCTTATTATCTCCAACTCCAGGAGTGGAATATGTAATCTAGGTTAAACCAATTAGCACATTCCATCTATCTAACGAGTTTTTGGCTCTGCCTTGAGCACATGACCTAACTAAAAATTTTCATTCAGAGTGAATCTCAGAATTATTTCTGGGAAGGAAGAAACAAAGATGCCTTTTGCTGGGTGTAAATGTGGAAGCATGCAGTCCTGGAGTGGATGGCAGCCATCTCAGGACCATGAGGAGAGCAAGCCTTAGAATAGAACCAACATTAAGAAAGGTATATAGCAGAGACAGAAAGAAACTGGAAGCCTCATTTGAACCTAATCTTATCTTTGGACTTTTCAGCTACAAAAAAGAAACAGAGAAAATAAAATTCCTTTATTTTTCATGTTAGCTTGGGTCAGATTTTCTGTTTCTTACAACACAAAGCCTACTGATTCAATTGTAAATAATGCCATTGAACAGATGTGAGCTGAACAAGCACGATGTACTTCAGAAATATTGGCAAGCCCTAATGCAAACCATTCCACAAACAAACTATAAACCAAAAGTGATGAACACTCCTAATTTCCATTTCCCACTGAAAGGAACCAAGGCTTCCTAAAGAAAAAGTTGATTTTCCAGGTCTTGTGTAGGAAATGTACAAGTTGAAACAGGGACATCTAGTTATGTCAAAAGGCAAGATAGTTCTCAGAAGCGACTATGCTAAAGAACTAAACCAATTTGAAAGGCTCCCATCAGCTAAAAGTGGGACACCTTGAACAAAAAATAATAATAATAGTAATAATAATAATCGCTATGGATTGAAACTGATCAAATATGTTAAAATTCATGCTTTCATAGTGGTACTAGAGTAAATAAACTTCATTGATCATAGAGAGTATTAGGAGACCACCTAAATAAAGAGAAACATTTAATTTGCCTTTCTTTTATGAACTCTGCTTCAGGGAGTTGTTAAGTTGTTAATAATTAAGGAAAAGTTTCTCACTATAGACATTTCCTAGCAAAGAAGCAAAGAAAACTCCTTATTGCAAACCCTTAATGCAATAATAGATCTGGGCAATAAGCATCAGTGACTGCTTACATCCCAAAAAATAAAAACCACACATTATATGCCTCTTAATGGAAGTGTACCCTACCACCTATGAAGTATTCTTGTCAAATAATCAAACCTGAATCAGATCAAGCCTCTTAGTCTAACTACTATTCCATAGGAAATAAAAAAGATATGCAATCAACAAAATCCAAAGTGTGGGAAGCTCTACAGAGAAAATGACCCAATTTTTATAACTAAATTGCAAGGAAAAATAGAGGTATAACTTATAGATTAAAAGATTGTTAAGAGATATAGGAATCATTTGGTAACATGCAGACCTTGTTGACATTCTGGTTTGAATAAACCAACTATAAAAAATATGAGACAATCAGAGAAATTGGAATGCTGATTGAATATTTGACAGTAGAGTGGATTATTATTTTTATAGTTGTGATAATGTTACCATTGTTGTGAGCTTTTTTTAATTTCTTATCTTTTATAGATTCATACAGAAGGAGTTATGGGTGCAAAGATATAGTGTCTAATACAACATTAATGGGGGAGAGAGGAAATAAGGGTGAAACAAGGTTGACCATAAATTCATTATTGAAGTTGAGGAATAGGTGTGTGAGGGTTCATTATACTACTCCTTCTACTCTTGGGTAATATTTAAGATTTTCCAAAATAAAAAAATTTTAAGTATATAATTCCATTATCATGCAAAATCATATACACATGTGAGCCTTTCTTGCCTTCACATAAACAGGCTATCATCCTTCCATCATGTTTTAATTTCTCCGCATTGTAATTCACCCAGTCACCGATATCTGCATGCCCTCTTCCCAGACAGTGGGCATTATCCCACACATGCACACTCATCCCCATGGAGGTGTTATAGGAAATCCATCACTCTCCCAGCTTAAACACAAAGACTTGACTTTTTTTTGTTTTATTATTATGTTCAGCTAGCCAACATATAGTACATCATTAGTTTTTGATGTGGTGTTCAGTGATTCATTAGTTGTGTATAATACCCAGTGCTAATCACAACACATGCACTCCTTAATACCCATCAACCGGTTATCCCATCCACCCACCCACCTCCTTTCTGTAACCCTCAGTTTGTTTCCCAGAGTCCAGAGTCTCTCATAGTTTGTCTCCCTCTCTGATTTCTTCCCATTCAGTTTTCCTTCCCATCCCCTATAGTCCTCAGTGCTATTCCTAACTGGAGATTATGCTAAGTGAAATAAGTCAAGCAGAGGAAGACTTCATTTTTATAGACATGGTTTTCTTTCGTTTATTTCCTTACACCTCTTTTCTACTTTAATGGCACTATTTATTCCAATTCCCAGATCCCTCTTTAGAAATGAACCATACTCCCTAACTCATGCAGACAGACCTATAGCCAGCCAGTGCTATGTTGAAAAGTTCCAACATCTACATTTCTGTGGGCCTCTATACATAATCTGGCTCAGTGTAAACCTCTTAAGTGAAATGCTCTCCTGGAAATACAACCTGCTCTCTATGTTCTATTTTATTTCAAACTCAATACAAAGCAATGGTCCCCAAAGAAAAGTTATGCTGGAGTTAGGTTCACACTATTTCCCTGAAATGTAATACGAGATTTAAACACAGATGATATGACTGGTTAATAAATGTCACCATTGAGTGGCTTTGTTCACCTAATAATATCATTCCGATCATTATAAACAAATTGAAGGGGTTCTTATGTGAAACAAACACGGCAGGACTTATTCCTGCGTAACACAAGACCAAGGCAGGGCAACCAATCCTAACAGCCTTCAAGAAGGGGCAAGACTGGCGTGCAGCTTTGTGGTATCCCGGGAGGATTTTATTTCTAAATATAAAATTCATGCCATGCTCACAGGCAGAACCTTAGAATAGTCATAATGATCTAATGGCAGCATTACTATGGAAGGCTGTTACTAATACTTTGAACTACTGCCGTTCTATACAGATCCAAGGATATGATTTCAAAGCTCACGTGGAATGAAGACTGCCCCAACTGAAAGCAATCCACCTGAGTAAAAAAGAGAGGAAAGAAAAGAACAGGGCAGAATGCAACCGAAGCCCACAATTTGGGATTTCTAGGATAGGGAGGTCGGAGTTGGTTCTTTGATTATGGGGTTTCTTTTATTATTGTTGTAGTTTGAAGGAGTGGCAAAGAAAGAGAAAGTGTCTCTAAACTGGAAGGCATTGCCTGACTGACTTTTTGAATTATCTCTAACTTAAAGATTATAATGTGTTTATTTTCCTCTTCCGAGAAGAGAGGGATAGTAATTGTAATCACCCTCATGCTCTCTTCCTTCTGCTATCAAGAGAACAAGAGTTCATTGATAACTCCCTTGTGCTCAATCTTGCTTCAATAATGACAGCAAAAAGAAAAGAAATAGCATATTAACTGCAAGAGAGTTGTGAACCCCTATAGGTCCAACCTCATAAACATCCAAGGCCTGTTGGGCCTGTCACTTGACATTTAGACAAAAATGGCTGTTGTTGTATTTCTAGAAATCAAGGGAAACATCAGTTCCTTCACAAACAAGAAAACTGCCTAACAGTTAAATGCCTGTATTAATAAGTAATATTCACTGTTTCAAACCTAACCATGCAATTCTTGAGGGAAGAAGTTCTGACAGCGCTAACAAGCCTGTAAAAAATATATGTACAATATACATCATATATATATATATTATATATAAATATATTTTTTTAATGCTTTGGAAATTTCCTTTCATTCTTTCAGTAATTTGCAGTTGGAATTCATAATTTTAGCAGTATTTCTCACATACTATGCCAAATTTGGAAACACCTATTTAAAGTATATTGTAACATGTGTTTAAGATACATTGAATCTTTGGAGAAAAGTGCTATAGAAATCTAATAAATGAAAGCTCATTTTTGAAACTTTATAAAAATACATGCATTTGAATTAATTTTTAGCTAGACAATCTCCTTGGCAGGTAATATGTAGTGATCCCATATGCCCCAGATTTTAAGGTTCTGGCGTATGGGAAGAAAAAGGTTATGGCCTAAAGAAGCTCATTCTGAGAGTGGAATAGTTCTCGACAAAAATCGGAGCAGGAATGCCAATTTTGGCCTTGAAAATGCATTCACTTATGCTATTTGGAATGTGAAAGAAATTTGAAATATATAAAAAGTAGAGTTATAAAGGGCAGCTGGATTCAACCACATGGCCAAATTTGAATCAGCAAACTGACATTCTCTGAGATAACACACATTATGTCCTTTAAAATTAAAAAAAGGAAAACAAGAGCCAAGTATCATTACTCATTTGTTATTTTGTGAGCTGGTTCAACTCAAGAATACATAATTTTCTGGTTATAATGCAAACTAAGGAAGGATGAGAGCCAGATATAAACAATCTCTTCCTTCTGGAGTAAAATATATAGCTATCTAGGGAATCAGTGTGATTATGAAGAGACCAGATGCTTTGATTCTTGGCTGCTATAGGACCTGGCCTGGCAACCTATAGTTTTATCATCAGAGTGGTAAAGATGAGTCTAAGAGATTAAAAAGATGGAAATAAAATGCTTTGTAAGTAAAAGGGGACAACCTTTTCATAAGCAAAATAAGCTAATGAAGGTGCAGAAAAAGGTTTCACCAGAAAAACCAGTGTGTTATCATCTTCCTTAAAGCATGACATTTGAACCTTCCTGTGGAAGCATGAGTTTTTAATGCATTAAACTTTGGGGTTATATATTGGACAAATTCTGGCTCTTGTTTTTATATTTCTTCAGTGATTTGTTGACTATTATGTATTACCAACATACACACAGCATATATAGCATTTGATTAATATGTGTATTTTGTAGACCTGTTTTATTTAAGCCAACTAAATAATGTCCTTCATACATAACTTCCAAATTTAGGACAAATATAGAAACGTTTATGTTAATGTCATGTATTATATTGAAGTTGCCCAGATCATTTAATTTCCCTCTTTGCTAGAGTTAGAAACATTTTACATACCACACCATAAATGACTTGCTCTTCCAATATCTTATTTTCTTATTCCAAAAGTATAATAAGGGATTGAGGGCAAGTCCAGGAAGATGGCAGAGTAAGCAGATCCTAAGCTCACCTTGTCCCATGGATACAACTAGATAACATGTCAGTGTAAATAACCCAGAAAATGACCTGAAGACTGGCAGAACAAACTCCACAACTAAAGATAGAGAAGAGGTCACATTGAAGAAGGTAGAAAGGGCAGAGATATGAGGGGTGGTGGGGAGCAAGGAGCATGAAGAGGGGAGAGAAACAGATTATCGCACCAGGGGGTCCACATGGGGAACATGAGTCCCCATAACATTTAGCTTTGAAAGTGAGAGGGACTGAATTTTTTGAGTTCTTACAACCAGCAGAACTTAAAGCCTGGAATTTTAAAAATCATCGGCTCAGATCTGGAAGAACCCAGAGGGTGATAGGTGCCAGGTCCCCACTCCTAGAGCGATAACACAACAAACAGTCCAGGAGATACAGTGTAGAAGCAGTAGTTTGAAAAACACCTGGTACATATAAGAGGGAGAGTAGTTTACTCATTTCAGAGCACATCATGCAGGGGCAGAGATTGCTAAGGGACTTCTCCAGGAACAAATTTGCTGGCAGACACAATCTCCCTTCTCTACCCCCTAGGATAAACACATGGCCAGGATAAACACAATCTCCTTCTCTACCTCCCAGGATAAACACAAACCCAGCACTGAACCCACATTCACTAACTTTCTTACACCAGGCCCTACCCCCTCAAACTTTGGCGGATCCACCCTTTCTGGTCACTTTTGCCTCAGTCTCAGTGCTGTGGGCCCAGAAGACCCGTGCAAAGCTTGCCAGCACCTTATCTCCTGACCTGCATGCTTTGTGACATCTCGGTCCCACTGGTGGTGGGGACAGCTGGCCCTATAGAAGCCCGAGGCACACCTTGTTAAAATTTCATGCCCCACTCCATCCAGGGACCAAACACTGCCCACAATAGGCAAAGAGAGCCTCTGCAAACGGCTGGACCAAAGGAAAATGTGGCCAGGGCACAACAGCAGGATGCACACAACACACGCAGGAGACACCTCTTGAAGTGCTAGGTTCTGGCGAACAGGGGACACCACACTACAGGGCACTATCGGACCTCATCTTCATAAGGCCATTACTTTCAAGAGCAGAAGATAAAGCTGACTTTCTTAACACACAGCAACAGACAGAGAGTTAGACAAAATTAAGAGACAGAGGAACATGTCCCAAATGAAAGACTAAGACAAAACCACATCAAGAGACCTGTGCAAAAAGAATATAAGTAATATGCCTGATAGAGAACTTAAAGTAATGATCATAAAGATACCCACTGGACTCAGTGAGCCCCTTAACAAAGTGATAAAAAAAAAAGAACCAGAGATGAAAAACACAATAGGTGAAATTAAAAATACACTAGAAGGAATAAATAGAAGGCTATAGGAAGCAGAGGAGCAAATGAGTGACCTGAAAGGGTAATGGAAAGTAATCAAGCTGAGCTGGTGAGGAAAAAAAAAAATTATGCAAAATGAGAATAGACTTCTGGAACTCAGTGACTCCATTAAGCATATTATTTGCCTGATAGGGATCCTAGAAGAAAAAGAGGGAGAAAAGGAGGCAGATATTATATTTGAAGAAATAATAGCTGATAACTGAAAATTTCCCTAATCTGGGAAAGGAAACAGATATCCAGATCCAGGAAGCACTGAGATCCTCCAACAAAATCAACCCAATGAGATCCACACAAATACAAATAGTAATTAAAATGGCAAAAAATAGTGGTAAAGGAAGAACTTTAAAAGAAGCATTAGAAAAGAAGACAATTACATATAAGGGAAACCTCTTAAGTCTATCTGTGGACTTTTTCAGCAGAAATTTTGCAGGCGAGAGGGACTAGAGTGATATATTCAAAGTGCTGAAAGGAAAAAATCTGCAGCCAAGAATACTCTATCCAGCAAGGCTATCATTCAGAATAGAAGGAGACATAAAGAGTTTCTCAGACAAATAAAAGCTAAAGGAATTCATGACCACTAAACCAGCCCTACAGAAATGTTAAAGGGGACTCTTTGAGTGGAAAGGAAAGACCATAAGTAAGAGTAAGAAAAGTAAGAAACACAAAAGCAGTAAAAATAAGCATCTCTGTAAAAATCAGTCAAGGGATTCACAAAATAAAAGGATGTAAAATATGACACCATATATCTAAAATATGGGGTCAGGGGCAAAGAGTAAAGAACAGGTTCAAACTTAAGAGACCATCAACTTAATATAGACTGCTATATACAGAAGATATTATATATAAACCTAATGGTAACCACAAATCAAAAACCAGTAATAGATATGCAAAAAATAAGAAGGAATCAAAATATATCACTAAAGAATATCAGCAAACCATGAAAGAGCATAAAAGAATAAAGGAGCAGAGAACTACAAAATTGACCACAAAACAAGAAGCAAAATATCAATGAATACATATCTATCAATAATTACTTTTGAATTTAAATGGATTAAACACTCCAATTAAAAGACATAGGGTGACAGAATGGATTAAAAACAATACCTACCTATATACTGCCTACAAGAGACTCATTTCAGACCTAGAGACACATGTAAATTAAAAGTAAGGGGATAGAGAAACATTTATCATACAAATAGATATCAAAAAAAGCTGGGCAGCAATACTTATTTTGGACAAAATAGACTTTAAAACAGAACTGTAACAAGAAACAGAGGACACTATATAATAATAAAGGGGAGAGGGGTGCCTGGGTGGCTCAGTGGGTTAGGCCTCTGCCTTCAGCTCCAGTCATGATCTCAGGGTCCTGGGATGGAGCTCTGTGTCGGGCTCTCTGCTCAGCGGGGAGCCTGCTTCTCCCTCTCTCTCTGCCTGCCTCTCTGCCTATCTGTGATCTCTCTCTGTCAAATAAATAAATAAATAAAATCTTTAAAAAATAATAATAATAAAGGGGACAATCTAACAAGAAGATATAACAATTGTAAATATTTATGCACCCAACATGGGAGCACCAAAATACATAAAAACAGTTAATAACAAACATAAAGAAACCAATAAGTAGTAATATAATAATAGTAGAGGACTTTAACACCCCACTTACATTAGTGGACAGATCAACCAAACAGAAAATCAATAAGAAAATAGTTGCTTTGAACAACACACTGGAACAGATTGATTTAGCACATATATTCAAAACATTCCATCCTAAAATAGAATACACATTTTTTTTCAAGTACACATGGAACATTCTCCAGAATAGGCCATATATTAGGCCACAAAAAAGGCTCAACAAATGCAAAAAGATCAAAATTATACCATGCATCTTTTCTAACCACAATGTTATGAACCTAGAAATCAACCACAAGAAAAAATCTGGAAAGAACACAAATACATGGAGATTAAGTAATATGCTACTAAACAATGAATGGGTCAACAAGAAATGAAAGAAGAAATTAAAAAATTATATGGAAACAAAGGAAAACATAATGGTCCAAAATCTTTGGGATGCAGCAAAAGCGGTTCTAAGAGGGAAGTTTATAGCAATACAGGTCTACCTCAAGAAGCAAGAAAAATCCCAAATAAAAAAACTGGGGACCTTACACCTAAAAAGGCTAGGAAAAGAAGAATGAATGAAACCCAAAACCAGCAGAAGGAAGGAAATAATCATAAATATTAGAGCAGTAATAAATAATATAGAAACTAAAAAAAAAAAAAAAATAGAACAGATGAATGAAACCAGGAGCTGGTTCTTTGAAAAGGTCAACAAAATTGATAAACCTTTAGCGAGACTCATCCAGAAGAGAGAGAGGGCTCAAAATCATAAATGAAAGAGGAGAAATAAATGACACCACAAAAATACAATGAATATAAGAGAATATTTTGAAAAATTATACAACAATAAATTGGACAACCTAGAAGAAATGGTTAAATTCCTAGAAACATATAACCTACCAAAACTGAAACAGGAAGAAATAGAAAATTTGAACAGACCAGTTACCAGCAATGAAATTGAATCAGTAATCAAAAAACTCCCAATAAGCAAAGGTCCAGGGGAATTCTACCAAACATTTAAGGAAGAGTTAATACCTATTCTTCTCAAATTTTTCCAAAAAATAGAAGAGAAAGGAAAGCTTCTAAATTCATTCTATGAAGCCAGCATTACCCTGATACCAAATCCAGTTGAAGACACAACAAAAAAAGAACTACAGGTCAATATTTGATGAACATAGGTGCAAAAATCCTCAACAAAATATTGGCAAAACAAATCCAACAATGCATTTAAAAAATCATTCACTACTAGGGCGCCTGGGTGGTTCAGTCAGTTAAGCATCTACCTTTAGCTCAGGTCATGATCCCAGGGTCCTGGGATTGAGCTCTGAGTCCAGCTCCCTGCTCAGCAGGAAACCTGCTTCTCCCTTTCCTGCTCCCCCTGCTTGTGTGCTCTCGCTCTCTCTCTCTGTGTCAAATAAATAAATAAAATCTTTTTTAGAAAATTATTCACTACTCTCACGTCGGATTTTTTCCTGGGTTGCAAGGGTGGTTCTGTATTTGCAAATCAATCAACATGATACATCACATCAATAAGAGAAAGGATAAAAGCCATATGATCATTTCAATAGAGAAAGAAAAACCATTTGACAAAGCACAAC
This sequence comes from Potos flavus, assembly GCA_028534135.1. Classification (NCBI taxonomy): domain Eukaryota; kingdom Metazoa; phylum Chordata; class Mammalia; order Carnivora; family Procyonidae; genus Potos; species Potos flavus. Next base: position 68,434,861 of record CM052896.1, read on the forward strand.
ATCCATTCATGATAAAAAAAAAAAAAACACTCAACAAAGTAGGTTTAGAAGGAATATACATCAACATAATAAAGTCTTATATGAAAAAGCCACAGCTAACATCATACTCAATGGGGAAAAACTGAGAGCTTTTCCCAGAAGATCAGGAATACTCTCATCACTTTCATTCCACATAGTACTGGAAGTCCTAGCTACAACAATCAGACAACAAAAAGAATTAAAAGGCAACCATATTGGTAAGGAAGAAGTAAAACCTTCACTATTTGCAGATGGCATGATACACTATATGGAAAATACAAAAGACTCCACCAAAAAACTTCTGGAACTGATAAATGAATTCAGTAAAGTCACTGGATGCAAAATCAAGGTACAGAAATCTGTTGAATTTCTATGCATTAATAATGAAGCAGCAGAAAGAGAAACAAAACAATCCCATTTACAATTGTACCAAAAATAATAAAATACCCCAGAAAATAAATCTCCCAGAAAATAAAATGACAAAGAAATGTATAATATGTATAATACGAAATAAATGAAAGAAAATTAAAGGCTCGATCCAAGAGGTCTGCATCTAAATTCAAAAAGAAAGAACAGAGAAAATGGTGTGGTAGAAATTGCACCAAAAAAAAAAAAAAAAAAGTTTTCCAAACTGAAGTAAGTCTAAAGATGGGAAATTGCCTCTGAGTGTCCAGCAAAATGTATAACAACAAACAGACTCACATGAAAGCACGTCATCCTGAAATTTCAGAACAATGTGAATATTAACACTATGAAAAACAACAAACATTATTAGAAAATAAATGTAGGGGTGGGGCACCTGGGTGGCCCAGTCAGTTAAGCATCAGCCTTTGGCTCAGGTCATGATCTCAGGGTCCTGGGATCGAGCCCTGTGTCAGGCTCTCTGCTCAGCAGGGAGTCTGCCTCTCCCTTCCCCTTTGCCCCAACCCCCTGCTCATGCTCTCTCTCACTCTCTCTTTCTCTCTCGTATAAATAAAATCTTTTTAAAAATGTAATCATGATTTTCTAGGTGAATAATTATGGGGTCTGACTGGAAAAGACAACACAGATCTGCCAGAAAGTTTGCTTTGCATCAGCTCAAGGGTTAATACTGCCACAGGTCCTCATACATGCAACCTCCTGTTCTCTCGTACTAGCTGGTAGTCAAGTGTCCTGATTAAATGGACAACATCGTGAGTCAGCTGACATTTGAAATCCAGCATTTTAGGAGTATCAACGTAGGATGTGTGAAAGCATGGGTCATATGCGAGATGATTATTTTATGGAAGTTAAGGATGGTCTATAATAATAACACTAACAATTACTGAATTCTTACTGCATTCCAAGTGCTTTCCTTGATTTATTCCCAAAGATGAACCTTATCTATCATCAGCTCCATTTTGCAGATGAAGAAATTGAGCCTTAAAGAGGCCAGGCAACTTTCCCAGAGGGCTATGGCTCAGATTAGAATCCAGGCAGTGTAGTTTTAGAGCCTACTACTGATCTCTTCTGCCTTAATACATACTTAGAGAAATGCTGAAGGAGATAGACATTTGGAAAATCAAGGAGGAAAGAAGTCTTCTCTGGTGGAGATTGTGGTAGAATGAAGTGGACTAATACCAGACAGCAGGAGTCAGGAGGGAGAGGAGGCAGATATGTCAGAATTGAGGACTCATAAGAATTGAGAACTGATGTGATTTCATTAATGATTCATTTAACTTATGGAGATATGCTGATAAGCTCCTTTATTGAATAGGGCAAGAACATTGGCATCAAAATGGATCTTTCTTCTGAGGCTCTACCTTCATCCCTTTCATGTCTTTTTACTGCCATTTCTTTGACTTCTCATTCCTTTTAATCACCAGGCTTCACATTACAAGCAGAGAAACCCAGGCCTGGCTTCTTCTGTTTTAACTTTCCTTCACTTATATTTGCCCCCAGGAGTCTTGGCAACTAGGCACGGTGATGGCAACCTGAAGGCAAAGAGGACCTGGTTCTCCCTCCCACCCCCAGCCTCATTAAATATGGTGCAGTTCCTACCAAGAGGGCTGAGGGTGGAGGCTGTGTGGGCAAAAGACACAGCTTCCAAATGTTCCTGTAAATATTCATAAAAACATGTCAGTGTTGCTAAACCCACAGCAAACGATAATCATCCATCCCCCTACACCCTGCATCTTTTTGCTGTTAATCCTTTTGTCCATGTTGAAATCTTTCCCACAATTGCTTCTTCCTCTATCCTTTGTTTTTGAATTGCTGCTAGCAACCCCAGCCTTTGCAGCCCTTCATGCAAGTCTGTGGTACCATTTTAAAAGCAGTGGTCCTCTGCTGCCAGCAAGGGATGTAAATGACATACGCTATCCTAGGGATGTTGCTCCTTCTCATCTTGATTCCTTGCTCTTGGGGAACACAGCAATTATTCTACCCAGGAACTGATGGGAATTTCTGAACAACCTGGCACATCTGAAACATTTTTCTGACTCATTGAGCTGGCATATACTGCTAGATCAGCACTGGCCCTGCTCCACACAGCCTGTCACCAACAGTGGGTGTTGTTGTAAGCACTAGTTTTGATTGTGGCAAGATGGGCTCTGTGACTCTCCTCTTGTTCTGTTGAGTTCAGAAAAGGCATCTGGACTCCATTCACATTACATTTGACAGGAGTCCAAAACCTAAATGAATGTTGCTAATAAAGAACTGTAAGGAAAAAACATGTTGAGAACTACTAAGTGTATTCAACACATATCAAGCTTGGAGCAGGGGGAAGGGGAGGAGAATTAATGCACTGGGTTAGGATCACCAACTGGAGGGCAAGAGCTCTGGGCTCTGTTCTTGGCTCTATCCAAGAACTGTGCCTCAGATTGCGTTCTTTAAATTGAGAGTGTTCAAAAGTGCTTTATGGTACAGTAGAGACTGCATATAACCTTGCATATGTTTAACTCTGCTGTTGGTCAACTAAGTCTCAAATGAACTAGTATTAATTTAACAACTACTCTGTGCCTAAGTCAATGGCTGCCAAGGGGTAGCTTTAGCCCCTGCATAATCTTTACTGGCTCCTTCTCTCCAAATTCTTCGATCTGGATAACTGGCATGTCCTCTTTCTTTTAGATAGTACATTCAAACTTGGCCTATACCCAGGTCCCTTTTATCTTTCACAGGCATATCTTTTGTATTTCAGACTCTATCTTGGTCCCAGAAGACAACCAGCACAGAAGAGTTTTTTCTTTTCTTTTTCTTTTTTTTTAAGATTTTTACTTATTTGTTTGAGAGAGAGCATGAGCAGGGGGAGGGGTAGCAGGAAAGAGAGAAGACTCCCCACTGAGCAGGGGGCCCCATACAGGTATCAATCCCAGGACCCTGTGATCATGATCTGAGGTGAAGGCAGACATTTAACCACCAGAGCCACACAGGTGCCACAAGATTATGTCTAAATGGAGTTGGTCAGAGTAGGCTGAAAAATGTAAATACATGTAAACTTAAACTAAGTATCAACAAAGACCCCATTGAACAATGATTATTTTCTGTACTATCTTCTAAATATTACTATCTGCAAAATATACATATACCACAGTAACTAAATGAGGAAACTTCTAAAAGACTATCTTAAGTTTTGGGATAATTATATTATTATAGTTAAAATTCTTCTTTCAAGTAACATTTAGCTAAAATAGAATAAAGTAAAATGATGGATTCTAGATCACCTTAGATTGATAAAAATCATATTATCTGTATGTGAAACATTGCCTGCCTTTATGTTATCTAATATAGAGGGACTATGCCTTGCTCATTAAGAAGTGGTGTCACATGAATAAGAACCAAATATTCCTGCTGAATATTTTTAACTGCTTTGTCCAGAGAAAATTTTGACTATCTAAATTTTTGCAGAAATATTATGATTAAAAAGTATGTTTTTAAATGAATTACTGTCCTGTGCTATAATATTATGATTATATATATGTTAAGACTCTTTAGTTTTAGCTCATGACTCTAAGACCTTAACCAATCCAGTTTGAAGACTAGGAAAAGTAAAAAAAAAAACAAAAACAAAAAACAAAAAAACTACAAATAATCTAATGTTGCTCTTGGTGGGTTATTTTATGGTAGATAACCATGTCAACAGCTTTTCTGCTCAACAGGTGAAACACTGGGCCAGGAATCCAGAGTTGTGATTTGTCAAGCAAACATGTAGTACACAGTGTTGATGGAACATATAATAAAGTATTAGCATATTATTTTGAGATAATAGAAGGCTGCCCTTTTTGAGGATGGAATGTCTGTGCTTGGATCTAGCCGTGTATAACCCATCTGAACAAGCAAGGATTGGAGCACAACATTCAGAACAACCTGCAAATATCTCTATAGGTAAAAAGTCTTAGTAAAGTTGGAAAAACTATATTGGCTGACTTAAAGGGGAAATAGTAATGAGTGCAACTGCACATGTGTTAAGTTTCAGGTGTTGGTGAAGCAGTCAAGCATCAAAGACCCTGAAGTCAGCTAGAAAGGTAAAATCACAGGTTGAGGGTTAGATTTGGGATTCAACTGCTGAAACTGTGTGAGTTGAGCTCTTAGGGAAGGAGCATATGCAGGACAGAGCAAGAGTCGAATGACCTGAAGCCTGTGGGATTCTTGTGGCTATAAGTCAGGAAGGGAAGTTGACAGAAATGTGGAGACAAGTCAAAGAAGAGGAGAATTGAAGAATGAATCTCATATTTGGATTAGAGCAGATCACTCATTTAATCATTCAGCCATTAAACCAATATGTAGAGTGCTTATTTGTACCTGAACCTGTGTCAGGAGCTGGAGATATAAAGATGGAAGGATGTGTGTCTTGCCTTTTAGTGCTGGCATAGAAAACCAAACGATATTACATGTGATGATAATTGTTTTTATTATGGAGATACTCATGGAGAAATTGCATAGAACTTTTTGGGGGAGTCTCCTTCAACCCTCAATTCCCTCCCAATTAACCAAATCCCCTCTCTCCATCCAGACAAATTTTGACATTTTCTGTTTCCATTTCTTTACCTCTTACTCCTCAGCTAACTCTGTGGTAACTTTATGCAGCCACCACTCCACCAAAGTTGCTCTCAAGTTTCTCTGCTCGATTCCAAGATAATCTTCAGTCCTCATGTGCCTGACCTTTTGGCAAGATTTGATACCTTTAATCATTCTTTCTTTTCAAAATACTTGCTTCCTTTGGCTTTCCAAGATGACACATTCTCTCCCACTTTATTGGCCAGTTCTTTGAAGACCTTTCTTCCTCTCCCCACACCATAAATATCAGGGATCCCTGGAGCTCTCTCTTCTTACTATGTGTATGCAAATTAGTTCTTCACCATGTTTATCATACTTCATTGTTATTTCATTGTCTTTCCTAATACCGTAAATTTGCAAGGCCAGGATTATATCACTGCTCTATTTCCAATGCTAGCCCCAAGCATGACATGAAGTTTGTGCTTAATAAATATTAATTGAGTGGGGCTCCTGGGTGACTCAGTCAGTTAAGCATCCAACTCTTGATTTCGGCTCAGGTTATGATCTCAGGGTTGTGGGATCAAGCCCCATGTCAGGCTCTGCACTCAGCACACAGTCTGCTTGAGATTCTCTCCCTCTGCCCCTCCCCTCACTTTCTCTCTCTCTCTCTCTCAAAAATAAATAAATCTTAAAAATAAATAAGTATTAATTGAGTAAATGAATAATTGATTGAGTCTAAGAATCCTTTACCGTAAGATTGTACTTGAGTTGAAGTTTAAAAGAAGAGTGGGAGTATCAAGAAAGAAATAGATGATAGATGATTGGAGACATTATGGATTTTGAGCAGATGGGTGATATACCAAGATTTGAAAGTTAGATAACTCCAGTGGCAGTGTTGGGGATAGAGAGAAGAAGGTGATTCAGGGTAACTAATATTGCAATATTAGTTATAGATAAATAGATATTAGTTATAGATGGTTATAGATAAAGGAAAAGGTAATGAATGGTTCAGGGCATAATTAGGAGATTGAACCAATAAGCATTAGGGATGGATTGGCTACAGGGAGTGACAGAAAGGAATTTTGGATGCCTTAGATTCCTTCACTAGCATAGGAAGCACAGGAGAAAAAGAAATTTGGGAGAAAAGATTAGGACCAAATGAGCCTAAGGTTTTTAAGTGTTCCATTATGCGTACAGGAGTTAGAATTCATTATAAATTCTAGGAGTTCAGGAACCATGTCAGTTTAATCACATAGTTCATCCTAATATTGGTGCTTGATAAATTCCTTTGATGGTATTGATGGAATACCACATTACCAATACTGCATTACAGTTCCATGTAGGGGATCCCCTTTATACAAACACGTGTGTTTATTTACTCATCCTTGTGGGCTTTATGACTAGGTTGCCCTTTAGATGAACATTATCTATTTTTGCAGATGCTGTTTCAAAATTGATTAGTTCTCCAACCCGCCCACTGAAATCATCCAACCTATTGAAGAAGCAGAATGGGATGTGGATTATAGGGTTTCAGATAACACCAAGTCCCTTGTGAAAGGTATGTTATTTCATTGCTTTGTTCTGCTTTTGGAAGAGTGTAGTTGTGTTTTCTTTTCTCCAACTGTATAGGTCACAGCAATTTTTTTTTCCACCGGGAATTACAAGCTATACAGAAGATTTCCAGAGTAGAATCACAGTCTCACACAAGTGCTAAATACAACTAATCAGGGCCTGGAAGGTACACAGAGGGTAATTAGTAGGTTATATTTGGGTCAGTACTAAGGTCATTTATGAGATACTACAAGAAAAAGACTGTTTGCCTTTCTGTAGGGAAAAATAGAAATATATTCATTTTGTGCATCGTAATAGATGCATTAAAATGGGTTAAAGGCATTTTTGGTAATTTCACATATATATGTATCTCCGTATGTAAGATGGTTTTAAAGTGCAAACTGAAACGATGTACCATATTCATAATGAGTATTAAAATTGGTAACAAGAAATTGCGTAAATTTTTCCACTATGCTATAACTAGTATCAGAACTGACAAAAGGGGATGCTCGCTTTTAACTTAGTAGGCTTTCTGCTACTAAAGAGATATTCATTTGATAGTCTTAAAGCCTTCACTACACAACTATCACTAATGAATTCATAATAATAGAACATGCCATGTTTACAGTAGATCTTAGTTCCATGGCCTATATGGGCTTTTCAGGGCCTCCCTGACTTCTATGAACACTAAATGAGAGAAGATAGTGTTAACTCAAAGTGTGAATGTAGGATACATATTTAGGAATCATTGAATACAGTGTAGGGTTATCATATTGTTGAATTATAGGAATAGATTAAAAACAAAAGCCATAAAAAATCTCTTCTTCACATACTCACATAAGTTGATCTCATTTATACCCACTGTTTCAACCACCACTCTCCTGGAACATATTTCTCCTTACTTTCTCTGTCTATGTCAGACTATCTCTCTTAAACTCTAGATCCACAGATCCAACTACCTTCCATATCTACATCAATTTCTGTCCGAATTCACAACCTTATCAATGTCTTTACATTTAAGTATATTCAAAGTTAAGCTCATTATTTTCTCCCATAAGCCTCTCCTTCTTCTTGCCGAAGTTTCAAATAAGCCAAATATTCAGACTTGGGTATCATCCTCCTTTCCTCTCTCTCCTTCACTACTGGTGTATAAACAGTCACTTCTTAGAATAAGTTAGCTTATAAATATCTATGGAAACTATTCCTTTTATTCCCTTCTGTCACTGTCTTAATTCAGGTCTTCATGATTTTTTTCCCCTGAATGACTCCAGTGATCTCTTAATGGATATCTCAGCTTCAGTCTTTTCTGATCTCTCTTTAATTCATTCTTTGAATTTCTACCAGAGAGAGTGTTTTAAAATACAAATCTGGCCATGTAACTCCCCTCCTTAAGATCCTGGTCTGTCTCTCTTATCCTTAAAAAATGACCCTGATCTTCTACTTCTCACATAAGGTAGAAGGCATCAAGTATGAGTGCTCTTACCTTTACTCAACTCTCCCCGTGTGCATACATATTTTCAGCTATTCCTATCTTTACCTTCTTCTCATTTTCCTTATTTCTGGCCAAGGCAGAGTTCTGGGCCCCTGATCTGTGTCCCTTTGCCCTCTGCTTCCTCAGGGCTCTCAGGCCATCATTTGTAGCCATTCTTCTCATCCTCTACTTCTCTGCCACCTCATTCTTCTTAACATACAAACATGTGCAAGTTTCCTTGATCTTAAACAAACAAAAATCATTCCTCAGATGCAACAAGGCCAAAACAGAACTCACCATTTCCCCATGCCATCTGTGGTTAACTGGTTTTTGTCCTTCAAAGCAGAGCTCAGGTTGTACTCCCCACTCCCACTCTGTGTTATTATATCATTTTGAATACTTACTTATAAAACACTTCACGTATTATAGTTAACTATTTGTTTGCTTGTCTTCTTTATTAGACTGTGAGCTTCTTGAGTGTGGAAACTGGTATAATTATTACCAGCAATTAATTAATTAAGTAGTAGTGAGTACATATGTCAAAACATAATCTCAGGTCTGAACACTATTATTTTTCTAAAATTTCTATTTTTAGCCCTCATTTTCTCAGAAACTAAATTTAATCAGTCAGGCTTTTTACCCACTCCCCCACTCTGTAGAGAACTGTGCGTAGATTCTAGGCAGGTTATGAGGTACTGATGCTGGTGAAGGTGGGGCATGGGATATGTGTGGGCCCAAGTTGGCCAGGCTGCATTCCCAAGACTCCCCATTCCTGCCTGGTCTTCATTTAATGTCCATTCAAATGATCCAGACAATAAGCTGACGTGGCTTTCTCTCAATTCTATCTTCTCTCAAGAGACATGTAACTGGAATTTCTCTTGTTCCTCTTCCACCCTGAGATTAGGACAGTGGTTGAGCACTGAGTAGGACCTCATCTCAGGAAATAGTAATGTCTTAGCTTTCTTAATTTCTGTCTCTCTCTCTCTGCCCTCTGGAATCAGCTTTTAAGTCAAACTGGCTTTGACCTTTGTCTCCAAATCTGTTGGCATAAACTAATTGCCCTAAGTATTTCAGGAATTAGGGTTTTGATATTCCAAATCCTAGTGTATCAGTTTTGATCCTTTCTACTGAAAAAAAAAAAAAAAAATAGAATACCTAACTAAAATGTAGCCTCAATAATGAAAAACTTTAATGATCTCATGTAAGAGGAGATTCAGAGGTAAGGGACAATTCTTGGATTGGTTCACAGAGCAGCAATGTCAATGATTTTTCAGGTTCTTGCCTTCTCTCTGTTACTCTATCTTCTGTATATTGGCTTTTTTCCCAAACTTGTTTCCTCATGATCTCAAGATGGTTGCCCTTCTCTCTTATTGTTAGGGCACAATACTTACCATATATTTTTGTCTTATTTTATTTTTTTTATTTATTTAAATTAAAATTTTTTAATTAAATTAATTAATTAAATTTAATTAATTAAATTTATTTAATTAATTAATTTAATTTAAAAAATTAAAATTTTTTAAATTTTAATTCCAGTGTAGTTAATATACAGTGTTATATTAGTTTTGGGTGTACAATATAGTGATTCAACAGTTCCATATATTACTTAGAGTTCATCAAGATAAGTATACTCTTAATCCCTTTCACCGATTTCACCCATCCTCCCACTCACCTCAATCCCCATCACCTATCCAATGCATCTCCCCCACCTGGTAGCCATCAGTTTGGTCTCTAAAGTTAAGAGTCTGTTTTTTGGTTTCTCTCTTTTTTTGTCACTCATTTGTTTTGTTTCTTAAATTCCACATATGAGTGGAATCATATGAAATTTGTCTTTTTCTAACAGGCTTATTTCACATATCATTATACTCTCCAGACCCATCCATGTCATTGCAAATGGCAAGATTTCATTCTTTTTTATGGCCAAATAATATTCTGTTGTATATATTTATTATTAAAAGTAACACTTTTTCTCCACATCCTTGCCAATACCTGTTGTTTCTTGTGTTGTTGATTTTAGCCAGTCTGACAGGTGTGAGGTGATACCTCATTGTAGTTTTGATTTGTATTTCCTTGATGGTAAGTGATGATGAACATCTTTTCGTATGTCTGTTGGCCATTTGTATATTTTCTTTGGAGAAACGTCTTCATGTACAGAAATATGTTGCATTCCTATACACCAATAATGAAGCAGCAAAAACAGAAATCCAGGAATCAATCCCATTTACAGTTGTAACAAAAACCATAAGATACCTAGGAATAAACCTGGCCAAAGAGGTAAAAGATGTCTGAAAACTATAAAACACCGATGAAAGAAATTGAAGATGACACAAAGAAATGGATTAGAAGAAATGCTCATGGATTAAAAGAACAAATATTGTTAAAATGTCTGTATTACCCAGGGCACCTGGGTGGCTTAGTCGTTTGAGCATTCAACTAGTGGTTTCAGCTCAGGTCATGATCTGTGGGGTTGTGAGATTGAATCCCACAGGCTCCATGCTCTCTACTTAAGATCCTCTCTCTCCCTCTCTCTCTGCCTCTCTCTCTCTCACTCTCTCCCTCTCTTAAAAAAAAAGTCTGTATTACCCAAAGCAATCTACACATTTACTTTTTTTTTAAGATTTTATTTATTCATCTGACAGAGAGAGAGCACAAGCAAGGGGAGCAGCAGGCAGAGGGAGAGGAAGAAGCAGGCTCCCCACTGAGCAGGGAGCCAGTGCATGGCTCAGTCCCAGAACCCTGGGATCCTGACCTGAGCCGAAGGCAGACACTTATCCAACTGAGCCACCCAGGTGCACTGCAATCTACACATTTAAAGAAATCCCTATCAAAATACCAACAGTATTTTTCACAGAGCCAGAACAATCAATCCTAAAATTTGTACTGAACCACAAAAGACCCCGAATAGCCAAAGCAACCTTGAAAAAGAAAAAGCTGGAGACATCACAATTCCGGACTTCGACTTATATTGCAAAGGTGTAGTGATCAAGGGCGCCTGAGTGGCTCAGTCATTAAGTGTCTGCCTTCGGCTCAGGTCATAATCCCAGGGTTGAGGCCCATCAGGCTCCCTGCTCGGCAGGAAGCCTGCTTCTCCCTCTCCCACTCCCCCTGCTTGTGTTCCCTCTCTCTCTGCGTCTCTCTCTCTCTCAAATAAATAAATAAAATCTTAAAAAAAAAAGGTATAGTGATCAAAACGGTATGGTCCTGGCACAAAAATAGATTCCTAGATTGATAGAACAGAAAAGCAAGAAATAAACCAACAACTATATGGTCAACTAATCTTTGACAAAGCAGAAAAAATATCCAATGGGAAAAGGACAGTCTTTTCAAGAAATGGTGTTGGGAAAATTGGACAACAACATGTCTACAGATATCTTAGAGTGAAATAATAAAAAAGCTGACTGTAAGCCTTTGTTGACCAATACACTTTTCTCCAGAGTAATTAATCAGAAATCCAGACTTTTCTTTAGGAGACCACCCAAATATCAATATTCATGGATCCTTTCTCAGGAGCTGGTCTCTAATCTTCTGCCTGGCATATATACACTTGGCAACTAGCATTACTGGAGCTTAATAGCAGAAGAGGCTGAGAAGGTCTTCTCCCTTTCTACTATAAAAACTTCTATTCAGTGTTTCTGTTTTTAGTGAGTATCTCACCCCAGCATTCCACCGTACCTAGTGTGCCAAAGTCCCAACCTTATCTGGTTCAATTTCTCTAATGAATAAATAATGTCATATCTCATTATATATACACAAGTATTATACTATCCACACTACTTTTTATCTCGCTCCTTTCCTTTCAAAACTTGTCATGGTTACTTTTCTATCTCAGTACATGTAACTCTACCTGTTACCCAAAGGCATCATCCTTAAAATGAAAATTTCATCTGAAAATCCTGTTACCTCTTTAAGCAAAAATTCCCAATCAAGTGAAAACTCATTTGCCTAAAAATTGATGTGTGATATTCAACAGACCAATCACATCCAACATTATCTTAAATAAGCAATAAAAAATAAAAAAATTTTATAATTTATGTTATTTATGTTTTCATTGCTATAATTTATATTTATGTTCATCCAACCCTACCACCTTTCCACTACTCCCCAAATTACTACACTCCGAGAACCCAAAATCTTTTCATGAAAAATCCAGTGAGTACCCCATACCCCATGCCTCTATTTTAATCCAAATAAAGATTTCCACATAAAGCAATGAAAAAAAAGTTTTTAAGTGAGGGAGGGTACAGACTATATAAATGTCTTTTAGTCTTTTGAATAAATGTTTGGTTGAGTGGGTTAAGAATTCTCTCCCCAAAACAAAAGAGAAAAAAACAAATTGCTATTTTTCTTAAAAGATGTCTAATTTTTGCAATTTTTTTCCTGAGGGGTTGTATTGGTCAAGATGTTTGGCTGTAGTCAACGGAATCCACTCTTACTATGTTAAGCAAGTAATTAACATATTCAAGTACACGAGGTAACTTACAAGGAAGACTAAAGAAACAGACTTGAAGGTAATAGTCTAAAGTTAAATCATGCCAGAGAAGTGGCCTGAGAAAAAAACCTACCATTGTAGGGGCACCTGGGTGGCTCAGTCGGTTAAGCATCTGCCTTCAGCTCAGGTCATGATCCCAGGGTCCTAGGATGAAGCCTCGAATCATTGGACTCGCTGCTCATCAGGGAGTCTGCTTCTCCCTCTGCCCTTCCTGCCACCACCCCCACCCCTGCTCATGCTTTCTTACTCTCTTTCTTGAAATAAGTAAATAATACCCACCACCAGGTGGTGGGTATTAAGGAGGGCACGTATTGCATGGAGCACTGGGTGTGGTGCATAAACAATGAATCTTGGGACACTGAAAAAGTAAAATAAAATAAAAATTAAGAAATTTAAAAAATTAAAAAAAGATCGATCTTAAAAAAAAAAATCTACCATTGTACCATCACCCTCCTTGATGCCACTTCATTGTCAGAAGTTCATCCTTACAACCACTGATATCCCCCAAAGCAGGACACCTCTGACACAAGCCAACAAAAGGGAAGCTATTCTATTTTGTTTCTCATTTCTAAATTCAAGTCTCATTCAGATGGTCTGTGACCTAGATCTAGGGTGGCTGAGGATTTTTTTTAATAATAAGTATGTATATCAAATGTTTTCTAAGTTAGGCTCTTCTAAGTGCATTTACAAATATGAAATCATGAATGCAAACATCATCTCTGCTCTCATGTTTAACGAAAAGTTGAAATACTCTTCTTGTCCTTTTTAAAATTTCTTTTTTAATTTTTTCCTTTGGTTTTGTAATTTTTTTCAGCTTTAGTAAGTTATAATTGATAATGCAGTAAACTGGACATAGTTGAGGTATATAATTTGTTGTTTTGACGTATTTATATACCTATGAAACCATTACCATAAAACATCATGAATCTATTCCTAGCCCCTAAAAGTTACACATACCATGTGTAAGCCATTCCACCTCCCTCATATTTCCCTGTCCCAGGCAATTATGGAACTGTTTTCTCTTGCTTTAGGTTTCATTTTCCAGAACTTTATATAAATGGAATCATATGTATTCTTTTTGTCTGGATTCTTCCACGCAGCATAATAATTTTGAGATTAATCCATGTTATTTTAAGTATCAACAGTTCACTTTTTTATTTCTCAATAGTAGTATTCCATTGTATGGATATAGCATATTACATTTATCCATTTTTTGTTGATGGATATTTGGGTTTGTTTCCAGTTTGAGACTATTACAAATAAAGCTCCTATGGATATTCATGTGCAAGTCATTGTAGAGATATATGCTTTCATTTCTTGTGGGTAAATACATAGAAGTGGAATGGATCGGTAAATAGTAGATGTATAG